>JAKSZT010054568.1:12567608-12719045 GCA_026826555.1 Tolypeutes matacus
GGGTGTGGAAGGTGGTGGGCAGGTGTAGACGGGAGGAGGGCTGGGTGCAGGTGGTGGGCAGGTAATCTCTCTTACAAACTTCCACGGGAGGGCAGAGCCCAGCACCAGTAGGTTTCTCGGTGGTGCTGAGAACGGAGACACAGGAGGAAGAGAGGCCTGTGTGTGAAAAGCCGATCCTTTTCTGAGAAAGGCAAGTAATTCTTGTGTGCTATAAGGAGAAAATGTACTTCCCTTTGATTGCAGGAAATAAAATTGTTTCTTGTTTATCATAGATTAAAATAGATGTAATGACATTTCTTTTCTTGTAGCTCATAAACGCAAGGAAGAAATTTGCTGTTATATAAATTGACTAACAAAAAATTTTGGTAGAAGGATAAAGTAGAATGGAGAGGTAAGGGGGGAAAATGGGAAAACATGCTCTATGAAGTTGGGTAGAACCAGATTCAAACCCTGGCTTGACCATAACCTCAAATTTGGCTTTTAGGACAGTTAATCTTACCAGCATCACCTGGGTTATAAGATATGCTCTTTCAATATGCTAATGTATATGCCTAATGTCAGCAAGTGCCCTACAAGCTTTCTTCCTTCTTCTCTCTCCCACTGTTCCTTATTTTCGTTCTGGGTGATGTTTTCCTCCCACATCCAGCTAATTCCCTCTAGCCCATCCTCCACTTCCCTTCGGCAATCTCTAGAGGATGATGTGCACTGATTACTTCCACAAGGTGCCTTGGCCATCCTCTGTAAGACCTTCCTCTGTTAGCTTTCGCCCTTTCAGAAGCTGTGCTCACTCCCTCTGACTCCTGCTGACGCAGTGAATCTCTTGATTTCCTCTGACAGCTTCCTTTTGACCTTAAAACATGCTCATGTTTCCTACAAGCTAGAAAAAAACATGTCAAAACAAACAGCTGTCCCAGCCGAGCTGATTCTCCTTGGTCTCCTGCCTCCAGCATGGCAGCCAAGGCTCGTAGCCGCCCTCGTCTCGCTCTCGTCTCACACGCACTCCTAAATGTCCTTGGTGGAGTCTCCACTAAGCTGAGAAGGTCTGGGCTTTTATCTGCCGCCTTCCAGCTCAGACCTAGAGAAGCCCTGTCGGGAGCTTGGGAGGCCAGGAGCTGGCACTCTACTGGAGCAGCTGAGGATGGCCGAGAGACAAAATGCAAACCTGAAAGGATCTACGCCTGAGGAAGTTGGAGGCACCATCCACACTGGGTGAAAAAGCCAGGAGAGGCTGGGAACGGGAGGAGAAAACGACGGGTGGCCCGTAACTTTACGTGGGAATTTATTAGGGTTAGAGACACTGAGCAGTCCCCTAAAGCAGTAATTTTCGACCTCTTAATTATCAGGCAAATGGACCTACAGGTGCCGTTTCTGTTGAGGCTAGGCATGGAGAGGCTGGAGGAAAGGACAGAAGAGAGAGAAGGTACAGAACCGCCAAGCCTCCTCACTGCCGAGCCAGGGCCTTTCCTCTGCTCCCCTCCTCAAAGAAACAGAGAGACAAGGGCTCTCTCCACCGGCTCCTCCCTCTTTCTCTTCCCCTGACGCCTTGCTTTGGCCTCCCTGGTTACCTTCTGTTTCTCTGTCATGCTTCCTTGCCTTCTTCACTGACTCCATTCCCTCCTCATTCCCCCAAAGGGTGCCAGAACTCTGAGCGCCTCTTTCGTACCTTCTCCTCCCTGGAGAGCTCATTCCAGCTCCCTCTGAGGGAGGATGGGCCGCATCTACCTCCCCAGGCCACGCGGCCTAACGGGCCAGTGTCCCCTGACCGCCCCATCGCAGGACGATTCAGCACGTCTGACATGAACCCGAGCTCTGTGCCCAAACTGCCTCCCCTCCCTCTTCCATCTGTCTCACCCTGATATCTCTGCTCAGCAGATCGGGGAGGAAATGGAACTTCTGCCCCAGGTCCTCCAATGGCTCGGTGGACCAGTCCCGCCTGCTTTTAGAGTGAGGGTTATTTTCTTTCTCGTTAGGTCTTTATCGTGGTCTCCTATCATTGCCGTATCCTGGTTTCCTCCCTCCCAGTGTGTTATAGCAGCTCTGACCTTCCACAGATGATGTCATGGAAGCTTGGGGAAGTTTAGAGACTTTGCCAGGGCCACACAGCATGTGACTGGCCAACTCAGAGCCAAACTCTATATTCTATGCTTAATATTTTAGTAATGGGGTTTCATGTGGTATTTACACGCACCGGAAAAAGTGGGAACAGTATACATTGGAAATGGTGGAAGTAAATATTCTCGCTCATTGTATTTACTCTTAGGTTGCTGAATGTGTGATGGAGCCTGTGGGAAACTTGGGGCAAAAACGAGATCCCATAAAGGACTCTGCAAAGAGCGCGTTCCCGTGAGATAACACCAACTCCACCAGAGACGGCAGCCCCCAGCCCCGCTTCACATGGAGTGAACCTTCCCAAGGTCACAAGCAGTGAGTGCAAAGGCACACTGCTTAGAGGCCAGAGGCACACGCATGTGCACACGCACACAAGTACACACACAAACACGTGTGCACACACACAACCCACACACGTGCAGACACACCTGCACACATGTGTGCATGCACACAACTCGCACACATGCACACACAAGCACACATGTACAAACACATGTGCGCTCGCACACATCCGCAGACACGCATGCCCATGCGTACAAACACACGTGCACACACAACTTGCACATGCACAAGCTTGCATGCACACGTACATACACACACGTACAAACAACTCGCACACGTGCACAGACACACAAGCACACACGCGTGCACCTCTGCTCCTGTCCGGAGCCCGTGAAAGCACGTGGCAGACTCCCCGGACGTCGGCTGGGTTCAGTCTCGCACCTCTTCCCTGGCTCCCGACCTTGACTCCCGCTGCCCGCCCTGCCATGGTTACGTGGCTGTGTGCTGGGACCCGGCGCTGGGCTCCGTGGCTGTGGGCAGTGTGCCTTACAAACCCACTCTAAACAGCCCGGCATCCTCACGGCTCCCTCTCTCTGACATTGCGCTCAGCAAAGTTACTTGCACGTAGTAGGTCTTTAAAAACGTGCGCCTGGTGGTTTGACTGCAGTGCAGGCTGGGCGCCCAGCCCCTCCCTGCCGCTGGGGGGGCTTCCCTGGGGCAGAAGCCAAGCGGCGGCTGTCTCTGCGCCCTCCTGAGCCGGGCACGAAGCTCTTCCCCAGTCTCCCCTGGGAGCAGGTTGCTGCCAGTCAGCTCATTTACATCCTAATAACATTCTGTCTTCTGGGTCCTTTTACCCTGCAACGACAGCCATTCTTCCCTGATGAGATGTCTGATACACTGTCTCTTTGACAAAAAAGTTACTTTGTTACACTGTTTTACAAACTGGGAAAGAGCTGTCAGGATCCAGATGAAAGTGCATTGTCTGTGCCTCCAGCTCTGACACCCCAGAGGAGAGCTCAGGTGAGCTGTGTCTCCAACCTGCAGCGCAGCCAGGTGGCCTCCGGGCCCCGAACAAGCCAGAAGGCAGGCAGGCTGGGCGGTGGGCTGGACCGAGAGCGGCAGGGGCGCAGGCCGTCCCCCTGCAAGACGGAGCAGAGAATGCTGGGTGTCAGGCTCGGCTCAAGACCCAGTTCAGCTCGGCTGAAGATGGACTGCTGTTAAAGGAGAGAGGGGTTGTCCCTCGTTAAGACAGAAGAAAGCGAAAGGGGGAGTGTGTGCCGGGCATGCTGGGATCTTGCCCCCTGCCGGAGACCGTGTCCTGACCTCCACAAGAGGCGCGTCCGGGTCCCAGCCCCCGGCCCTGTGGGGTGAGCCCGCTTGAAAGCAGGGCCTCGGGAGATGTCACTGGTTAAGATGCCCGAACGGGATCGGGGTGGCCCTAAGGAAACGTGGCCGAAAGCCTTTAAGCAAAGGACGTCGGCGACAGAAGGTAAAGAGGCTGGAGGTCAGCAGAACAAAGGGTCGCGGCCGTGCTACCTGCATGTCCATCGCCATGGGACACAAAGGCCAAGAAGCCCAGCGCGCCGGCGGCCACCCCGGAAGGCACCTGGCTGGCGCCTGGGATTTGGGCTTCTCCGTGTCTGGAAACCGTGAGCCCGAAAGTCCCTCCTGACGGGCCAACCGCCGAATGGCATTTGTCGTAGCAGCTGGAAACTAACGCATCAGCGCAGCCTCACAGACCCAAGAACTGGAGACCATTGCCCCTCCTTTCGGATTGCCCGTTGAGTTTCCCAGGAACTACCTTATTCCCCCATTCATCTTCCTTCAGGTAGCCAAGGACTTCCCATCCTAGACAGCCCTGCGTCTCATGAGTCAGGTAATGCGTGTGGAGGGCTGGCCGTACTCAGCCCTTCCTCGGGCTTCACGCTCTCTACCACGCACTCTGTGTCCTCAGCTCGTCCTACAGCACGTCTCAAGGCAGAGCCCACCTTCGCCATCGGAGAGGAAAGGGCTCAGAATCGAGTCTGGCTGCACCTAAGACCTTGGTCCTGGCACAAAGCGAGCTCGTCACTAACTCCTGCTGTGTTACCACCTCTTCCACCACTTCTGAGTCCACTGAAGGTGCTCATTATTCTTGATTAAAGGAATACTTTTATAAGTCACTTCACCCAATCTGTATTAAAATCTTCTAGAAAATTCCATTTCGTGATAGTGAATCAGCACTGAAATTTACAGTAGTTTGCTTTTATCTTAATTATGCTAATTGCTATTCTAAGCATAATTAGCATTTTGAATTATTTAGTGTCATTACGTCAAACAACATGTTTAATTTGTCATGTCAAGTACAATAATTAGTAATAATCCTTGAAAGGATGTCATTACAAATTTGAGGTATTTACAAGGTGTAATTATGTCAAATGTGATTATACTAAAGAGTAATACTAAAGCTTATAGAAAAATGTTGCTGCAAATATTTTGAAAGTTTAATGCTTTGGCTATTTTAAATATTTTTGTTCCTTAAGAGAAGTCAAATCTATTATGGTTGAGTGATTTGCTTCCTAATTAAGAGAATAAAAATAGGGCCTTGGATTACAGCTGAACTAATATTTAATCTGTCAAATGCTTTTCCTGTTTTTTAAAACTGCAGAGTGACTGGTAATGGTTTTCCATATTCACTAGCTGTATTTAAAATATGACCCTGGGAAAATACGGTCAATCAAGAAACAATTTCTTCCAAATATGGAAATTTTAGGCAAAAGTAAGAAGTGAGTTGACTGGCCCATGTTTCATCATGGCTGTGTTACTTGCCAAGACATTGGCATCTTTCATTTTCCGAAAGCTTTCCTGTAAGCTGAGGAGAAGGCTGCCGCTGAGGGGGGCGAGGTGATGCTAAATGCTCTGTGGGTACAGGTGGCCTGTCCGTGGGTGCATTGTCAGCATCATCTAGACAGTCCAGAAATCAAGAGAGCAGCAGGAAAATGGGAGAATGGCGAGTGGTTTGCGTCCCGGCTGCAGGGGAGCTGAGCTGCTTGCCGGCTGGGCGCTCCTCCACACGCCTTCTGCTTCTGGGAGCTTCGGGCTCCCACCTGTAGACTGAGGATAACAAAAGCAAATTTCAAAAGCAGGTGGAGGGCAAAGGGAGGCAGCGAGGAGAAGAAAGCTGGGCTCAGAGCCACCCGCGTGCTCTTTGCTAGAGGGATGATGGCTCTCGTCAGGCGGAGGGGAGGGGCTCAGGGAGCACACGGGGAGAGCTTGGCTGGAGTCGGCCCCCCAGCCTTGCGTGCCCCGCTCTGGGGGCCCAGTGCCGGGCTCAGAGGCCGCCTCCAGCCCCGTGCTCCGAAGGTCGAAAGTGACAGGCCTCCCCGTACCCCTTCCTGGGAGCTGGAGGGTAGTTTGTAGGAGAGAAGTTTCCTCCATCCCACCAACAGCTGACCAGGGAATGCTTTCGTGGTTTCTACCATCCGGGTGGCTTTCCGGCAGCCTCCTCCTCAGCCCAGGGGTGAGACACGGCCACCCGCCTGTTCCCAGGGCCCGGCAAGCGGCACCTTTGCTGTGGAATCGTCCCCTGTTGAGCTCCCCGCCTTCGAGGCCCTACTTGACCTGCTCAGGCGCGTCTGTCTGCGTTGCAGGCATCAGGAGCCTCGCGGGTGGGGCACGGGCTCCGTCTGCACGTGGCGTCCAGCACTGGCCGTGCGGCCCGTCTCCGCTGAGCGAGATGACAACGGAGCGCGCTTTGGCCTGATGTCTGCAATGAGGGGTAGTGAGTAGTGATGGGAAATAGGATCCGAATTCTGGCAGAAACGGCTAATTTATTCACTCCTCCACCCACTTAACTCCACAATTGCTTACTGATTATTGGCTGAGGACGCGGCACTTGGCTCTGGGATGGAAAAGTGAACTGAATCGGTTTAAACAGATACATTTCCTTTACCCTCTAGTGCAGTATTTCAAAGTACCGTGGAAGAATAACCTGCATCCAAATCTAGGGGAGATGTTATAAATGATTTCTGGCCCCACACCTGATCTCTGGGAAGAGGCCTGGACTTTCCATTTTTAACAGACTCAGGATTCTTATATTCCTTAAAGTTTGAGGATTCCTGCATTTACTCAGTTAACGCGTCAACTAAATTACACACCAAGTATGTAAATTTGAACCATTTACTCGGCACCTCTGAAGCTCAGTTTTCTCACTGGAAGATGGGACCAGCACTGCCCCCGGCACAGGTGAGTGATGAGCAGCCGTCGCCTCTTCAGGTGCCTGCTCCGTGTGCAGTGGGTGGGTTCCGGCCCCAGAGGCTGCTGCACCCTGGAGGTGGCGTCAGCGGGCGGCTTTCTTAAAGCCAGTCTGGTTCATCTGTAACAGCAGCATGCCTACCTTTCGAAGGAACACTCCCTTCTCAGCCCAGCCGCTCCGTCAGCTCAGTTCCCTGAAAACTACGCTTACTTCAGTTTGGCAGCGATTCCCAAGCACCCACTCAAATATCCGCGTCCCAGGGATGCCGCCGCAGGCTCCTCCTCCCAGCAGCGACGGCTGCATGAGGGGAAGGACCCAAGGGTGTTATCCGCGGTGCAGCCGGGGAAGAAGGCTGGCCGTGCAGGGAGGAGGAGGCTGCGCAGACAGCAGGGCGGCAGCACACTGCTCCCACCTCTGTGCCGGCAGGACAGGAGCAGGCGGCCCTGCGGGCCAAGGGGCTGGGGCCACCTGGCACAAGCCGGAGCCGCCCGAGCTCCTGCGCCAGGAGCGGGAGACAGAGCAGGTGGCGCCTCCTGGCTCTCCCTGCTTCTCACCCCCCACCGCCTGCTGCTGCCTCCCCCGGCAGAGCCAAGAAACGGGCTGGACAGGAGAGTGGGGCGAGGCAGGCGAGGGAAGGGGCCGAGGGCCAAAGTCCAGGGCTGATGCAGCCGGAAAAGCAGTTAATACCAGAAGGCCACTGAGGCCGGTGCCATGGGCAGCGAGGAGGACAGCGGCCTCCTGGAGGAGCCAAGCTGGCTGCCCAGACAGAGCCTGCGAAGGGACAGCAAGGCGGTGAGATCACCGTGCCTTGGCATCGTCCCTGCAGTTTCCAGCTGAGATATTGCACTTTGCCAAAGTGCCCTTAAGGGATCAGAGCCCGAGTTCTCAACCCACTGTTCAAACCCTGGCGTCCTGGAGGAATAAAGCAGACTCCGCCTTCCGGGGTTACAGGAGAAATCCCTTTGCTGGGAGTGTGCAAAGCTATGCTAATGCCATTTAGGAACAGGTTTGGGGAAGACTGGTCCGTGAGTCTGGACCAGCTTGGTGAGGAAATCGGAGAATCTTAAGACCTAGTGTGGCTTGGCTCATTGACTCTGAAGGAAGGATCGCTGTGTTGTCCGATTCCTAAGACACCCCTGAGTGCATTTCGCACACCAGGAAGGGGGGGGGACGGGGTGGGCACCTTGTGTGACCCGACCTTGGCCCTGCTCTCCCTTCTCTGTCTGTTCTGACCACACAGAGGGCATCAGCTTCCCCTCCTTAGACAAGACCGCACTGGGGTATCTGAGGGGCTTGGGCGACCTCAGATCCCCTCAAATCTCCTCTGGCCACAGCTAGAGGGGAACACTCCGAACCATCCCACGCTAGTCTCCTAGTTCCCACCAGCAAGTCCCGGGGAGCGTCACTGCCCACCACCACACAATAGCACATCTGTTTAGCATTTTTCAGTTTACGAATAATTTGCAGTTTAAACTGCTTTTCTTCCAGTTTCTTCTGTGGTCCTCATGGTAAAGCCATAGGAGGGCAGGGCTGCTGAGAAGGCATTGTCAGGGAACGGGATCTGACGGTGAAGTCATTTCCCAACGTTCTCGCCGAAAGCAGGCGCAGAGCTGGGCCCTGCAACCCCCCGCCCTGCGCACTCTCCAGGCTGCCGCCACTGTGTGTTTTGGAAACAAGGCATGGGTGAGATTAATTTCAATTTGGGTGTTTGGAGGTTTTGGGTGGTGGCTCTCCTAGGAAAATGTATGACTTCAGCTGCGTTGACTTCAAGTTTATCATTATCTAAAACTGAGAAGAAAGGAAAAGACGTGTCTTTCTTTCAGCTGAATCTGCCTTTCGTTCCCAGTCTGACTATGGGACCGAGTCGAGGGAAATTAAAGTGGGTCGAGTTTGTCACGAACAAGAGCTCTCTGGACCCTCCCCGCTGTCGAAGGCCCTTTTCTCTAGTTGAGTCAGTGCCTTTCTATCTTTATTCTGTTATGTTTTTAAATTTTATAAACAAACCCTCTCTTTTCTCCTTTCCCCCCATATTTCCCTCCCCTGGTAACCTCTAAATTCTTTCTATGTCAGCAATTTTGCTATTTCTAGTCATCTCTTTATAAGCAACATCCTACAATTTTTGTCCTTAGGTGCTGGCTTATTTCACGGCGCATGATGTTTTCAAGGTTGTTTCATGTTGCAGCGTGTGTCATAACTTCGTTTTATGGCAGAATAACATTCAATGTGACTTTCTGCCACATTCGACTCATCCATTATCCACTGATGCACATTTGGGTTGTCTCCAGCTTTTGGCTGTTGTAAATACTGGTGTACATTTACCTGCTTGCAACCGTGTTTCCCTCTTTTTGTGTCTATGTCTAGAAATGATATTGTTGGCTCAAACAGTAATTCTATATTTAACTTTTTGAGGAACCAAAATGTTGCTTCCCACAGTTTCTGCACCATTTTGCCTTCCCACCAACAATGCATTGCAGTTCCAATTTCTTTACATTCTCTCCAAAACTTATCTTCCATTTTTAAAATAATAGCCAAACCTGTGTCTGGGAAGCGGTGTCCCACTGTGGTTTTAACTTGCATTTGCATTTCCCAATTGGTTAATGATGCTGAGCATCTTTTCATGTTTTTATTGGCCATTTGTATGTCTTCTCTGGAGAAATGTCTGTTCAAGGCTACTGCCCACTTTTTAGTTAGCTTGTTTGTCTTTTCATGGTTGAGATGTAGTGTACTTTATATACTCCGCATAGTAAACCCTCACACAATATATGGTTTGAAACTATTTTCTCCCATTATGTAGGTTGTCTTTTCACTTACTTGAAAATTTCCTTTGATGCACATCAAAATGAAGCCATCAAAATATTGTTTCTTTTGTTGCTCATGCTTTTGATTTTTTTAAATAATCCATTGTAAATCCCAGCTCATGAAAAATTTCCCCCTATGTTATCTTCCAAGACTTTTATAATTTTAGCTCTTCTACTTAGGTCCTTGATCCATTCTGAGTTGACTTTTGTATATGGTGTCATTCTTTTGTATGTCATTTTCCAGTTTTCCCACACCATTTGGTGAATGATTATTCTTCCCCCATTGCATGTCCTAAACACCCTTGTCAAAAATCAAATGGCCATGGATGTGTGGGTTTACAACTGGACTTCAGTTCTGTTCTGCCTATCTATTTGTCTCTCTTTGTGCCAGTACCACTCTATTTTGACTATCATCATTTTGTAATACAATTTGAAACCAGAAAGTGTGGGTCCTCCACATTTATTCTCCTTTTTCAGGGTTATTTTGACTATTTGGGGCTCCCTGAAATTCCACTTAAATTTAGTGACTGGCTTTTCCAATTCCTCAAAACAGGCTGCTAGAATTTTAATAGGGATTACTTTGAATTTGTATCTGCTTTAGGTTATATTGATATATTAACAATGTTAACTCTTACAATCCATGAACGTAGGATGCCTTGCCTTTTATTTCGGTCTTCTTTAATTTCTTTCAGCAGTGGTTTATAGTTTTCAGTACACAAGTCTTTTGTATACTTAGTTAAATTGACTCCTAAATATTTTATTCTTTTAGATGCTATTGTAAATGGAATTGTTGTCTTAGCTTCCTTTCTGATTGTTCATTACTATTGGATAGTAACAAAATTGTTCCTTTTTGTGGATTGATCTAGTACCCTGCCACTTTGCTGAATTATTTATTAGTTCTAAGAGCTTTCTCATGGATTCCTTTGTGTTTTCTAATATAGTTATTATGTCATATACAAATAGAGATAGTTTTAATTTTTTCTTCCCTTCCAATTGTGATAGCTTTATTTCTTTTTCTCGTCTAATTTCTCAGGCAAGAACTTCTAGTGAAATATTGAGTATCGGTGGGGAAAGCAGGCATCCTTGTCTTGTTCTTCATCTTATGGCGAAAACTTCATCTTTCACCACTGAATATGATGTTCCCTGTGGGTTTTCCATAAATGGCCTTTATCATGTTGAGGAAGTCTCTCCCTATTCCTATTTTTCTGAGTATTTTTATCAAGAAAGGGTGATGGATTTTGTAAAATTTCTTTTCTGCATCTACTGAGATATTATTGTTTTTTTCTTCATTCTACTTATGCATTGTATTACATTGGTTGATTTTCATATAATGAACCATCCTGGCATTCCAGGGATAAATCCCATTTGGTTGTGGTGTATAATCTTTTAAAGTTGCCATTGAATTTTGCTTGCTGGTATTTGTTAAAGATTTTCAAATTTATATTCATAAGGAAAATTTGTCTGGAATTTCTTTTTTTTGTGATGTCTTTATGAGGCTTTGGTGGAAGAGCAAAGCTGGCTCGGTAGAACGAATTAGGGAGTATTCCTTTAATGCTTTGGAAGAAATTTTAAAGGATTGATATTACTTCTTTTTAATGTTTGGTAGACTTCACCTGTAAAGCCATCTGGTCCTGGACTTTCCTTTGGTGGAAGGATTTTGGCTATTGATTCAATCTCTGTACTTGCTATAGATTCGTTGATGTTTTCTGTTCCTTCATGACTCATCTGGGTGATTGATGCATTTCTAGAAATTTTTCCATCTCTTCTAGTTTATCTAGTTTGCTGGTATACAATTGTTCATAATATTATCTTATAATCTTTTATATTATCATTGTCCTTCCTAATTTTAGTTATGTTCACCTTTTCTCTTTTTTCTTTGGCAATCTAGCTAAAGGCTTATCAATTTTATTGGTTTTTACCAAGAGCCAGCTTTCTGGTTTAATTATTCTTTCAATTGTTTTTCTATCCTCTATTTCATTTATTCCACTCTCATCTTAATTATTTCCTTTCTTCTGCTAACTTTGGGTTTACTTTGTTCTTGTTTTTCTAGTTCTTAAGATGTAAAGTTATGTTATTAATATAAACTCTTTCTTCCTTTTAAATATAGGTATTCATAGCTATAAATTTTCCCTCCAAGCATTGCCTTCACTGTGTCACACAAGGTTTGGAATGTTGTGTCTTTGTTTTCATTTGTTTCTAAGTATTTTCTGATTTCCCTTGTAATTTCATCTTTAACCCATTAGCTGTTTAAGAGTGTGCTGTTTAATTTCCATATATTTGTAAATTTTTCAGTTTTCCTCCTGGTATTGATTTCTAGTTTCAATCCATTGTGTTCAGAGAGGTTAATTTTTATGATTTAAATGTTTTAAATTTTATTTAGATTTCTCTTGTGCCCTAACATGTCATCTATCCTAGAGAATGATCCACAGGCACTTGAAAAGAAAGTATATTCTGCTGTTGTTGGGTTAAGTGATCTATATAGCTTGCTTAGATCTACTTGGTTTAGAGTGTTACTTGGGTCCTCTATTTCCTTATTGATCCTCTTTTCAGATGTTCTATCCAGTGTTGAAACTGTTGTATTGAAATCTCCAACTATTATTGTATAACTGTCTGTTTTTTCCTTCAACTGTGTCAATGTTTGGTTCATAGATTTTGGCACTCTGCTGTTAGGTGCATATATGTTTATAATTGTTAAATCTTCTTGTCGAATTGACCCTTTTATTAATATATAACTCCTTCTTTGTCTCTTGTAACAGTCTTTGACTTAGTGTCTATTTTTTGGTATTAATATAGCTACTACCAAGCTCTTTTGATTACTATTTGCATGTCGTATTTGTTTCCATCCTTTCACTTTCACACTATTTGTGTATGGATCTAAGAGGGTTTCTTGTAAACATCATACTGTAGGTTCATGTATTTTAATCCATTCTACCAATCTCTGTCTTTGGGTTAGAGAGTTTAATCAATTTACCTTTGGGAAATTACTGAAAAAGCAAGTTTACTGCAGTCATTTTGCCATTTTATTAATTTTTTTTTTGTAAACCTTGTACCTTTTTTGTCCCTTCTTTTCTCTATTACTGCCTTCTTTCTTGTTTAGAGAATCTTTTATAATTAGTGATTTTGAATCACTTATTCTTTCCCTTTGCATAGATTATTTAGATATTTTCTTTATGATAACCATGGGAAATATATTTAACATATTAAAGCTATTGGAATTTAGTTTATGTTGCTTCCAAATTGGCCTCAATGGTCTACAGATACAGATCCCTATATTCTCCCTGCCCTCCACTCTATGCTGTTCATGTCAGATATTACATCTTCACACATTCTGTGCCAGGTAACAAAGATTCATACTTTTTTATGCATTTGAATAATAAATTGTAAAAGGCTGCATTACAATTGAAAAGTGAAATAATCCTGGCCCATATTTAGCCATATTGTTGCTTACGCCAGAATCTCTATTTCTTCATCCATCCCCGAGGTCCTGCCTGGTGCCTTCCTTTCAGCATGGAGGATTCCCTTCTGCAGTTCCTGTGAGGCAGTTCTGCTGATACTTAACTCCTTCCATTTTTATTTGTCCAAAAGTATCTTATTTGTCCTTCACTTTTGAAGGACACTCTCCAGGTATATTATTCTTGGGTAACCTTTTTTTTTCCTTTCAGCACTTTAAGTATGTCTTCCCCCTGCATTCTGGCCTCCATGGTTTTTATAAAGAAATCAGAAGCTAAGCTAATTAACGATCCCTTATAAGTGACACATCACTTTTCTCTTGCTGTTTTTAAGATTCTCTTTTTCCCTGTCAGTGGACAGCTTAATCATACAGTTATCTTGATGTTGCTTTGTTTGGGATGATCCTCCTTGGCACTCACTGAGCATCTTGGATTTGTATATTCATATCCTTCATCAGATTTGGGAAGTTTCTGCCATTATTTCTTCAAATAGCTTGTTCTGGCCCTACATCTCTCTCTTCTCCTTCTGGAAGTACTATGATGTGTACATTGTCATGTTTGATGGTCTCCTACAGGTTTCTCAGTTTCTGTACTTTTTAAAATTCTTTTTTTCTTTCTGCTCCTCAACCTTCACAATTTCAACTGGTTTATCTTTGATTTCACTGATTCTTTTTCCTGCTCTTGAACCTCCTTATTGAATTTTTCACTTCAGTTACTGTACTTTTGAATTCCAGAATTTCCACTTGATAATTCCTTATCATCTTTGTTTCATTATTGAAATTATCAGTTTGCTCACATATAGTTTTCCTGATGTCCTTTAGTTCTTAATCCAGGTTTTTCTTTAGTTCATTAATCTTATTAGAGTTATTCTAAGGTATTTAATTAGTAGTTGCAGAGACTGCACTTCCTCCAGAATATTTTCTGTCATGTTTTTCCTGTGACTTGGACATACTTTTCTCTCTCCTTGTGTCTTTTGTAATTTTTTGTTGAGAATTGGAATATTATTTGTGGTCACTTTGGAAATTTAGTTCTCCCGCTTTTCAGTCTGCCAGAATAAGAACAAGAAGAAACAAATAAGGAAGGAAATTAAGAAAGAGAGAGAGAGAGGAGAAAAGAAAGGAAAGGAAAAAATACTAATAAACAGATAAAACATCTACCAAAAAAAGAGAAGAAAATACAAGGAAAAAACAATGAAGTACGCTGCCTCTCGCTGCCTCTCCAAGCCTCCCGGTGCTGGTGGGAAGCCAGAAGCTGCTGCTTTCGAGGCTGAAACACAGGCCAGTGTCCCTGCTCATCTGCCAGGGGTCTGCCAGGCCAAAATGCAAAAGAGAAATTAAAAACAGAACAACCAAGCTGGGAAAAAAACAGCAGAGAGAAAGATGTGCAAAGCTCTTCACGTCAGGACAGAAGATGCAGTCTGAGAGGGTGGGCCAAAAAAACACAGGAGAAAGAAGAACCAGCCAGCAGAAAGTGCACTGGGCCCCCAAGTCCTGGGAGAGGCTGGTGTGAGGGCGGGACCCAAGCCAGGGTCTCTGCTGGGCCCTCAGGGGCCTGCCAGGCGTGGAAACACCCACGTGCAGAAGGGGAAAAACACAAACAGAAAGTAGCTTTCTAGGTGGGAGATGCTGGGGCAGGGGAGGAGCTGCTGCCCAGTGAGTGGAAACAGAGGCCGCCTTTCGTGCTGGTCCTGCACGGGTCCCCCAGACTGGCCCAGACCCTCTACCCCGATCTGGAGCCGTTTCCACTGCCAGCCTGGCCCTGGCACCCTGCTTCCGCAATCTGCGGGGTGCTGCCGGCGTGGCAGCCATTCCCACGGCGGCTGCTGTCACTGGGTCCTGCTCTCACTCACAAAGGCTGACTCTGGGCAGCCGGCACTGGCTCCCACGTGCTTCCTGGTTCCAGGGTTACCACCCAGTTAATTCCAGACCGTCTCTGGCCACATCTGAGGGAAGTGAGGGACTGAGGACTTCCTTGCAGCTCCTCACCTGCACCGGTCAGTTTTGTTTATGGACTGAGACACTGAAGAAAGTCATCTATTGTTGCATGACAAACCACCCCAAAGCTTAGTGGCTGGAAACTCTCACGGAGATCACTTGCTCATGGCTTCCACTAGGGCAGGCTCACAGGGCCGGCTCCCCTCAGCTGCGCCTCTCGTGAGGTTCCGTCAGCACTGGCCGCGCTGGCCTGGGATGCCAAGGCGGTCTCGCAGCCCAGGGCTCTAGAGCAGCTTTCAGGAGAGGCTTTGCTTCTGCTCCAGGAGCCTGTCCTCCGTGTGCTGTGTCCTGCAGGCGTGGTGGCTCGTGGAAGCTGCTGGGCCACGCGTCTCAGCCATAGCTCAGGTGCAGGGTCACCTCTGCTGCTTCTGCTGGTTACGGCAGGTCAGACTGCCCAGGCCCCAGCGGAGGGCTCACGTGTGGGCTCAGGGAGGGGTGGCTGGAGACTGTCCCTGGATACAGCTGTTATTAGTATTCTCAGTGGCTTGCTTGGCAATGATGCCACATGGAATAAGCACTCGTAGGAAATACCAAAGAAGAACGAAGAGTGAAATGTGCATAGTTAAGAAACCCAGTGACCAATGTGCTGCGGCCTGTCCTCTGGCCACACGCACTGTGCACGGGGCCACCCAGACAGGGCATTTTCTAGGAGTCGGGGCAGTGGCAGAGCAGGGCACAGGGCTCAGGGCAGCAAATCCCTGTCCATGGAAATGCCTTTGCACCCAAGACAGTCCACAGGTTCAGCTTTTCTCAGTTCTGCCTTTCCTAAGAAGGGAAGCTCCTTTCTTCAAAGTCCAGCTGTAAAACTCGGATTTGTGTGCTGGTCACTCCAGGCCCCTGGGTAAGTCTGTTGGTTCTCTGAGCATCTTTAAGTAGAGGGCAGGGGGGGATCCCATCAAGGCCAGTAGGAATTCTGTCCTTTCTCCTTCTCTCCCATCTTCTCTTCCATTTTTTCTGTTTTTGTTTTCAGGAAGTACCAGGAATTGAACCCGGGACCTCGTACATGGGAAGCAGGTGCTCAAACACTGAGTTACACCCGCTCCCTTCCTTTCCCCTTTTCTCTCCATAAATAACTCTGCACAGCTTTATATGATGCGTCATCCTTGCTTTTAAGTTTGATAGTTTTCAAACATAAACAGATCCCGTCACACCTCAGGCACCCAAATGTGTTTTATGGATAAATAAATAACCAAGAGAATGAGCTTCCTAAAGCCTTCCCACTTGGTCCAGGAAGGTGTACTCTGTGAGGGCACGGGCACCTGTGTCCAGTCGCGCGTCCACGCCTGCTACGTGACAGGTGCACTGCCATTAAATGACGATGCGGGCACATCGCGGGCTCCACGCGCTGCTGGGACGTGACGCCATCCGTTAGAGGACCTCGGCCTTCCGTTCTGAAGAGAGAAGCATCTTCTCAGGCCAAAATTAAAGACCCCTGGGAAGGGGGCAAGACGACTTGAGGCAAGGCCTCAGGCCTCGGAAGCAGCCCCCAGGTCCAGGCAGCCTGAGCCCAGCGTCCTGCACGTGCCAGGCGGGGGGCGTGGGTGGCAACGGCACGCCCTGCTGCATCTCCGTTTCTAAGGCTACGTATTTTTTGTAGAATATTGTCTCCAAATATAAACCAATTACCTTATCCAGTGGTCCCCCAAATCCGATAATGATCGGGATGGGGAGCCACGCCGGGCTGCGCTGGCCTCTGCCATGGCGCCTTCCTCGGTGTCTTCCAAGGTGGCCCTGGTGTCACCAGTTCCCCTCCGTAGGGGGCAGACGGAATTCCAGGCTGGCTGAGAACGGCCACAGCGGCAGGCGCTTTCCTCGGAGCCCAGAGCTGGACCCAGAGCCCCATGGGCCTCTCCTCAGGCCTCGGGCTGCTCCTCTGGAAAGTGGGGTTTGGGAACCCCTGGCGCGGCACGCGCACGCTGTGCTGTGGCAGGACGGCTCGCTGCCCGGGCCGCGGGAAGCAGGCACAGCCCTGGAAACGGCCCGTCAGACCGTGGGCTGAATCTTCTGGGGCCTTCTCTGCCCTAATGCCACTCACTTCTTCTGCGCTTTTCTTTTTCTTCGCAGCCACCTTGTTTGGTGGTATTATTATCGCCCTTTAATTAGGCTTAGAGAGCTGAAACACATTTTCCAAACTATTAAGATGTCATGAATTGTGGCAGGAGCGAAGCTCACGCCCTCAGGCTCTTTCTCCTGGAGCCAGCTGCCAAGCTGAAAGCCTGGAGTTGCCTTTTCTAATCCCAGCATTTAAATGTGATAGTCTTAGAGACTCAAGAGAAAAACTAAAGTCCTTTTTTCCTATCCATACTTCTTATTCCTAATTCTCAAGAGCTGTACTCATCAAAGCTATGGCCTTGAAGAGACTGGGATTGGTCCAAAGGAAACCAGGTAGAGAAATGTGCATTTATTTACATCAATTAATCTTCTGCCTCTTTCCAGAAGTATTTGAAGAAGTGTAACAAAAAGCAAACATCCTGAAACTGCCAGTGAATGTCCTCTCTGTGCTGTGAATGCCGATAGATCTTGGCCTGTGTCCCTGTGGTGGATCTAATCTGCTATATTCTAAGCTTTTATGATAAAGAAGGTAAGGAAAGACGTAGCAGAGTGGAAAACTGTCCACTTGGTATGCCTGCTGCATTCTGCATACCCTTTGTCTGCACCGGCAAGGTCGAGTGCACGCCAAATCCATTACTCCCTTCCGCTGTTAACTTTTGACCACCTCTTTCTATCCTTCGCGGAGTCTGAAGACCAGGCTTTGTGCCAAACCCTGCACTGGCTTCAGGAGACGAATTTGCTTGTGGCTTCTGTTAGCGTGGCGGGCACGCCCACTCATCCTGGAGGTCGCCACGCGAGGGACAGGCCGATGGGTCGTGACGGCCGCTGGAGGGAGTGGCGTGGCCTCACAGACTGAGTCGACTCCGACCGCCCCTCTTTTGGAGAACACTGGCCGCCTGAGCGAGGGGCTTGCACAGCTTTTCGTCGACCTCCGGGGGCTTCTGCAGCCACTACTCTGGGGCCTCTCTCATTTCGACGCTACTCGACTCCTCCGGGTAGTCACAGAGACTTCCTTTTATGGCCACTTGCTTTTGCTCTTGCTTTTGTGCCAGCCCACTTGTGTTGTCCTGACAAGCCCCTACTCTTTCCTCAAAGTCCAGCTCAAAAGCTGCCCTTTCCCCAGAGAACGTGGGGGCAAAGCCGCTGATCTTGCCCTGGGCTCCCACCATAATTTAGGGTCATTTTGCAATGCATCGTTTTCTACGTATGCTTCTGATACAGCGGGTGTCTTTCGAGCGCGGAAGCAGGGCCCAGTCCACGTTGCCAGTGGCCTTCCCCAGTGCTCGTCCCAGGTGAGGAACAGAGAGGCAACTTGGCAAAGATTTGCTGACGACGGGTTTGTGTATTTAACTTATGTGAGCTCCTGCTTTGTTCAGATACCAATTAAAGCAGATTAAAAAGGAGGGAGAAAGGGGAGGAATGAGGGAGGAAGAGAGGGAGAAAGGAAGAGAAAATAGGACCGGCAGAAAACAGGGGTTTGGAAATAATGGAAGGACGAGGGCGTGTGGCGCCCCCGGACGGAAGCACGCACCAGCATTCGGCTTCCTTTCTGCCGTGGTCTGAGCGTGGGACGGGCAGGGCTGGGGCTCCCGACCTCCCTGCCGGCCCCCGCCGCTCGGCCCGTAGCTCTGGGCCCTCTCCACGGGGACCGGGTGGGCGGGTGGCTGAGGGAGGACGCCCACCTCCCCTTGCCCCGTCCTTATTTCAGGCCGCTTCCCTTTCCTGCCGGCAGCCCTCAGGCCACGTCCCCTGCGTTTCCGGGAGCCAGCTGGGCCCCCGTGGGCTGACTCACAGCCCCCGGCACAGAGGGGCTGCGCCCTCGCCCTCTGAGGCGCTCAGAGGGACACTTAGGACTGGAAGGGCGTTTCCGTCCGCGAGCTCTGCTCACCAGCGTCGTCTTCCCTTCAGGTTGTCTAGCAGTGTTGGCGACAGGACAACAGGCATAGCGCGTAAGATTCACTTCCTGCGCTTATGTGGGAAAACGTAATCTATATGTCATCAGAAAATTGATTTTGGCCCTTTGGAAATGTAATTTTTAAAATGTTGATTGCGTTTTTCAGTAGAATTGTTCTTAATGACCATGCTAATTATTTAATTTCCAATATGTTGAACGTATTTTAAGTGTAACTTATTAAGTTGTGACATATGTGCATCCCCGTGAAACCATCAACACAATAGAGACAATGACGATGTCCTTGACCCCAAAAATGTCCTAGCCTCAACGCTTCCCTCCTGCTGAGCCTCCGGCACCACTTGCCTGCCGGGGAATGGTAGTACGTCACGCTTCCCAGACTCTTATTCACATGGAAGGTTTGGCCTCCCTTTCACTCCAAGCTTGTCTTCAGACTCGCCCGCTGTGTAGCACGTGTCAATGCCCGGTCCTTTGTGGCATATAGTATTCCACCGTGGAGACTCAGCACGCTTTGCCAGTCCATCCACCTGCTAGTGAACATTTGGGATATTTCTGGGTTGGTCTATCACAAAGAGAGCTGCTATGAACAGGACTTTGTATGGCTATGTGCTTTCATTTCTCCTGGGAAAATAAGTAGGGGTGGATGACGGGGTCATATGGGAGAGATGTCTTTATCTTTTTAAGAAACTGCCAAACTGTCTTGCAAGGTGATCGCACCATTTTGCAATTGCATCAGGAATTTGTGAGAGTTTCTAATTCTCACCAACACTCGAGAGGCCAGAATCTCTAATTTTAGCCATTCTAATAGTGGTGCCTCAGTATGCTTTTACTTTGCATTTTCCTAATGACTAATGATATTGAGTTTCTTTCCATGTGTTTATAACTTCTTTGGTAAAGTGCCTGTTCAAATATTTTGCCCATTTTTAAAAAGTTGGATTTTTCTTTTTTTTATTATTTTGAGTGATCTTTTTGTATTCTGAATACCAGTCTTTTGTCAGATATATGCTTATTTTCTCAAACTTGAATTTCTCTTTTCTTTTCCTTAATGGTATCTTTCAAAGAAGAGATGTGTTTAGTTTTGATGAAGCCCAATTTATCAAATTATTCTTTGATGGATCCTACTTTTAGGTTCACTCATATATAAGAACTTTTGCTTAACCCAAGCTCACAAAAGTTTTTGTCTGGAAGTTTTATCATTTTGAGCTCTAAATTTCAGTCTATAGTCCATTTTGAGTTATTTTTGTATATGGTACAAGTTATGGACCTAAAGTTGTTGTATTTTGTTTAATGTTTTTGCTTATGGATATCTAGTAGTTACAGCAGTTGAAAAGACTGCCCTATCTCCACTAAACTACCTTTGCATCTTTTTTGAAAATCCATTTTCCAAATATGTTTGGGTCAGTTTCTGGACTCTATCCTAGTATATTGATCTATCTTTCCATCTCTGCATCTTTGGGCTTATACAAAACTGCGTCATTACTCATTACTGCATCGTCATAATACACCTTAAAATCAGGTGGTGGTACTTCTCCAAATTTGTCTATCTTTTTCAAAGTTTTATTATCCATAATGGAGCCTGTGTGTTTTATGTCAATATGTCAATTACCATATGTTGCCGGTCAGGTGCCGGTCAGGACCGGGGTCCGTGAAAACAGTGCCGCGGATGAGAAAGAAAGAATAAGACAAGAAGAGAAGAGAGACTGGGATCAGGGGACTCTCCGTCCGATATTCGTGTTGGGATTTTGCTTGGGATGAATTTATAGATCAGCTTGGGGACAAAATATATCTTAGCGATATTAAATGTGCGGAGACATGAGCGGGGTGCTTTGCTCCATTTGTTTTGGTCTTCCTTAATTCCTCTCTGCAAAGCTGTGGAGGTCTGGGTGCACAGGACTTTCACATATTTTGTTATTATCATTATGAAATTATTTTCTTTATTCGTAGTAAGAGTCTTTGCTCTAAATCCAATTTTGTCCGATACTAACTGAGCCAGTGTAGCTTTAATTCAGGTAGTGCTAGCTTGGTATACCTTTTTCCATCCTTTACAATTAGGCTATTTGGGTCTTTATAGTTAAAGTGTGTTTCTTATAGGCAGAATATAGTTGGATCTTTCTTTTCTATAAAATATGAGAGTTTCTGCCTTTTATTTGGGGTTTCTAGAGTATTTACATTTAATGCGCTTATTTATGTAGTTGGATTAAAGTCTACCAACTTGCTACTTTTAAAATTTTTCATCTCTTCTTTGTTCCTATTTTCTTTTTCACTTTCTCTGCCTTCTTTTGGGGCTATTTGTATATTTTTTCTCCTCCGCTGGATTAGCTATAACTCTTAGATTTATTATTTAGTGGTTGCTTTAGGATTTACAACTTTGCCTTTATATATCTCAATGTTATCACAATCCACTTATTGTGAATTCATTCCACTTCACTTATTGTACAAGAACCTTAACATACTACACTTCCATTTTCCCCTTTTGGACATTATGGTGTTTTTTTCATACATTCTACTTACACATGTTAATATATATGTTATTATTTTTTGTTTTAGCCTGGTATCTTATAAAGATATTTAAGTAATAAAAAGTACACATTACTCCATGAATAATTGCTGGTTGCACTTTCTTCTTGCTTCTCGTGTTTCTGATGAGAAATCTGCTGTCATCCTTAGGTTTGTTCCTGTGGATGAAATTTGTGTATTGTTCTGTTTTAAGGATTTTCTCTTTACTACTAGTTTTGATCAATTTGGCTATGAGGCACCTTGGTGTAGTTTTCATCATATTTTTTAGGTTTATAGTTTTCATCAAATTTGAAAAATTTCCACTACTTTTTCTTCAAATATTTTTTCTATCTCCTCTGCTGTTTTTCTAGCCTTTAGGAACCTCAAATTATATATTGGTTTGCTTGAAGTGTCTTTAAGGCCACTGATCTCTTCTGTTATTTCTATTCTGACATTAAGTGTATCTCGCAACTTCTAATTTTCCTCTCTAGAGGAACAATTTGCATCTTTTAAAATATTTTTCATGTCCCTAAACTCCATGAACATATGGACTGCATTTATAAAGACTGTTTCAATGTCTGTGTTTGCTAATTCTAACATATTTGCCAGATCTGGGTGAAAATCCTCGTGAATTTAGCTTGTTGGATGCTGGATAATTTTTAACTCCAAAAACATTCCCAGGCCTTATTATGGGGTGCAGCTATTTTGAATATGTTTGGTGCGTTAGAGACTTGCGCTCACCATGGTCAGGTGAAGGCAAAGTCCCCGTTGAGGACTCACCGATCCGCCGCTGAGGCAGCCTCCCCTGAGCGCTCCAGGCAGCCCCGGAACCTGCTGTGGACACAGGCGCTGAGTCAGTGGTGAGCTCTGTTCCTCCTCATCTTTTGGGACGGCTCCTTCTCCAGCTCTGGGCAGTTTCCTCTTGTGCATGCCCTGACCAACATGCTGCTGAAAACTGGAGGGCTGCCGCGCCTCTCCAGGGCTCCCCCGTGTCCAGCTCTCTCCGCGCCACTGCTCCTCCTGCGAACTCCAGCTGCCTTGTTCTCCCTGAAATCCCAGCTCTGCTTCTTCTCTCGGGGAGTCTGCAGGTTCTGTCTGGGTCCATCGCCTGCGCTGTGGCCTGCAAACTCTTGAGGTGGCAATGTGGGCGCTGGCAGGGCTCACCTTGCTTGTTCCCTGCCTCGTAGAACCACCTCTTCCCTTGCCTGATGTCCAGTGCCTCAGAAGCCACTGTTTGGGATGGTTGGTTTGATTTTTTCAGGTTGGAGGGTGAATCCAGTCCCCATTAGTCCATCTTGGTCTATCGTAGAAGACACGTTGTACCACCATTTGGCCCACAGAAATGTATCTCTAATATTATAATGAAAGTCAAAGGAAAATATAGCTCAATGTATATTTGTTTTGGGTACAACTTTTCAGAATTACATGCATCTCTCCATTTGGGATGACAGTAAAAAAAGTGTCCGAGTGATATTCTCCTTTCTGAGCTTATGTGGATCCAGCTAAAATCCCATTATGGTTGTCCCAGGATAAAATATTATTGCTTTGTGCATGTGAGGAGCTCATTTTCCATTTCATTCAGTCGTAACTATCATTAAACACATGACGCTAATGTAGCACTTTGCTTGAGTCACTGGGGAAATGGAAAACTTTGGAAATATGGAACCAGAGGTTTCTCAGCTCGGCTTTGACCAATCCCCGTCTCTCACAGATGCTCAAGGCCAACTGCCGAGAAGGTGATGAACAGTTAAATGCAGTTTAATGAGCAAATAAGCGGAGCAGATGCTGCCATAAGGTTGTTTGGGTAAAGATCCAAACGGGCAGCGTGGCGGCAAAAGTGCGCTGACTCTGGACACAGAGTGTTAGGTCTAATTCCCATTCATTCCCCTTTTACCAGGAAGGTGAGTGACCTACCTGAGGAAAGAGAGATTCAGGTAAGTTTGCAGTGGCTTCCCCAAGGGCACACAGCCCATAATTCACGGAACTGCGTTTTGAACCCAAACCATGCTCTTTCCGCTATACTACCCATTCTTTTTGTACCCTAGTCTAAAAATATCTTGTTTTATCAACAAAGTTATTAATATTTCATCCACTGAAAATATGAGTCAAAAATATCTTTGGAAGTAAACAATGCCATGAACTATTATTATACTTATTGTCGTCATTATTTTTTATTCCCAGTGTTTCAACCTGGAGAGAAATTTAATCTGCAGGCTTTCTTAAAGTGGGATTTCAGGTTTGCGTAGCTGGATCTTGGCAGTTTGAACAGCACATGAGGCAGTTTTAGCGAGATTCTGAGTTTTATCTCAGGAGCCTCCATTGGGCTTTGGGGTCGGAATCCAGTGAGAACTGCTTTCCCATTCCTCTTCCTCAAGCAAATTCAGACTCCAAGTTCTGAGAGGATTCAGCTGCATCCAATTAGACTCCCCAAAACAGGAAGGAGAGAAGCTTGTGGCAGTTGCTTCAGAAAGTACTGCAGGGGTTCAGCCTTCCCACCAGGACAGAGTGTCGTGCTGTAGAAAGCTCTGGAATGTGGTGACTGCAACAAAGGCAGCACTGTCCTTGGACGCCGCTGAAAGGCCCCGCACTGAGTCAGCAGGACACAGAGCTCAACTCAAATCACTTTCACGCTGCTTTCCTGACCCAGATTCCAAAAAGGCTGCTTGTACGAAACAGGCACCTCCCAAGCTCCGCCAGGGCAGATCCGGCTCCAAGCGCGTGTCTGCTTTTGCGGAATGTCTGGGACGAGATTTCGATGAGACATGCAGGTCTGACGGGAAATTTACACTATAAATTGAGCAGCGGGCCCTGTGAGGACACCTGTGCAAGCCAGGTACGGGCGAGAGGGCGCAGCTCCGCTGAGTTCTCACAGTCTTCTTTTGGCCCAAGCAAGGTAAACAAATCCTAGTCAAAACTGGACATATCTGGGCCTTTTCATCCGCCTTCCGCCGCTGGTCTGTCTCGCCAGTGCCCCGTCTTGGCTTCTCAGCTCGCCGAGCTGTGCTTGCCTCGGCTCAGGCAAAAGGCATGCATGGGGAGGCTGGACGCTGTCCTGGTGGAAGGTGCAGTCAGCACAGTGGTCACTGCTAAAGCTCAAGGGTTTCCAAATACCATGACTTCACGTGCTCCCCCTCAAAACCCACACGAGGCTGATGCAGGTTTCGTGTCTGAAGTCCAATGTTGGGGTAGTTTCTTCATTGCCTAGTTAATTTTAAAATCAGAGAGACCAAACTAGCCACTTTAATGTGTCAGAAACAATTTTGATATTTAAGCTAAAACACAGTGGTAAGTTAGGTATTCCCCTTATACAGAAGAGAAACTTGCTATCCAAAGGGAGAAGGACCAGCTTTGTGTCCCATGGCGGGTTAACAGCAATGCTCAGACCTGAAATATGGGGTGCCTGGGAGCCCGTGCACTGCTTGTCACACCCCCTGGCATCTTCCAAATGCCTCAATCAGCTCAAGATCACTCTGGAAACAGGGCAGGCCGCAGGCCCTGGGCGTGGCCCTGCACCCAAGGAGGTGGGGAGAAAGCAGACTCCCTAGGCTGGGGGCAGGGAGCAGCAGCCTGCCTGGCCTTTTCCACAGACCCGTGTCGCTCCTCTTCCTCCCCACTCGTTGCTGACCCGGCGGCGTTTTTACGGGAATGAAGTGGGAGGATGTGCGTGCAGAGCCTGCCACAGTGACTGCCTGTGGTGAGACCCCGGATTCAGATCTGGGGTAGCTTTCAGGGCGACTCTGGCTTAGGGAAGCCCTCACCTGGGGGAGCCTGTTACCGAGGCTTGGCTCGTGCACCCCCGGCTGGACAGGCTCTTTGTGCAGACCCACGTCCCTGCGGGTCAGAGCCCGCGGTGCGCAGGCCTCTTGGGCTGGCACTCTTTAGCCAGCAGTGCTGGGTCCTGATGTGGCTTCCTGCAGTGCTTTCCTGGAGAAGGCATCCAGGCAGCGGGGAGGCCACAGGGCGAGGCAGGGGCCGCTGGATCCCGAGGAGCCGTCTCCAAGGGGCAAGAAGGCCAAGGAACCCCTGGAAGATCTCAGTCATCGGGGAGAAAGCAAGCCCTGCGGACATGGGGGTTTGCGGCTTCTACCCTCAAACGGCCTCCACCCTGGATCTGTGAGGAGCTTCTTGTGAGAGCCTGAGGAGACGCATCTCTCTCAGCGCCTCTCGGCCTCGGTTTCTCCACAGATGCCATGAAGGAACTGACTCAGATGCTCTCACACACTGGCTACAACCTTTCAGATGCTGGCCGTCGCGTGGCTCCTCCTCAGAGGCCTGGGGCCCTGGGAGCTAGTCCGCACACTGGAGCATCCGTTCTGCTCCGTAACTGAGCTGCTTCCAGTTCACATTTTATCATAACTAGCCATTTGGTCTGTGTTTTCATAAGATCGTCCCTGGAACAAATCAGGTTAGGTTTGATGAATGAATGAGTTAGAGGTTTCATGCTAAGTTCTGGAGAGAGAAAGAGAGAGAGAGAGAGAGGGAGGGAGGGAGAGAGAGGGAGAGAGAGAGAGGGAGGGAGAGAGACAGGGAGAGAGAGAGGGAGAGAGAGGGAGAGAGAGAGTGAGCGAGAGAGGGAAGGAGAGAGAAAGGGAGAGAGAGAGGGAAGGAGAGAGAGAGTGAGGGGGGGAAGAGAGAGAGACAGGGAGGTGGAGAGAGAGAGGGAGGGGGAGAGAGGTGTGCCTAACCGTTCAGGATATACCAGTGTGACAGGAACAAAGGAAAAATGTAGAATCACAGTGTCCTCCCCCCGCCCCCCCAAAGTGCATCATCAGCAATTTCCAAGTCCTGAGAGTAAAGAAATCAGATATGCTTTTTTTAAAACTAGGGAAATTATGTGTTTGCAAAAAACTTGTGCAGAGAGGACAGGGTTCCCATGTACACCCCCTCTCACAGTTTCCCCTAATATTAAGTTTGTTTCGTGTGGTGCATTTGTTACAGTTGAAGGGAAACTACTATTAGAGTTGTGCTATTGGCTGTTAATCCACAGTTGGCACTACAGGTCACTGCGTTCCACAGTTCTACGGCTTTGTACATTGTTATTCTGGTCAAGTACATACAACTCAAAATTCCCCCTTTTAACACCTTCATATACTCAGCGCAGAGCTTCTCACTGCACTCGCCGTGCGGTGCTGCCGAACGCCAGGCCCCCCGTGACCTGCATTCCACCTTCCGGCTCTGAGAGTTTTCATGCTCTAAGGGTTTTGTCAGTGACGTCACACGGTATCATTCCTTTGGCTTATTTTACTCAACATGACATCTTCAGGGTCCATCCACGTCATGTATCAGAGCTTCATTCTTTTTTTTTCATTTAAAAAACAATTTATTGCAGTATATCATTCATACACGGACATACATTAACAGTAAGTGTCTAGCAAACATTGTGAACCTACAAGGAAAACGTGCCTGACACCGTGCAGGGCCCCCCCTCACCCCCGCAGGCACCGCGCACTGTTGGGGAACCCCTGTTAACTACTCACGAAAGAGCATCGGCAGAGCATTCCTGCTACCGTCGTCTGTATCTTACTCCCCTGTACTCTTTTTAAAGGGTTTATTTATTTACTTACTTTTATCCATTCCCCCCGCCCCCATTTTTACTGTTTCTCTGTCCATTCTCTGAGCAGCTCTGTGTCCGCTTCCTGCCCTCTCTTCTCCTCCTTCTTCTCCTGTCTTCACTGGGATTCGATCCTCGGAACCTCTGGTGTGGGAGAGAGGCGGCCTACTGCCTGCGCCACCTTAGTTTCTGGTTTTTCGGTGCGTCTCGACTTGGCCCTCCCTTGTGTCTCTCTCCTGATACGTCATCATCTTGCTGCCTGGCTCACGGGGCCTGGGGGCGCACCTGCACACAGGCCCTGGGGGTCTTACCCCTCACGGGGCCTGGCGGTCACCCGCTTACAGGGTCTGGCAGCGCATCCACACACAGGGCCGGGGGCCTCACTCGCCTGTGGGGCCTGGCGGCCCACGCGCCTTCTATATTTTTATTTTTACTGGGAGGTCCCGGGGATCAAACCCAGGTCCCTCCATATGGGAGATGGACACACAACCATTTGAGCCACATCCGTCCCCCTGCTACATCTCTTAAGGCTGACCAAAGATACCTAGAGTTAGTCTTTTCCCGTACAGGATGGTCATATGATCAGTCAGGCTTGGTTTATCACCAGCATTCCAAAAACCAGGCCTAGGGAGGAAAACGAGTTCTGGGGACACAGGCATGGTTTCTAATACAGCGAATGTTCGGCCTACCCTGGTTATCACACGATCAGGACAGCGAGAATATCCGCATAGCTTCATCCTTCTTTACAGCTGAATAATACTCCGTCAAGTGCAGGCACCGCCTTCTGTCTGCCCATTCATCGGTTGACGGGCACTTGTGTGGCTTCCGTGTTTTGGCAATTGTGGATGATGTTGCTGTGCCCCTGCTTTCAGCGCTTTGGGGTCTGTCCCTAGAGGTGGGAGGGTAACATGGCAGGTGACTCTGTGCTTAGCTTTCTGAGGACCTGCCCAGCTGCCTTTCACAGCATCTGCACTCACTAGTTTACGTTCCCGCCAGCGATGCGTGAGGGCTTCCGCTCTTCCGCTCCTCTGCAGACACTTGCTGTTCTCTGGTTTGTTGTTTTAAGAGCAGCCTCAAGTCTGAGTGAAGCGGGGTCTTAATGCAGTTTTGATTTGCATTTCCCTAATAGCTCCTGATGTGCTTATTGGCTATTTGTACATCTTCCTTTTTAGAGAAATGTCTATTCATGTCTTTTGCCCATTTTAAAAATTGGGTTGTTTGTCTTTTTGCTGCTGATCTGCAGAAGATTTTTAATATATTCTGCATATTAAGCCCTTATCAGACGTGTGGTTTCACAATATCTTTTCTGTTTTTTGTTTTGTTTTGTTTTGTTTTACTCAAGGAGTATGTGATTGGAAACTCGCTAGACCCTTTGGGAGTTTCACCTCTCCCGCGCCCGTGCGTGCCATCCACTGCCAGGCTGAGCGATCAGGGCTTTCAAAACGGCCCTTGAGTCCTGGGACAAGAGCGAGCTTTTTGCACAATAGCACTGCACTGGTGCCTAAGTCATCGCTGAATCAGAAGCATGTTATTCGCATGTCTGAAACTAAAGGAAGACGTGTTGATGGAGCCTCATGCAGGGTTTCCCACCCTTTAGGGGTGAGATGATGCTGTGATGTACTGGGCTGAGTCCAAAGCTCTCGAGAAACGTGGCTGTCCTCAGCCATCTCTCACCTGCAGGGGTGGGATAAGCTCCCAGTGCCCTAACAGGTCAGAGCCCGCAGCCGTGGCTCTCCACGGATCCCAGGAGAGCTCGAAAAAGCCAGCTCAGGCGCACTCTGTCCCCTGGCCATGCTGCTGGGGGGCCCACGGTGGGGCAGAGCTGCTGCAAGGCTGGGGACGGAGGCCACGTCTGGGCTGTGGAGACCTCCTCGGGGACATCTTTGGAGAAAGCGTGTGAGCGAGCCACGAGAGCAGAGGCTCCAAGTCCCAGCTGCAACACGTCCTGGCGTGGAAAGTCAATGTCACCACACGCGTCGGAGCTTCCTTTTCTATTCAACGGGAATAGTGACACCTGCCCCAAATGGCGACGGGGAGGATTCAGTGAAAGAGTGAAATAGCGTTGGTCGGGCAGCAGCCCTTGGTGTGTTTGACGCCTTTTCTTCACCCTTTGCCACAGGCCTAGTGCCTACCACCACCGAGGCATATTGCAGGCGATGAGGAAATGGGTGGCTTAGGAAATGGTTAAGTAATCAAATTAATTCCAGTGTGGCATGGCCTACAAAACACTGTGTGAACTTGTTCTAAAAGGTGGGTTTAAAAAGTCATATTTTTTGAGATCCTCTATCTGTACTGGGACTTTCCTATAAAATGAGAAATCACTCAGGCTCACACACAGAAGGAAACTCCGGTTTTCTGGATACGCAAGCCCAGTTGCCCAGAGAGGGCAGGTGTGGGACAGGAGCCAGAGTCACCCCAGCATTTGGTAAGCCCTCAGGCAGAGCAGACCCCGCGTCTGCTCCCCTGAACCTCGCACTGCGTAGCTCGCTCCCCTGGGCAGCCCCCCTTACTCCTCACGACCTGTCACCCTCTCTTACTGAAGAGGAAACTAAACCCAGAGAGGTGAAGTGATGCCCCAACCCCTCAGCCAGCGCATGGCAGACACCGTGCCCACCCCAAGTGGCCCTTGACACACGCTTGTCTCTTTAACACCTAAGACAGGACCTTCTGAAAAGAAGGAGGTGGTGAGTTATGTCCTTTCTTTCCAGCCAGCCTGGACCTAAAGACAAAGCACTTGGTCATGAGGAGATACAGATGAATCCTCAGAGCTGACATTTGCAGAATCTGGAGAAGAGAAAGAGCCAAGAGACACAGGTGGATAAACCAAACCATGTGATGTAGATAGCTCTACTTTAATGCAATGGCTTTAGGCAGCGTTGTCTGATGCCTCTAGGACAAATGGGAGATGACAGGGAGGATGGGGCCCAAATCTTCTGTCTACAGGGACAGAAAGACCCAAGCTGGGAGCTTTAAAGAGACGGTTTTTCTGCCACCTGTGTGCCCTGTGTTAGAGCCCACAGTGAAGGCGTTTAAGATGATGTTTGATGTAAAGCTTAGATGGCGTGGGAAAATCCACCTGCTGGCCCTCTGTCGTTGGTTCTTTTAGGCCTCGCCCAGTGAATTTTGGTTCCTTGCAGGGGCTATTGTCCTTCTCCAGCTTATCTCTGCCCTGTCTCGCTGGCTCTCACTTATCCTGTGGATCTCATCACCTGCGCGCATCCTTAGCAGACCTTCCAATGCCCTCACCAGGGTCGGTTAAGTGCAGTCTGGCCATCGCTTTGTCTGTGTCTACCTGATGACCTCGAGCCTGCGCTGGGCACTGCCCACCTTCCCTCTCCCGGGACCTCGTGCACACCCCACAGTGGGTGCACAGCCCAGGCTGACGTCAAGTTCTGAGAGGAGCGCGCAAGCTGGAATGTGCATGTGCATCACGTCATCTCCTCCCAACAGCCTCCCACATGGAAGTCGCAGGATGTAAAGATTTACCACTAGACTTTGGGATTACAGGTACATTTTCCTTGTCATTTTTTAAAAAAATCTTTTTTCGTTTTCTGGTCTGCCGTATGTATATTTTTCACAATGAACCTGCATGATTTTTTTTTTTTTTTAAAGATTTTATTTATTTATTCATTTATCCCCCCCTTGCTGCTTGTGCTCACTGGGTCAGCTAACCACGCCGTGGGGGCGGGCCTGCCCTCACCAGGAGGCCCCGGGAACCGAACCCGGGGCCTCCCATATGGTAAACGGGAGCCCCACTGATTGAGCCACAGCCGCTTCCCCATGCATGATTTTTATAATCAGGTAATAACCAGATAAAGACGGGAACAAGTGCCCTAAGATTTGCCGAAACAAGCAGAGTGATGAGTCCACCGCGCTCTCATCGCCTCTTCTTGACGGAACGTGTTTCTGGTTTTTGAAGACTAAGAATAGTCTTCCACATCTCTGCTGCAGCGCTGCACAGCTGCTGGGCTGATTCTGCATCCATCCTGGCGCGTGACCTTCACCGCCCTTGAGCAAGCTCAGCGCCCGGCTTGCGGAGGCTGCTGCGGCTCTGGCCAGGGAGCGTGGCGCTCGGAGGCCTAGGCGCGGCGCCTGCGGGGAGGCCACCTGATTTCAGTTGCCTCAGTCTCTTCATGAAGAAAACCCAGAGGCAAGTCCTGACCTCACGGAGTTGAAACGGTGCTCGGAGAGGGCGCCCAGGGCCGTCCACGACGCGCTGGCAGCCGCCGCAGACCCGGAGCTGGCCTGGGACCAAGGCCTGTTTGTACCGTTTTCGTACCACGTGCTGCAAACTTTAGGGAACGATGGGCAGGATCAGACTTTTTGGATTACAGGGTTCGGGGGTACCTGAGGGAAATTGCTGGAGGCCCCCTCTGACGGTGGGGAGCGCGCAGAGCGGCGGCTCCCCGGGGCCACCTCCTTCCCCATTTCCTAGGAACGTCCTTGCTCAGGTCAGCGTCGCCACCCTGGAGGTGAGCAGGGCAGAGTCCGGGAATGCCCACAGCCGGGGAAGAGCCGTGACCACGTGCCCGGTGGCGGTGGCGAGGGTAAGTTGTCTTCTGTTTCTGGCTCTCCGGGGGCAGCTCCCTCCCTGGGCTTCTCGGCGTCTATCCCCTGCTGTCACTCGGGGCGTTCCACAGCTAGGCCGTTCATTTAGTCAAGGATCTCACCACACGCCTTCCACGCTGCGCACTCTCTGCCGTGGGCGAGGGCCCTAGGACTGGAAAGCGCGGCGTCCTTCCAGAGCTCTGCGCTCCTAGTTCCGCAGGCAGCCCGGCGTGACGCCCCGGGAAACTGGTCAGGGTCAGAGCCTGGAGCCGTGTTCTGCAGACTCAGGTCCACGCCCAGGCGGGACGGCCTTGGGCGATGGCCTTGGAGCCACTCGGGTTCCTCTCCCACGGCACAGGGCCTGCCTTGGAAAGGGTCAGGGCTCCTTACCGCCATCCTGAAATTGCTACCAGGGTTTGGACAAGGGTCCACCACCCACACGTGGGTCTGCAAATTATGCAGTTGGCTCTGCGTCTTCCTTCTCCTCAGCTGGAGACTCACAACTAGAATAGATTGTTTACACCAAACAACACATTGAGGAGCTAAGTGGGGCTGGCTCAGAAACGCGCGGGAAGCTGCCTCTGCCTGAGCGGAGGGCACAGAGGGGTGTGGGTAAGATATGCTTCATGTTTAGCTGACCAAAATATATTAGGGGAAAAAGTGGCTTCCACAGAGAAGTTGCTCTGTTTTCCCTCCATCTGTCAGGCTTTAGGTTCCGAGTACCTTATCCAAATCATGCTCAACTTGCTGGGCGTGTTTGCCTTAAATAAGCCAGTAGCGTAAACACGTGTAGCTTCGTAAGGACACAGGCTCAGGGGACCCGCTGGGACCTGAGGCAGAGGCGGAGGGGAGCTGGCGCCGAAGGTCTGCAGCGCAGGCGAGTGCGAGGCCTGCGCCCTGCTTGCCACGGCAGGCAGGACGTGATGCCTGTCCTTGGTGTCCCCTGTCACGTGCCATCGTGCGCAGGGCACTTTCTCGCAATCACCGGTGAGTGACTGTTCTCTGAGGCCCTGTTCCTTGGCCAGCGAGGCCACGGCACGGGACAGCGGGACTGACGGCCAAAGGCGGCTGGCAGCCCGCGGGAGGCAGCCACGCAGCCATTCAGGGCTGGGTGAAAGCGCCGGACTCGGCCGCTGCACCTAAGGCCCCTGCCCTCGACCTCCACCATGGCCTTTTGCTCATATTTGACCTACTCTTTTTCTGTGTCTCTCTCAACCCCTGCCACCTGGAGATCTGAAAATTAGATTCCTGATGACCAAGGGCTGCGTCTCCTAAAGGGAAGGAGAAAGGACTTGTCCTTGTTGAGCTCCTAGGGGGGCTTTGCTTATATTTATGCATTTGTATTCCATAGGCCCGTGAGCAGAGCCTCTTTCTGACCATTTCATAGACGGCTTGACCGAGTTCTGGGTGTAAAATGCCGTGTAAATTGAGGAGCTGGGCCGAATGTGGCATCCACTCCCTCGGAACACCATGCTCCCTTCAACACGGCGGCCTGCGGCCGAGGACAAGCTCCGGGGATGGGGTGTCCCTGAGAGGAGGGTTTCTAAGGAAGGCTCTTCCCGAGCCTGACAGGCAGCCCTGGCCCCCTGCCCGATGCGCGGTATTGCCCTGAGGGAGCTGCTTGGCGCCTGCGCCTCAGCCCTTGGCCTGCCTATTACCATGACGTCATTTGTTGTTGCATAGACCTGAGCAGGTTCGTTGGGGGGGGCGAAGCTGGGAAAGGGCTGTCTCCAGGCCGCCGGGCGCCGTGGCTCTTTAACGTGAGGGTTCCGTGGCCAGCGCAGACCTGGGCGCTCGGCTTCCACGCAGGTCGTGCAAGGTCACGGCGCCAGTGAAAGCGGCTGAGCAGAGGCCACCCTTGTTTTCAGCCAGTGGGCTCCGTGAGCCTGCTTCCTTTCCAGGCCTAAATGTGGAAAGAGCTGGGGCCTGCACGGCCTGCCGCTCTCCTGCTGCCAGCGCCCCCTCTGCGGGCTGATTGCCAGTCCTGGGAGCTCGGCTTACCTCCTAATCCCTAGGAAGCCTTGCCTCGGGTCCCCAGGTCTGAGAAGGTGAAAGGAAGTTACGAGTTAGCTGGTGCCAAGAAAAGCTCAGCGCAAGCCAGGACCCAGCTCTCCCACCGCCGGCCTCTGCAGCGTGGCCACCGTCAGCTCCCGGAGCCTGTGACCCCGCATCAGCCACACGCCACGCGGCTGAGCTTCCCCTTCCCACGGCAGCCCTGGGCGCGGGCTCGGGGCCGCCACAGCGGCGCCCCTCAGCCCTGGCACGGCTTCCTCGATCGGGCCTCTGCGGGGAGGTCTCAACCACGGCGTCTCAGCCACTACTCTGTGCGTGGCTCTCGGGGACGCGTGGGGAGGTGGGAGAGCGCAGTCACCTCGCTGCGCAGGGAAGGATGGCAGTGCCTCGAGGAACTCTTCGTCCAGAGCACGTGTGTCCGTGTCCACCACGCGCCAGGCGCTACGCGGCCCTCAGGATGACGGTGGTTTGTCAGCCACGCAGCTAACGAGCACTTTTTACCAGCTACGACCAAACGCAAAAGAGCTGGGAGTATAACGCAAGTTCCAGGCTCCCAGGCATCACGTCACAAACAGGGCTATTCACGCATGACACGTGTGTGGCACGAGATCTACACACGTAGCTAAGCTGGTCAAACTCGCCTTACATACGTGAATTTCAGCTCAGCTACCCATGGGAGAACCACATCATCTAAGACCAGCGGGCGTCTTCTGCTCTCGTGCTGTGACGCCGGCTCATCCGGCTCGGCACGAGGCTCCCCAGCGCCTCCTGCTCGCCAGGGGAGCCGCTCTGCACCCTCAAACCTTTCCACACGGCGCCCATTTGAGCAGTGCTTTTTGCCTCCTTCTGCGGAGCTGTGCGTGGGAGTGTGAGCCCAAGGCCCCGGCATCCACGTACTGCTCGTGATCGCCACACGCGGTCTCCTGCCCCGCCGCGTCGTGAAGGCGGCAGCACACGCGGGACGGGCCTGCGCGGCCGAGCCCGCCTAGCAGAGGGGACGCGCCGTCCAAGCACGGTCCACGTGCCCTTCAGTGAAGGCGCCGTTAGGCGGCCTCTGTGGCCCCAAAACCAGCACCCACTGAGGTTGCTTCATGCTGATGTCTTTTCTCCAAGTACTGATCTGATTTTTAAAATGAAAGAAGGTAGAGAGTCCCTAGAGTAGACTTTACGCCGACCGGGATAGAACGCATGTCTATTTTCAAATGCATGTATTCCCGGGGAAATGTTTTTTCTTTTAATCTGGCACTTACAGTGACTACACAAAAATTAGAAGGCGGTACAGAAGACAGCGTCAGGGACTTTTCTTAGGAGAGGGAGGGTGTGAGTTAAGGAGCTTCCCAGGGAGGATGTCCGGAAGGCCTGTGGCTGTGGAGTTCAGGATTCCGTTTGGGAGAATCATCTGAGCAGAAGCACAGAGGAGAGAACAGCACGGCAAATTGGGGAAACGTCAAGAGCTGCAAAGGGTCTGACTCTTTACCCTCCTTGAAAGTGAGCAAGTTTGCTGTCCCTGCTTCGTGGGCACTGGCTGCGGCCATGAGACCTCCAGGAGAGGACAAAGGGCTCCACTGTTTACACCTCAGCCGGCAGCATGGACCTCGCGACTGCACTGGTCCCCTCACCCCCTAGATCTTATGAGGACAAAGCAGAATTGAGAAAAAATTAAAACAACAAAACCCAGAAACTACCTTTTCTTCTTTCCCCGCTGTACACTCCCCAGTCTCCTGCTCTCGTTCCAAAATAAATAGTCTGCACGCAAAAGCATGACAAAGCGACACAACGACACAAATAGAATTGGGTCCAGGGGTTTGCACACAGTCGACTTGCGTGGCTCAGGGAACCCAAATCTTTTATGAGAGGTGCTGAGCAAGCCGTGGATGTGCCCGAGGGAGCAGTTGCCATCGACATGTTGGACAGAAGAGAAACGTGTCCTCTGCCCGGAGAGGGACCGTCTTCCAAGGCAGTTTGTTCTACACACCCTTGACAGGGCAGGTTGGAGCAAAACCGTTCGTGCTTCTGCTCGTGCACGTGAAAATGTTAGAGCCCAGCGGAGAACCCAGCGACTCCCAGCAGGAAACAGGAGTACACACGAGGGGACTAGCGAGGGCACATCTGGGCACAGCACTGTACTCCACCGCTACCTCCCTCGGCGGTGGGGTCCCCAGATCCTCGAGATGCACGTGGGCCTAAGGGGCACACAATGCGAGGGCCATGTGGTGGGAAGAATTCCAAGGTGAGCCCAGTGACCCATTTTCTTGTGTAAACCCTGCCTCCTGAGTGTGAGCAGACCTGGGACCAGGAAGGGCTGTGACTCCCTTGAGGTGTTCACTCTATGTGGCAAAGTGAAGGGATTTGGAGCTGTGGTTAGATTTTGAATCCGGCTTAGATGACTTGGAGGACGCCTAAAGGGAAATGGCCCGGTGGGCCTGACCTAATCAGACGAGCCCTCTCGGCAAGGTAAAAGAGAAGCAGAAACAGCAGGAAGCAGCAGCAGGCACTCCCCGTCATCCTTGAAGAAACGACTAGCAGATTGTGGAAAGACCCACATGGCAGGGCATGCTGGGCGGGCGCTAATGGGTGAGAGTCTTGGTCCACAGCCCAAGAGGCTGAATGCTGTCCTCAGCCAGGGAACTGGGAAGAGGAGGCTGAGCACAGGTGTGCCCCAGCAAAGGTCCTCTCTCACCTGGACTATCGCGACATTGCTTGACCTTTTTGTCTTGGACACAGTTCTCAGCAAAGAAGCCTCTGCACATCACCTCACTGCTCAACCCGCCCCTTGGTTTCCACCTCACTCAGGGAAATTTCAGTTTCCAAAAGGTCTGTGTGCTCTGGTCCCATTGCTTCCCTGTCCGCTCTCCTTGATACTATAGTTAAAAAGAAAGACGGTCTTTGAAGTCAAATAGGCTGTAGAACTGTGTTCTTTGGTTCAGAAGTTAATTTTCTGAACTTATATATTCTCCTGTACAAAACAAAAATAATACACTTCCAAAAGTATGTAAATACATATGCCAAGGGTTATTTGCTGCAGCACTGTTTATATTTGTAAAGCCCTGGAATCAGCCCAAATTGCCCGTGCCTAGAACATGTCTAGTCAGTGGGGCACTGTCCAGCTTTACGATGAACGGCAAGGTCACCTTGAATTGATGCTGAGTGATTACTGCAGGCAAATACTAAACTCCGTGTAATAGGCTTGTTTCCAACGGTTGTGGCTTAGCAATTCTGGAACTCCATCATGCATATTATAACGTAAGCACGCAAGTAAACAGATTGTGCATAACAGGGCCAGATTTCTCATTGTCAGAGCAGGAAATGAAGACAGAGATGGAGAGTGCTAGAACGTGCGCTCTGGCACTGGCTTTGAGTTCTTTGATAAACAGCCTTAGTCTGCTAGGACTAGTCGTTCTGCACCAGTACCATGTGAGCTGAGTCTCAAAAATGCTAGTTTTGGGAAGCGGATGTGGCTCAAACAGCTGGGTACCCACCTACCACATGGGAGGTCTTGGGTTCAGTCCCCAGTACCTCCCAAAAAAGACGAGCAAGACAGTGAGCTGACGCAACAAGATGATGCAGAGACATGATGCAATGAAGAGACACAGCGAGAAAACACAGTGAGAGACACAACAAGCAGGGAGCGGAGGTGGCTCAAGAGGTTGGATGCCTCCCTCCCACATGGGGGTCCTGGGCTTGGTTCCTAGTGGCCCCTAAAAGGAAAAAAAAGATGAGCAGAGAGCAGACAGAGAGCTGGAACAATGGGGAGGGCGGAGAAATAAATAAAACTTGTAAAATGCTGGTTTCTCCAAAGCTTCAGTCTTTATTTTCTGTCTGCAATAGCTATTTTCTTTGCCATAATTTTAATGCTTTTGCCTTTCTCCTCTGGAGATACAATTTTTTAGTTATTAGGAGTTGGCAAATGTTCCCTATAAAAGTCCAGGTAATAAATATTTCCTGCTTTGTGGGTCCCAAATGCTCAGCTCTGCCTGTGGGGCAGGAAGGCAGCCATGGGGACCATGAGGAGGGGCCTGTGCTCTGACTTTATGTATGGCAATGAAATTTGGATTTCACATACTTCTCATGTCACGTAATTTTCTTCTTCTTTTGACTTTTTCCCAACCTTTTAAAAATGTAAAATTACTCTTAGCTGATGGGCCATAAAAATGGTGGGGCAGGGCAGATTTGGGCCGTTGTTTGCCAACCTCGGCACTAGCTCACCGACTTCAGCTCTTTACTGCCTCCAGTGCATGTTTAGATTTTCAGGACTGTATTTTGGTTTTCTTGCATTTTTCTCTCCCTCAAACTCTACCAGCACTTTTATAACCTTATCTGCCACTGGAACAACACAGATTCCAACCCATTTCATGGAGCCAGCATTTTTCTTCAGACTGAGAAGGCAGGTGCATTCTAGTGTTCCCTGCTGTTTATCTTGGATTATTTTGGGAAATACACTTTTGCTCTAACGTTTATGGCTGCCCCTCCTTTTCACGTACGAGGATCTCTTCCTTCGGCTCACGCTCTTCTCTTTTAGTCCCTCCTTGTTGGAGGTGAGGCTGGTTAGCTGCATTCACTTTGACCCTTAGCCTCCACCCGCGTCCGCACTTCTTAAACTGCCCTTGGCGCCGTCCCAGCCAAATGTCCAGTATCTGCCCGACGTTGATCTTGAGCCAGGGTTTCTATTCCTGAGCCCTCCATGTGCCTCTGGGGGTTTGGCTCCCGGCTACCTCCTGGGTGTTTGAACTTGGCAGGCTCCCTTCTCCAGCTGGGCTTGCCCAGGGAGCCGGGCAGGGGCTGGGAGAGGAGGATACGCAGACAGAGTGGGCCTGGAGGGCTGAGCAGCCCAGGGGCTCCAGGCTCTCCCCTGTCTGAGCTACAGGGCTGCCTCAGGGGTCTGAGCCGGAGGCCCCATCCTGCTGCCCTTAGAGTAATTCTTTCAGCCACCGGTCTGCCACTCCCCAGAATCTATACTTTTTAGTAACATTGTCCCTTTCCCGTTAGAAACAAAGGTTTTAGTAGGTATGGGCTCAGAGACGCTAAGCAACTTGCCCAAGATTTTGCAAGAAGGTACGGAAGCAGGGCTTAAGCCCACTTCCCCCCAACTGGGAATGCTTGATCCTCTGCTCACACCCGTGACTGCAGAGAGATGAGCCACCAAGAGGTCCTAGAAGGCAAACAAGACGTAAAGATTCATAGTCTGTTAGACCATAAAAACGGCAGAGCCATCCATCAGCCTTGGTCTGAGTCCTCCCGGGGTCCTGCAGGCGGCCGTGGCCACGACGGCAGTGAGAAAGGAAGTCGATACAGAATTCCAGCATCTCCAGCTTTTCCATGCATACGGCTGATGCAGTTTGGGGACTACATTGTAATCCATAAATTAAGGAGTGTTAAAATCTTACAAAGGCAAAAAGCCACAAATCTGAATGATGCACGATTATTGCCACCACATCCAACAGATGTATAGAAATAATTGGCCTTTAACGCTCATTAGTCAGTTTTATTACAAAGAAGGCATTTGCATGATGTTTGCAAATTTATGCTCCAGTGGGGAGACAAAAGCACAGCCAAAACTTATTACTTGCCAAAATTTACACTTATTAATGTGCTTATTTGTTTGTAAACTTGCATCATTCTGAAAGATTGATTTAAGGCAATCCAAAGAAATGCAACTAGTATAAGAATTTTTGAATGAAGAATTGTGGGCAAGGGAAAAATGAAAGTCAGAAAATATAAAGAATCAAGGAGTGAAGTTCCTATTCAGAAGTGAATATCATGACATTCTGCACACATGATAAGAATGTGACGCAAAGTAGCTTCTGGTTTATTAGCAACCAAAGCAAAAGAATGAAAACTGATTAATGGAAGATTCTTGGTGTTCATAAGGAAAAAATGAAAACAATCTTTTTTGTTTCCTCAAGGGAAATATGGCATTTTTGGGTAAAATGACCAGAGGGAAATTAACCTTCTTGTTGATAAAGGGGACACGAGGGTAGAAGGAAACTAATCTTCACTAACATCTCGAAAGCCAGCACGTAATGTGCCAGCATGTGGAATGGTAAAGCATCGCCAGACTTTTAATAAACTCAGGCCCTTCAGACGAGACTCTCCTCTCCTTCAGACCTCTCTCCCCGCTCCATGACTGCAAACCTCCTGGCCCATCATCTTCTGACCTATCTATATTACAGTTCTAGTGTTAACCTTAATATAACGTGGCAAAAGCTATTTGTGATGGAAAGATTTGCTACAGTTTGATTAATATTTGTACAGCTTTGTTTTCCCTACAATTGTCTTACTTGTCCATTTCTTTTGTTTTCCTTTAATTCATACTACTTCAACCCCAAATTCTTCCCTAGAAGTAAAATCTCCTCCTAATGCATTCAGGCACATCCAAGTAATATAAAACGTCATGTACGTGAAGACATCTCTCCCAGAGGCTTCCATCTGGGCCGGCGGCTGCCTGAGCACCGCTCCTGTTTCCTTCCACTGGAAGACAGCCCCCTGCGGTGCCCTCCTAGCCAGCGCAGGCACCACTTCCCGATGATGGTGTGTGGCTCCTGCCAGTCTCAGCAGGCTCTCGGCTGTGGCTCTGCTGCTCCTGCGTCCATCAGGCCAGGGGTCCATCAGGTCAGGGGTCCATCAGGTCAGGGGCCCATCAGGTCAGGGGTCCATCAGGCCAGGGGCCCATCAGGTCAGGGGTCCATCAGGCCAGGGGTCCATCAGGTCAGGGGTCCATCAGGCCGGGGGTCCATCAGGCCGGGGGTCCATGAGGCCAGGGGTCCATCAGACCAGGGGTCCATCAGGCCGGGGGTCCATCAGGCCGGGGGCCCATCAGGTCAGGGGCCCATCAGGTCAGGGGCCCATCAGGTCAGGGGTCCATGAGGTCAGGGGTCCATCAGGCCGGGGGTCCATCAGGTCGGGGGTCCATCAGGCCGGGGGTCCATCAGGCCGGGGGTCCATCAGATCGGGGGTCCATCAGGTCAGGGGCCCATCAGGTCAGGGGCCCATCAGGTCAGGGGCCCATCAGGTCAGGGGTCCATGAGGTCAGGGGTCCATCAGGCCGGGGGTCCATCAGGTCAGGGGTCCATCAGACCAGGGGTCCATCAGGCCGGGGGTCCATCAGACCAGGGGTCCATCAGGCCGGGGGTCCATCAGGCCGGGGGTCCAGGTGGCGTCCTTGCCGCAGTCGGCTCTGCGGCCACCGGCACTGCTGCTGAGTGGTCCCCTGGTGCTTGCACTGCTGTGTGGGCCTCCAGGCCAGTGGATCAAACACTCTGGAAACCTCCAGGCAGTGGTCCTGTCTGAGAGCCTGCAGACAGGAAACCCAGATCTGCACCTGGAATAGGTACCTGTTTCTTTCAGAGTAAATTGCTGGCACTGGCAGGAAGGAACGGGCCACTGCAGACACCTTGGCACCACATTCCCAGCGGTGCCTCGTCAGGAGCTCTCTATCGGTCTCTTTTTGACGTGAACATCTCTGGCAGTGAAGCTCGCTCAGCCTTGGCAAGCGGCAGGTCACGCCTCAGGCCCACCTGCAGGCGCTCTGCCACTGTGGCCGTTTGGTGACGTGGACTTGGCCCTGCTCTGGGATGCCAGCGGGCTGAGCCGGCCTGTCTCCTCGGTCACCGAGGGCCTCTTCTGTGGCAGGAGCATGCTGGTGGGCGCTAGTAAGTGATGCGAAGAAGCTCACGCAGTGTGTCCGCTCAAACGCCCGTCTCTGTGCTCCACCCTTGTTGACCCTCTTCCTCCAACGTTTGTCTACCTCCTCGCCCCTGATTTTCCTGGCAGTAGCCACTGCTGCTGTGAATCCCAACCCGAGGACGCCTCTCTTTCGGTATCAAGTGGACAATGGGGTGCCATGTGCAAAGCTCTCCCCGTGGGTAGGATTTCCTCTCAGTGTTATCTTTCAAAGCTGGCCCCTCGGATGCGCTGGGTCGTCTGGCCACCACTGCCTTGGGCCCAGGCTAACCCAGATAGCAGCCAAGCTCTGCTTGACCTCTTCCACGAGCCTCGAATGCCTTGCTGACCGCCGGCCCGGGGCCCACCTGGCAGGGCTGCCTGAGCCGCAGCCGCTCAAGGCCGCAGCGCTTCGTGCCGCGCATTCTGTGGGCCTGATGACCGCCCTAGGCACTGACCTCCAGGTAAGAGGGCAGGTGCGCACTGATCCCGAGGCCGTGCCTGTGCTCTTTCAGGGGAGAGGCTTCTGGGAGGGTCAGCTCTTAAAAGGGAGGGGACGGCCACATACGTGGGCTCAGGGGCTTGTGGGGAGCTGGGGACACAGAGCCCCCAGGGCCAGCAGCCCACAGCCACGTGCCAGGGCCCTGCTCTTTCCAGGCTGTTCCTCTGCTTTGTAGCCGAGCTACTGGGATGATTGCAGCCCTCCCCTCCCCTGCCTTTCTGCTGGGGTTCCCGGGAGCCTTCCTAGGGCTGCTAAGGAGGCTCTGGCTCACACGCGGACTCTGCCTGAGGATGTGAGCAGAGGCGGCTTCCGTCCAGCCTCTGCAGGCCCAGTCTCACCCTGCTGTCAAACCCAGAGCTGTGAGGTCACTCTGAGCTGATGTCCCCAACAGAGCCCAATAAGTCCCCAAATAATTATCAAGACACCAAAAAACACCAACACTGTCTCTGGGAATAAGTAAGGAATATGGAAGCTTCACTATTAATTCTTTAGAGCATGAAATAGTCTGGAAATGTTCCCATCAATAAAAATTTATGGAGTGTCTATGATGTGGGGGAGCCTATGCCAGGTAGGTGCTTCCAGGAGATAAGCTTCCGATCCGGCAGGGGAGAAAGCACACCTGGCAGCAGCGCCCTTCATTACCTGCTGTAATTACATGGCGCTCTGCTTACAGGAGGAGCTCAGAAAAGCGCATCCACGGAAAGAGTCACGCAGGAAAGGGCCTCGGGTTGAAGTGCGCCCTGGATGGTGCCCGCAGAGGACCATTTGGAGCATGTTTATTGAGTCAAGTGTGAGTAGATTATTCACAGGCAGGGAAAAGCAGGCATTGTCTGGAAAGCGGGAAGTTACCCAACAGGAGTATTTATTAAGGTGAGGATGGAAATTGGGGGTGCTATCCCCTTGCCTTGCCTTCTCTTATGAGCACTGAAAGTGTTCTAGGGCAGATAGGGCTTTCGTGGGCTTTGACCCGGTGCCGACACGCACATCAATGATTGCCAACGGTCACTCTGTAAGAGTGAGAAGAACGGGTCAGCTATGGCAGAAATTAAGGCAGGATGGCAACCAGGGCGTTTCAGAGGCAGGAGGCCTCGAGTGCAGACGGCGGGGAGGTGGAGGGTGGCTCTTCCCGAAGGCCCAGAGCCCACGTTTCTGGGCGATGGCCAGCGAGCCAGTGCCACGCACGCGGTGGTGCAGGCAGCTTCCCTCAGGCGCTCGGCAAAGTGCCCAGTGAGGTCCACATCCTGGCCCCACGTGGGAAAGCGGCGGGCTGCACAGCAGAGCTGGGCCCAGGCCTCGCCCCTGCAGCCCTGCGCTTCGGGCCAGGGAGCTGAAGGACGAAAGGACTCTCCCCACTCCAAGTAACCGCGCTCGCTGCTTTCTTAAGACGTTGTCTCCACCCCGCGTCGTACTAGAAGATGGACAGGCAGTGGAGACCCTCGGGCTCTTAGCCCTGGCCTGGCCTGAGCCACCGAGGGGCGTTGTTTAAGGACGCCCCACGCAGAAGGGGGGCGCGTGTGGCAGCTTCATCTCGTGTCAGGATAACCAGGCCACCGGTTTGTTAGTCCCTGAGCCCAAACGGGTGGGCTAGACACTAAATGAGCCGCTGTGAGCCAGCCTCTGGGCCACAGAAAGGCTCAGCAGCAGGACAGGATAACTGCTTGATGCCGGCGGCCTCTCCTGGACCTGCTTGTCCTCGTCTGGCAGGAACTCCCCCTCGTTGGCTGGCGGCTTGGACAGAAGCTTGCCAAAAATGCTCTGGAGGAGATCACCGAGCTGTTGGCCAGAGTAGAAACGTTCAGTGGGTTAAGCCAAAAGGACCCCCTGTGGCTGCCACTTAGGGACTTAGCACAGATTGGCTCGCAGTGGGTGCTTTTGCAGTAGGTCTGTCAGTGGCCCGTGCCCCAGCTGTGGTTCTAAAGCCACCCGGAGGCAATGGGCCTCCGGCCACGGGAATTGCGTGGTGTCCGCTGCGGGAGAGGATGTGTCTACCTTGGCTCCCGAGCAGGGTGACAGCCCTGCTTTGCAGACAGGTGTGCTTGCATTCATACCCCGGCAGGGCTGCCCTCTGCCCTCTAAATGCCTTTCCATTCCTCTGCCTTCTCACGTTTGGGCAGGAGCCTGGAGGCAGAGTCTTGCCATAGCAAGATATTCTGCATGAGCTGAAGTGCAGCATTTTTAAACCAAAATCACTTTACGTAATTGGCGGGGGGCGGGGGCATACAAAGACACTGGGATACAGAGCTAGGAAGTCCTCAGGCAAGGAAAACAAGGACAGGAGCCACGGGTTGAGGGCGAGCGTTTGCCTAGCTCGGCCCTTTCTTCTACCTTGTGTGGACGCAGCAGGCGCAGGCAGTCGGCTGCGCGGCTTTAGGTCTCCCCCTCAGTGTGTCCTCTCATCCCCAACAAGAGCCAACTGCGCACACGTCTCGCAGCCGTGCAGAAAATGAAGAGAAATGGTAGAGTTACTGTGCAAGTCCCAGGAAAGCTCTCCACAAAACCCCTTTACTATTAGGCTTTTTGCAGACACTGTCTCTTTATTTTAAACCTTATGAGGGGACCCGGATCTGCGGGAGTAGGTCTGCTTTGCAGATGAGGAACATCGAGGCTCAGTGACCTGAGCAGAGCCCTGCCGCTCCTGAGGACGTTGAGTGGCTTGTGGACTTTTTCCCACACCCAGTCTGCGTCCCGTTCGAAAGGTTCGAATGGGCTGTGCACCTTAGGGAGCTCCTGGATGCTGACGGTTTTGGAACAGTACCTTCCAGAACCCTGAAACCGGGGGACGGGCAGCTCACCCGCCCTGCCACCACCCCCCCAGCACTCAGTATCGCCAGCTCAGGACTGCTCTACTCTGCTGACAAGCCAAACCTAAGGTTACTTCACAGAAATCAACACACTTTATAGCCTCTCTCCCCATTCATCTCAGAGGGAAAAATCACATGTAGAATGTTCTCAATAAAAGGCAATTTGAGAAAATTGGCATTTAATTGACACGCACTTACTGTCATACCAGTTCATCCTAGACACTGTGCGGGCAGACGGGAGGTGCAATAAGCTGCTGCCCTCAGAGCTGTCGCCCCTCCTGGGAGGGTCGGGGTGGGAGGCAGGGCTGCCTTGGGGCCCCTGGCCCACGGCTCACGCCTCACGGAGTTAGAGGGTGAGCACGGAGCTCCGAGCCTTGTCTGCCGAGGCCAGACAAGGAAGTGCCTCCTGAGGGGCAGCTCAGGGGGGCAACCAAGGAGCCAGAGAGAAGGACAGCAATCTCCACCATGAACTGAAAACGGTTGCTGCGTTAGGGTGTTTATTCCTTTTCTCCCCTTTTCAAAATTTTATTTAATGTTTTGTTCATTTTTAAATTAGTCTTTTCCTGTAAATGAAGAGGCATAAAACTGGCTCACTGGAAGCCATTATGTGTGCGTTTTAGAGAGAACATCAGGGTCTGGATTTGTTCAGCTCTCTCCATGCCACTGCCTCTCTTCTGAAGCGCGGCGGCAGGCACCTGGCGCTCCACTTCGGTCCTGTCCCCAGCCACGACCGTTACATCATCTGTGGTGTCCAGGGCAAAAGGAAGACATGGGGCTCCTTCTTCAGAAAGCAGCAGTGGAAATGCCTTTCAAGGCACTAACTAGGAGCCTTCTCTTCCGAGGTCTCTCAGCTTATCAGGGTGCATTTTAATTTGAGATTTGGTACAATTTTAAATAAAGATAAATTAATATTTTAAATTATTAGCATGAATTTTGCCATTCACCTTTATATTGTGTGATCCCATTTCATATGTGACCTCTTATGAAGAATCACCAAATTGCCACACTTCATATTTCGTAGCTCATGCACGTATATGTTTCAATCTTATCACAACATTGGAAACATTGCAGAAAGCTAACTCTAGTTTTGGTTTGGTTTTGATTTTCGTTTCTCGATAGACACACACTCAGGCAACACGGCCTGCCTTTGGCTCGCTAGTGAGAAGGAAGAACTGAAAGGAAAATGAACTCTGTATTGCCCTGTCTTTCCCTTTACTTCTATGACATTGTTTTCAGCGAATGTAATTGGCTCAAGGGAGGTAAGAGGCCGTGGAAAGGGAGACGAGGGCTTCTTTGCGTCTGCGGGAGTGGGGGTACACCCTGCTGATCTCAAGGCAAGGCCCGGCTATCGGGGCTCTCAGCGCCCCGCTCACGCAGAGGTAGACACAACAGGCTTATCTTGTGCTTGCTTTGAGGCTCCTCTGTTAATGGGGCATCTTGATCCCTATGGATGAGTGCGACAGCAGAGAGGCAGGCTGCATATTTTGCCTATCTGTGCACAAGCATGCTGCATGGCTTCATTTGACCTCACAGGACCAAGGTTGATGATTACTTCATTTACAACATCAGGAGAGTCGCAGCACAGCTTTAAGCCCAGCCTGGGGCCCTCTGATCCCACACCACGCAGCTGGGTCCCTCACCCCCTGCTCTGTCTGCCCCTCACGGCTCTGCCTTGGCCTCTCGGCCCTGAGTTTAGATAGCGTGCTTTTTTGGATCTTCCTTGACCAGTTTTTCAGTGACATCTTGATTGCTTCTCGCCCATCTTGTCTGGGTGGCCGTTCCAGGGGTTCAGTGTGTCTCAAGGCCCTACCACCCAGCTGGAACTTTCATGGCCAGCAGACCCAGCAGCCAGGTCCTCAAGGAAAACCAAGGCTTCGTAGTAATGAAAACCCACACGGGGTGTTCCACCAACGTTCCAGACACGTTTTCACTTACTGACTTTTTTCTTTTCCTCCTCAGACACTGTTGCAATGCTTTTCCTTTTCCTCATTTTACTGTACTTCCTTAGCACATTTCCACACTAAATAAATTTCGCCTCAGATTATTTTCCTTCGTTCCTTCCGCCCTCTGGGGAAGATGCTAATGGGCAGTGGAGGAGAGGACGAGCAAAAGCCCAAGTCGAGGATCCTAAACAACTGTCAAGCAAACTGGCGAACTGAGGGAGGGCCCGGCCGGCAGAAACCTCTGCCTGGACTAGGAGACGACCCTTCAAACAGTGTCAAATGTTATTTATTTTTAAATCTGGGGAGAAATGTCATCACTTAAATATCTGCTTGTTGTTCTCCCTCAGGAAAGCACTTCAAAAAGTTGTCAAATGACCCATGACACAACGGAAATTACGTATTCTTTTCCGTCATCCCTACATTACCTTCCAACTCTGATCTATCATTTTCTTGACCATGCTCTTTACATCTTTCAGGATGACTTGTAAATAACCCATGAAGATTCACAGAAATCAAATTGGCTGTTCCTGTCAGAGTGGCATCAAGCAATCTCCACAAGTCAAGCGTTCATTAGCGGTTATTTCACTGATAGAATCCTCAGGAATCTGCCTCTTTTGCTTTCTAACGTGTTGTAATCTTGCCTGGAAAATGTTGAGCATAATAAAGCTATTGGCAGGGGTTTTGAACTGCTACATCTGAAGTCAGTTTGCCTTTAACACTTCCAACACTGATAAATTCCTGCCAGCCTGCAGCTAGAAGGAATGCCCGTGGAATCTGAGCGCCCGAGGGGATGTGCAAAAATTATTAGCTTCACGGCTTTCGGTTTCAGATTATGGCAGGGCCCAGTCACTGACACCTTATGGAGGAAGAAGCAGTGAGGGGGAGTGAGAGTAACTCACAATTTTGAGTCTGGAGTTCACATCAATCTCAAGCCTTGGACAATTTACTGGAAGTCTTTGGGTCTCAGTTCCCATATTTCCACTATGTGTTTGGGAAGCACACATATACCTAAGGGTGTTTTGTAAGCCTTTTAAAATCCATTAACGTCTAACAAATTCAGATTGGTATAAAAATGTTAAATTTCCACTATGGCAGCCCATGTCGACGGCCACAGAAGTTAAGAGGTGGGGCTAGCAGGCCCCAGAGGTGACTGCGCCCTCTCTCGGAGCAACCTGTGTTCTCACTTCAGTTGCATCATCTAGTTTCACCTGTGTCCGGAACTTGATATGAATAAAGCCACACTGCGTGCATTCATTCGTGTCAGGATTCTCTCCCTCAGCCTCGTGTCTGCCAGAGCCACCCAGGAAGGCTCAGACGGCGACAGCTGGACTCCGCCATTGCAGCCTTCCGTCACGAGATTGTGTGACATTGGTGCCGCGCCCCTTGGGGAGCCATTGCTAAGAATGCCACTAAGAAAGTCCGTGTGCACGTCTTTCGTTGTTAATATGCATTTATTTAAGCATATTCTTAAAAGTGGAGTGGCTCAATCACAGTGCATGTCTATGCCCAATTTCAGTTGACACTACCAAACAATTTTTTTAAGTAATAGTGCGAATTCACGCCACTACCAGTAATGTAGGTAGTTGTCCATTATCTCACCAACACTCGGTCTTAGCAAGTTTATTCTTTGTTTATTTTTGTTTTCTTTTCTTCTCCTTTCTTTCAAATTTAGCCTCTGAGGTGGTAATGTCTAATTGTGAATTTGATTTTCAATTTCTTGATGATTTATGATAGTGTGTACATTTTCATGTTTACTGGCTATTTGGATATCCTCTTTTGAGAAATGCCTGTCCAAGACTTTTATCCACTTTTCCCCGACTGTATCCCTGCTTCCACCACCGTTATTCAACATTGTACTGGATTTCCTAGCCAGAGCGATCAGACAACAAAAAGAAAGGCATCAACATTGTAAAGGAAGAAGAAAAAGCATCTCCTTGCAGATGACAAAATTCTTCATATAGAAAATCGCAAAGAATACACAAAAATCTACTCTAGTATAAAACAAATACACAAAGTTGTAGGGTACAAGTTCAACATGCAAAAATCAGTTGTGTTTCTTATTCCAGCAAAGAATAATTTAAAAAGAAATTAGGAAAAACAATTCCATTTACAATAGCATCTAAAAGAATAAAATATTTAGGAATAAATTTAACTGAGAATGTGAAAGACTTGCATATTAAAAACTACAAAACCCTGCAGAAATTTAAGACCTAAAAAAAGACAATATATCCTAAGCTTATGGTTTGGGAGAGTCAATATTGTTCAGATGCAATGCTCCCCTAAGTAATCTATAGAGTCCATGCAATTTCTATCACAGTTACAATGACTTTTTTTTTCTTTTACAGAAATATAAAATACGATGCCCAAATTCATATGGAGTTATAAGGAGCCTCAAAGAACCAAAATAGTATTGAAAAAGAAAAATAAACCTGAAGGACTCACACTTCTTGATTTCAAAACTTGCTACAAAGCTTCAGTAATCAAAACAGTGTAGAACTTGCATGAGGCTATACATAGAGGCCAATATAAGTGAGAGTCCAGAAATAAACCAAAACATGTATGGCCAATTGATCTTCAACAAGGGTGCCAAGAACTTTCAATGGGAAAAGAATAGCCCCTTCAACAAATGGTGTTGGGACAACCAGATGTCCATATGCAAAAGAATGAAGCTGTACTCCTACCTCATCCCATGTGCTAAAAGTGACTCAAAATGGAACAACGACCTAAATATAAGAGAAAAAACTATAAAACTATTGGAAGGAAACATAGGGACCAATAATTCTTGGCCTCAGACCTAGCAATGGAATCTTAAATATAACAATAAAAGCACAAATAACAAAAGAAAAAAATAGATAAATTGTGTTTCATAAAAAAAAAAAAAAAAAATTGTGCATACAAGGACATTATTAATAAAATGAAAGTACAACATACAGAATGACAGAACATAATTGCAAATCATATTTCTAATGAGGGACTTGTATTCAGAATATATAAAGGACTATTACAAAATCAACAACAGAAAGATAAACAACCCCATTAAAAATGTTCAAAGTACTTGAATAGACATTTCTCCAAAGGAGATATACACATGGACGGCAAGCACAGGGAAAAATGTTCAACATCACTGCTCTTTAATTAAATGTAAATCAAAGCCATAATGAGATACCATTTCACACCTAGTAGGATGGTTGTAATTGGGAAAAAAGAGGAAAATAACCAGTGTTTCTGAGGATGTGGAGATATAGGAACTGTTGTACTTTGCTAGTGGGAACATGAAATGGTGCAGTCATGGTGGAAAATAACTCCATGTCTTTTCAAAACATTAAACGTGGAATTACCATATGACCCAACAATTCCACATCTGGGTAAGAAAACATGTGCCCACTCAGAAACTTGTTCACAATTGTTTACAGCTGCCAAAATTTGTAAACAACCAAAATGTCCATCAGCAGGTGAATGGATAAACAAAATGTGGTATGTACATAAAATGGAATATAATGCAGCCATGAAAAGTGATGAAGTGCTGATACAAGCTACAACTTGCATGAACCTCGAAAACACGATGCCCAGCGACAGAAGCCAGACACAAAAGTTTGCATATTGTGTGATTTTTGAAATGAGATATCCAGAACAGGCAAATCCTTAGATAGAAAGCAGATTAGCGGTTTCCAGAGAGCGGGTGAAGTGGATTGGGGGGCGCTTCAGAGATGGGAAGCTTTGAGACGGCGAGCGGCGGCGTCGTGGGCGCCCTGAGCGGCACAGGGTTCACGCTGTGAAGTGGTGATTGCAGGTGATGCGGCTTTCACCTCGATTTAGAGAGGAGACCCCAGTGAGATGTCAGCAAACACCTGTCAGAAAGGCTAAACAAGCAACGTGACGTCAGTGGGAATGTGTGATTGCTCGGCTACTGCTGTCAACTGTTTGGCCAGCTCTAACAATTTAAACATTCAATTATTTAACCAAGCAATTGTATGGACTTATGCTCACACAAACTCCTTTACGCAAATATTTATAGAAAATATGTTAGCCCAGCAGGAAACTACACAGATGCCCTAGTCGGGAGAAAGACTAAAAAATTATGGTACAACCATACCATGGAATACCACTCAGCATTAAATGGAAGGGGCTACTGATAGGTGTAGCAAGATAAATCTCCAGGGAAGAAAGGCAGCCCTAAATGTTTACATATTGTATGGATCTATTTTTAGAAGATCCTTCATATGATAGCATTATAGTGATGACAAATAGACCAGTGATTGCCAGGGGTTCGAGCCTGAGTGAAGGTGGGGGAGAAGTGGGCATGGCTATGAAAAGAAAGAGGAGGCTGCCTGTGATGATGGGGTGTTCTGGGCCTTGACTGTGATGATGGGGTGTTCTGGACTGGACCCCTGTGAAGATGGAACGTTCTGTACCTGGACTATTATGATGATGGACTGATCTGTACCTGACTGGTGCTGCACCAGAGTTTTTCAAAATGTGACCACTGGGGGAAAGTGGGTAAAATGTATGCAGCATTATTTCTTGTGAAGCAAATATACGTTTGTCTCAGTGTGTAAAAATGCAACAATATTGCCTTATGGTTGTTTTAATGTTTCCTGGCTAAGGCTCCTGCATCACACGTGTGTCCACTCTGTGCCGAGCCACTCGAGCTTCACTAACTGGGGAGCCAGTCCTCACCAAGCTGCCACCCGCTGCCACGTCGTGCCCTGCCCAAACTCCTGGCCCCAAAATGGTGAGCCGAACAAAGTGACTGCTATTTTATGCCACAGTTTGGGGATGTTTTAGGAGAACCAGAACAGATGGGATTTTTAAATCCTCTTTTATAGGTAATGAAAATGAGACCTAGAGGCATTAAGCGAGTCAGCCTAAGTAACGTCAAGTACAACAGCGAGGGAGGGAGAAATTGGAACTTAACCCAGGTTTGTCTACTTCTTCAAGTAAGCCAAGGGATTTTATAGGATCACCTACTTCAGATACTCCAAAACCTCTGCTCCGTGATGCAGTGACCCTGCTGCAGTGACGCACGTGCCCGGAGAACGCTGTGAGGACACAGGGGCCGTGATTCCGGGCTCCATGCTGGTGTCCACCGGGCCCTTCTGTCCTTCTGTCTGCTCAAGTGACCAAGTGGCTTCTCGCTCTCAAGTCTGGAGATGACCGGCATAGCTGAGGCTGGCCGGGATCTCTCTCTCTCTCTTGCTCTTCTCTTCCCATGACCTCCATGTGTGGCTGTCTTGGGCTTCCTTGCGCATGGCCTCGGTAGTCAGATTCCATGCGTGGCTGCTGGCTTCCCGAGCTGAGTAATTCTAACAAGACGGGTGGAGCAAGCAGAAGCCATCAGCGGGGTGTGCTATATGTACTGAGGACCCTCTCAAATGGTAAGATACATGTGACGTGGAGGCCCAGAAAGAAAAGACAGTGATGATCAGCTATGAAAAATACTTGCGCAAATAATGACTGAAACATTCCTAAATTATTGAAAAGCATTAATTTAGGGATCCAAAAAGGACAACAAACAAATGCCCCTTCCCCCAAATCTTTACACCTAGGTACATCATTCTCAAACTGATGGAAACAAAATATAAAGATAATATCTTAAAAACAGCAAGGAAGGAAAAGATGCATTTATAAAGAACAATGAAAAGATAGTTACTCATCAAAAGCAATGGTGGCCAGAAAATATGTAATAACATCTTTTAAGTTCTGAGGAAGAAACAAAAAAACAGTGTAGGGAGAAGATGTGGCTCAAGCGGTTGAGCTCCTGCCTCCCAATGGGAGGTACCGGGTTTGGTTCCTGGTGCCTCCTGAAAAAAATAAAAATGAACAACAAGCAAAACAAATGACAAAACCAACTCAGGGAAGACAATGTGGCTCAGTGATTGAGTGCCGGCTTCCCACCTACAAGGTCCTGGGTTCAATCTCCAGCCCATGGTATCTAAAAAAGAACAAACAAACAAAAAACAAAAAAAGAAAACAGTGTACCACCAATTTCATAACCGACGAAAACGTCTTTCACGAATACGGGTAAAGCAACAACATTTTCAGGCAAACAGGGGTTGAGTAAATGTACCACCCGCAGACCTGCCTACAACGAGCACTGAAGGGTGATCTTCAGGTTGAAGGGAATGATGTTAGATGGAAATTTGACAGAGAGTAGAACACTGGAAATGGTACATAATGGGCAAATATAAAGAATTAGTTTCTTCTTGTAATTTGCTTAAAGGGAAACTGAAAGTTTAAAGCAAAAAATAATAACATTGTAATGTGTAGTTGTGCCATATGTAGAAGTAAAAGATATAGTAAAAATTAGAAAGAACAGAGAGATTGGTTAGAGGATTTATGTTATTGTCATTTTATTGTATCTATAAAAAGTGCTGGGTTAATTGGGGCATGGGAAGGTTGAAGTGTAAAGAGTGAAATGGCAGGTGTGAAGCGAGAAGGGTCAGGTATAAAGTGAGAGTGTAAATCTTGAAGTAGGAAGACTAAAATGTCACATGAAACGTGATGTGGAAAAACACTTACTCTAAATAGATTGTGATTGTTAACCCTTGAGAAATCTCTCAAAAGTAAGAGTGACATAACTAAGAAACCAGTAAGTAAACTAAAATGAAATACTAGTATATATTTGATTAACCAAGAATAAGGCAAAAAATGAAAAGGGACATTGGAAAAACAACAACAAAAAACAGAATTGACACATGGAAAATAAAGAGCAAGTTGATAGATTTCAACCAAATCACACGGCTATGAAACTTTACATTTTAAAACACAAATATGTTGAAAGAGAAGACATGGAAAATTACATACAATAGAAAGAGTAAGCATAAGAAATCTGGTGCCAGCAAATGTCTTCAAGAAACATAACATTACAAGACGTGAAGAGGGACAGCACAGATTATAAAATGGCCAATTAAAAAGGAAAATATGAAAATTCTAATTCTGTTTGCCCTAATAGAAGAGCTTCAAAACTCCTGAAATAAAACATGGTAGGTGTAAAAGGATAAATAAATAAATTCACAGTAATATTTGTATATTTTAGCACCTGTTTTTCCATAATTGATAGGAAAAGTAGGGGGAAATGCAGTAAAATTGTAGAAACCTGAATAAAATTATTAACCAACTTGTTTGGTATTTATAGAATGCACAACAATGACACAATACAAATTATTTTCAAGTGCACATATTTTTTTCACCAACCTAGACCCAATGATATTATATAAAATAAGTCTCAACAAACGTAAAATGATTAAAAGTTTACAGAGTATGTTGACTGACAAAGAAATTAAATTAGATGTTGATAAATATCAGATAGGTAGAAAACATACAGTTAAAAATTATTTAATCCTCATCTAAATAACTTACTAACAATGAAAGAATTAACACCAATCCTGCTCAAATGCTTCCAAAAATCTGAAGATTAGAGGACACATCATAACTCATTCTATGAGGCTAGCCTCACCCTAATAAAAAAAAAACAGATAAAGATATCACAAAAAAAGAAAAAAAAATAGACAAATATCCCTTATGAATATACAAAACACTAACAAACCAAAGTCCAACATCTCATTAAAACAATCATACACTGTGATCCAGTGGGGCTTTTCCAGGGGTTGAACATAAGAAAATCAATTAATGTACTATACCACATTAATAAGAAGAAAAAAATAAAACATATGATTACTTCAGTTGATACAGAAAAAGCATGTGACAAAATCCAGCATCCTTCTTGATAAAAAAAACACTCAGAAAACTGGTGATAGAAGGAAACATCCTTAGTCTAGTAAAGGGCATATATAAAAATCCCACAGCTAACATCACACTCAGTGGTGAGAGTATGGAAGCTTTTCCCTAAGATCAGGAAAAAACAAGGATGCCCACTACCACCACTGTTATTCAACATTGTACCAGAAATTCTAGCTAGAGTAATTAGGCAACAAAAAGGCATCCAAATTGGGAAAGAAGAAGTAAAATTTCTCTTATTTGCAAGTGACATGGTCATATGTAAAGAAAATCCACAAAAATCCATGACAAAGCTTCTAAAGCAAATAAACAAATTCAAAAAAGTTGTGGAGCACAAGATTAGCACGTATTTCTACACACTACTAATGAACAATCTGAAGAGTAAATTAAGAAAAAAAATCGAGTTACAACAGCATCTAAAATCATCAGCTATGTAGAAATAAATTTAACCAAGTATATAAAGGGCTTATACATAGAAAACTATAAAACATTGCTGAAAAAAATTAAAGAAGACCGAATAAATGAAAGCAAATTCTGTATTCATGGATCAGAAGACTAAATATTGTCAAGATGTCAATTCTATCTCCAAGTGCTTTACAGATTCAATGCAATCCCAATCAAAACTCCAAGAGTCTTCAGTGAAGATATGGAAATGCCAATCATCAAATGTCTATGGATGGGTAAGGGACCCAAAACATCCAAAACCATTGTGAAAAAGAACAAAGTTGAAGGACTCACACTTCCCAGTTTAACAGTTATTACAAACCTGTAATAATGAAAGCAACATGATACATAGAGAAGAATGGAATCTAACTGGAGCTCAGAAATAAGCCTCACTCTTGGCCAATTGATTTTATTTTCTTTTATTTATTTATTTATTTATTATTTTACTTAAAAAAAATTTTTTTTTTTTACTTTTAAAAAGATACTTAGGTTACATAAATGTTACACAAAAATATAGGGATTCACATAAGCCCCACTCCCCACACATCCCACACCCTCCCACGTAAACATCCTTCATTAGTGTGGCACATTCATTGCAATTGATAAATGCATCCTGGGGCTTTGCCATTAAGCATGGACCATAGTTCACATTGTAGTCTACACTCTCTCCCACACAGTTCTACACGTTATGTGATGATATAAAATGGCCTATATTTGTCACTACAATGTCACTCAGGACGATTCCCAAGTCTCGAAAAAGCCCCTGTATTACAACTGTTTTCCCTCTCCCTGCCCCCAGAGCCTCCAGTGGCCACTGGCTCCACATCAATGTTGTAATTTCTTCCATTGCTAGAATCACAATATGTCTATAGTAGAATACCATTAAGTCTACTCTAGTCCATATCTCTTCCCCCAGCCCTGAGGATTCTGGGATGGTGACATCCACTCTGTCTCCAATTGAGAGGGGGCTTATATCCCATGGGGAAGATGGATGGGACTATCCTGCCTGCAGCTGCAGACTCTCTCCATTCCCTGGGACAGCCGATGTCCATCATCATATCCTCGCCAGTTGTCTTGGGTGAGTCTAATGAGCTGTAGAGTAGGTATTACAATTCCTCCAAGGTTCTGGATCCAACTGGCACATGACAGCCCAAAGACTCGAGTCTTTGGACATACACCTACAAACTCCAGCACCAAGTATAGGTTTAAATAGAAGGGACAGATGAGCCATGCACAGGGAAGACATAATTGAGTCCAACTCTGTCACTCTCAGGACCACAAACTCCAAAGTAGGGCCCACTGGCCAGGCACCAAACTCCAGAGCTATCTGCCCTGACCATAGGATCTGGGTGTCTCCAGAGTCCTCAGGAGCCCCACTATTTGGGGTAGTATCCACTTTGGCAGTCTATGAGATCTTGCTGAGATGTGCATAAGCCTTACCTCTGGGATGACCTTCTGACTCACTTTGAAGTCTCTTAGCCATATAAACTCATTTGTCTTTACCTTTTCCCCCTTTTACTCGAGGTCTTTTTCCAGTTGCATTGCTACTTGGTTCTTGGTAGCAATCCCTCATTGCCAGGGAAGCTCATACCTGGGAGTCATGTCCCATGCTGGGGGAAAGGTAATGCATTCATATGCTGAGTTTGGCTTAGAAAGAAGCCACATTTGAGCAACAAGCATATCCACTCAATAGGGAAAGAATAGTATCTTTAGTAAATAGTGCTGGGAAAACTGGATCTCTATTTGCAAAAGAAATAAGTGGACCCCTCCTCACATCATATACAAATTTAACTCAAAATGGATCAAAGACCTAAATATTAGAACCAAAACTATAAAGCTTCTGGAAGAAAACATAGGGAAACCCCTTCAGAACCTTATGTTATGCAATGGTTTCTTAGACTTTACACCCAAAGCACAAGTAACAAAAGAAAAAAAAAAGATAAATGGGACTTCATCAAGACTAAAAAATGTTTGTTCATCAAAGGACTTTATCAAATAAGTAAAAAAGAAAACCTACACAACAGGATAAAATATATGGAAAACATATATCTGATAAAGATTTAACATCTGGAATACATAAAGAAATCCTACAACTCAACAAAAAAAACAAAGAGCCCTATTTAAAAATGGTCAAAAGATTTAATAGACATTTCTCCAAAGAAGTTAAACAAGTGGCCGATAAACACATGAAAAGATGCTCAACATTATCAGGCATGAGGAAACTACAAGTCAAAACCATAATGACATAGCATTTTAGTCTCAGTAGAAGAGCTACTATTTTTTTAAAAGGAAAATACCAAGTGTTGGAAAGGACATGGAGAAATAGAAACATTCCTTCAATGTTGGGAGAATGTAAAATGGTGCAGCCCCAATGGAAAAGAGTTTGTTGGGTCCTCAGAAACCTAAGCATAGAACTACTGTGTGACTCAGAAGTCCTGCTTCTATATATCAATCTCAAAGACCTGAAAGCTGGGACTTGAAAAGACATCTGCACATGGATATTCATAGCGGCATTATTCACAATTGCCAAAAGTTGGAAGCAACTCAGGTGTCCATCAACTGATGAATGGATAAATAAAATATGGTACACACATACAATGCAATATTATTCAGCTTCAAAAAGGAGTGAAGACGTGACACATGCAACAACATACTGAACCTTGAAACCATCACGTGGAGTGAAATAAGCCAGACACAAAAGGACAAATATCATATGATCTCTCTTACATGGAATAATTAGAATATGCAAATTAATAGAGTCAGAAATTAAAATACAGGTTACCAGAGGTTAGGGTGGGGATAGGGAATTGGGATTTAATGCTTAATTTGTGGGGTGATAGAATGTTTTGGTCATGGACAGTGGTGATGGCAGCACAAAATTGTCATCATAATTAACACCCTGAATTGTATATTTGAAGGTTGTTATAATGGGGAATTTTAAGTGGAATATATGTTACCAGAATAAAAATTAAAATGAAGAGATAGAACTGTACAACACAAACAGTTTTGTGGACCAATTGTAAGAGAGTCCCACACTAATGTAAAATGTTAATAATAGCAAAAAATTTGAGTGTGTGAAGGGGGAAGGTATATGGGAACTCTTTACATTCTGCATGATTTTTTGGTAAACCTACAACTGCTGTAATGAAAATATGAAAAACAATCAAAAGAAGTTAAAAACTATTTAAAACAATTTTTAATACTGATATATAATACTAAATTTGTTTGATGCAGCTTAGAAGTACTTGGAAGGAAATTAATATTTAGAAAGTAAAAGAGTGGTTTTAGAAGTAATGGTCTAATTTGCTCGTGAAGAAGTTTGGAAAATTAAAGGAGATTAAAGTCAAACATTTAAATAGTAGAACAAATGATAAAACATAATTTCAGAATTCAATGAAATAGAAATCAGACAAAATAGAATAAAGAAACAAAATGAAATTGGGCTCTTGTTAATTAATAAAATTAATAAATCCCCAACAAGACTGACGAATTAAAAAAAAAAAGAAAACATAAATTACCAGTTTCAGAGTCTACAGTCATAAAAGGATTGTAATAAAATAGAGAACCTATAGTCAATAAAAGTATAATAAGGGAATAAACAAAACTACTTTCATGCTAAAATTACCTGTATTACTAGATAGCATTCTTTCATTTTAACTGAAGAACAGTATTTCTTACAGTGGGATTAGTTTTTGGTCCGTTTTGACAGTTTCTCATACTTCCTATTATAAACAACTTGGTAATGATTTTTGTTCGTCTCCTTACCTGCAAGTTCAGGAACTTCTCTAGGGTGCTCACCTGGAAGTGAGAAGCTTGGTCCAGTGTGCTGAACATGCCCTTGAGCCAGTTGCCCTTGGAAGTGGTAGAATCCATTACACTCTTACAAGTAGGTCCCTCTTACCTTCCACACCATCATTTGGTGTTATCACACGTCTTTTTAAAAAAATGATGGCTGTGGTATTTATCATATGTTATTTTGCATTTTGCTGATTATCAATGAAAGCATACAATTTTTCGTATTATTATTGACAATTCAGACTTATTTTTCCGAAAACCATTTTTCCTTTGAGTTATTAGCTTTTTAGGAATGCATTTTGGTCTTACTTCAAATATTCAGTGAGCATCAATCAGGTATTGGTTGTATGAATTGCAATTACCACCTGTCATTTGCTGACTTTAAAAAATGCTTATTGTATTTTGTCATACAGAATTTTCAAATTTAAGATTGTTAATTTTATCAATATTTTCATTATAATTTATGCTTAGTGTATTTTATTTGAGATTCTTCATCGCCAACTCCAAACTAACATAAATCATGTATGTTAGTTTGCAATATTCCTTCTAGTGACTTGAAGGATGTTATTTTTTTTTTCTTTTTTAAGTTTTATTCAACTCAAGTGTATTTATTTTGTATGGTTTTGTTGGAGATAAATTTTTTTGCTATATGGAGAGCAGAATTTTGGAGCACCAGTTGATGGACAGTTACTTCCCCCTCTGATTTAAATGTTACATATCATATGAACAAGTTTCATGAAAAGGTTGGCCTGTTTCTAGATTCTATTCAATGTAATGTGGATCTATTCTTCTGTCACTGAACCAATACCAAACTGTTTTAAATATTATAAGGTCGTGATATTTTGCTAGGGAAAGTCCCCTCACTTAATTTTCTTTCAAATAATAATAGCTAGTTTTGGCTATTTATTCCATCTATTAGGATCATCTAATCAAGTTCCATAATAAACAATCTCTTGGGAATTATTTTATAACAGTTTTCTTGAGACATAATTCATATATAAACAATTCACCCCTCTAATGTGTGCCATTCAGTGCTTCTTGTACTTTCCCAGAGTTGTGCAGCCATCACTACTATAATTTTAAGACATTATCATCACCCCCAAAGAAGCCCCATCCCCATTTCCAGTCACTCCCTATTCCACCCACCCCACCCTCGGACCCTGACAACCACTTATTTATTTCTGTCTGTATGGATTTTTCTATTCCTGACATTTTATATAAATAGAATCATACAATACATTCCTTTGTGTCTGGCTTCTTTGGCTTAGCATAATGTTTTAAATGTTTATCCATGTTATAGCATCAATACTCCATTCCACTGTATGAATATACCACATCAGTTTATCCATTAATCAACTAATGGATATTTGGGTTGTTTCCACTTTGGGGATATTATTAATAATCTTGCTATGAACATTTGTGTACATGTTTTTGTGTGAATATATGTTTTCAATTCCTAGTATATACCTAGGAGTAGAATTGCTGGGCCATTTGGTAAGCCTGTATTTAGCTTTTTAAGGAATTGCCAAATTGGGTTCCTCTGAGGTTGTCTTTTTCGATTGTCTTGAGAATGGATCACATTTTCCTCATTCTTTGTATGTCAAGTAATTTTAGATTACAATCCAAGGTACTTCCCACCAGTTTCGGTTTCCTAGGCTGCTTAAAGCAAATACCATGAAATGGGTTGGGTTTCAACAATGGGAATTTATTTGCTTACACTTTTGAGGTCAGGAAAATGTCCAAATCAAGGCATCATCAGGGCGATGTTTTCTTCCTGAAGACTGGCTGCCGGTGACCCTTGGCTGCTCTGACACATGGCAAGGCACATGGCAGCATGTGCTGGTCTCTCCCTTCTCCTACAGGTTCCTTTGATTTCAACTTCTTGCTCTGGTGCCGTTCTCTCTCTCTCTCTCTCTCTCTCTCTCTCTCTCTCTCTCTCTCTCTCCATTCTGTTTATGAAGGACTCTAGTAAGAGAGTAAAGACCCATCCTGGGGAGGAGTAGCCCCACCAAAGGTCTATCACAATAGTCCCACACCCCCAGGAACGGATTAGCTTTAGGAACATGCTTTTCTGGGCTACACAGAGCTCCAAACCACCACATAATACACAGAACATGCCCTGCGTATTTGAGGGTTACATTGTGCAGACTCTATATTCTCTTGTATTTCTCTGAAGAGTGTTGATTACTTTTTAAACAAGCTTTAACTTGGAGTGAAATTGCAAGCTCTGCCTCTTGCACGGCAGCTCAAATCTCATCCTAGATCGTTTCTCTTTCATGGGATTCTGTCCCATATACATATGGTTAAGGGATTAGATGAATATTTGGAAAGTGTTTATACACAAACTTTCATTTCAAATTTATCTTTGGTCTTTTGTTTCCTTAAAATAATTAAAGATTTGAAAAATACATAAAATATTTTAATACTTGGTGGACAAGTATATATAAATACTGTTGTTGTTTTTAACTTTCTTATTAAGCCAGTAAATATTACTAATGAACATCATGAAAAGCTGAATTTAGAGGAAAAAATAGTTAGCTTTTAATTATAGCGATGTCTTTGATTTTTTATTTCTTAAACAATAAAAGGAATGAACTCTCAATAATGTAAATAGTATCTCCATAGTTAGTATTTTTTCTTTTCTGCATTGTTCTGGTACTCCTGAACTAAACCGCACTTCGATATGCATACATGCATACCTGCAACTCCCCAGATGTATGTGTGTGCATTCATGTGTATTTATTATACTTTCATATAATGGATATGTAAATAATACACATATTTTATATGTGTAAGTATATGTGTGTATGTATAGATGCATATATGTGATATATTACACAATGTTTATTTTAAATATACAAATACATCATTATATATAGTTGTGTATATAGAGTTTATATATAATATTCTGAAGAATTATATATATATATTTTAAGTTTTGTGGGTTTTTTTGTTTTTTAGTTTTTTTAATACACTTTTTAATTTTTTAAAAAAGATACTTAGATTACATAAATGTTACATAAAAAATATAGGGGATTTCCATATGCCCTGCTCTCTACCCCTCCCACATTTTCCCACACAACATCCCTCATTAGTGTGGTACATTCGTCGGAATTGATGAACACATTTTGGATCATTGCCACTAAGCATGGATTATAGTTTACATTGTAGTTTACGCTCTCTCTTGCACATTTTTGTAAGTTATGACAAGATATATAATGGCCTGTATCTGTCATTGCAATGCCATTCAGCACAATTCTCAAGTCCCAAAAATGCCCCCAAATTACCCCTATTTTTTCCGTCTCCCTCCATTTGGACTTTTACATGGGTGTTCAGAAGTTACATGGGTCAGATTGTTTATTTTTGTGCTCTTGTTTGAAGAGTTTGGTTTTGTCCTCATTCTGTTTGGTAAAAGGAATGAAAAAAATTTCCTTCCCTATGGTTTGAATAACTTAAACACACTGGGGTTACATATTCCTCAGAAATTTAAAAGAATTTACCTGTGAGACATCTTTTTAGCATGTGTGTGGTTTGCGAATGTGTGTGCCAGGGGGAGATTTTCCTGTACCGCCTTTGTGAAAAATATTTTATGGCATTGGTTTGTGTAGGTTAATAAGATTTTTCAAAGTGTGTTCCAGTCATTTATATTTTCCTAGCAATACATCCATTTTGTGTAGGTCACACACGTATTTTGTTTGTTGATGCAGTCACCACAGAGAGCAACTTGGCTGTGATCAGCGAGAGTACAAGCTTCCCTTTAACTCAGCAGTTCCTGCACACACGCGCAGGAAAGCCATAGAAAGAAGTGTGCTTGGTAAGAAAAAAAGAGCATCTTGTGGAATAACGCAGTGCAACACTATTTCTGTAAGTGTGTAAAGATCTCATGGCTATAAAACTATTCCCCAAGTGTGAATCTATACATTGTGCAGGGACATGTATAGGTTTCAGAGCTCATAATTTGGTTCAAAAGGTGCATGTTAAGTTCCTGAACATGATCGTCTCAGAGAAGACGGCAGGGGCGGGACAGAGTGAAGGGCTAAGTAGGCAGGTTATTTCTGCGATGTTTGATTTCTTTCTTTTAAAATGTCTTGAAATAAATATAGTAAAATGTTAACAACTTTCAACCCCGCATGATAGAGATCTCACAGTTTGCCACCTTATTCTTCTTATTAGTCTGTAGTTCTATTTTTTTCCTGACAAAACCAAAAATAAATAGAAACAAAAGAAGGGCATACAGGTCCACCCTCTAGAGCTTCTCCACGCGATCCCACAGCCTTGGAAGCAGGCTCTGCTCACAGCTCCTTCAGCCAGATCTACGCGCTCTTCAAAGTCAAAGGAATCAAAATTTACAGGAAACACTTGTTTTTTAAAGATAAATATGTCTCCTTTATCATAATTTGGAAAGGTTTTGCCTCCAGTTAGTTCTTCTAGTGTTTACCTTCATCATTTAGTTATAAACACTCACTTAAAAAATAAATATTTACAATAAACCCCCCAGCTCTTGACTTTCCACTATGAATACATGGAAAAAGCGAACTTGCAAATTCTCCTTTCCCTTGCTCCTTCCTATTTGTCATAAAACAGTTGCCATGGTCCAGTACAGTTATATCGATATGTTTCTGCATGTGGCCTTTTCCTATGTTTTATAATATAACATATATTTAGTAGCCATAATTGACACAATTATTTAGTTTTAGAGTTAAATGGATTGTGTACTCATTTCGTTTCCTACCAGGTCATTCCATTTTGCTTCTTTGATTTTTTGGTTTTTAAGTTGCTTGTTTCACCAGTTAACTTTTTCAAGAAGGTTTCAGTGTTTGCGTGCTTGTATTTTTGAGAAAGCCTGTTGATTTCCGTTATACCTGCATGACTGTCTGGCTGCTGAGAACATCCTGGTTCATACAATTTCCTGCCCCTTAAGCCTCTGTCGACAATCTGCATTGTCTTCTGGCATCAAATAATACTCTGTCAAGTTTGACTAAAGCCATGATATTTTTTTTCCTCTTACAAGATCTTCTCTTTTCTCCTGAGGCTTAGGAACTTTGCCAAGATACAGACAGGAATTAACATTTAAAAAGAGTAACCTCTAACCTGTCACTCATCCAAGCAAATTATACATATTAACTTATTTAATTCTCATTCACAACAAACCATGAAGCTGGCATTTTTAACTTTCCCAATTTATAGATTAAAAATAAGACTGAGGAAAAGGAAATAAAAGGCATCCAAATTGGAAAAGAGGAAGTAAAACTCTCTCTATTCACAGATGACATGATCCGATATTTAGAAAATTCTGAAATATCTATGACAAAGACACTAGAGTGAATGAGTGCGTTCAGCGAAGTGACAGGATACAGAGTCAACACACAAAAATCAGCAGTGATTCTATACACTAGTACTGAATCATCTGAAGAGGAAATCAAGAAAAAAATGCCATTTACAATAGCAACTAAAAACTCAAATATCTAGGTATTAGGTATAAAGGACAAATATTCAGAAAACTAAAAAACACTGCTAAAAGAAATCAAAGAAGACTAAACAAATGGAAAGTTATTCCGTGTTCATGGATTGGAAGACTAAATATCATGAAGATGTCAGTCCTACCCAAACTGATTTATAGATTCAATGCAATCCCAATCAAATTCCAAGAGCCTACTTTACAGACATAGAAAAGCCAAATACCAAAGTTATTTGGGAGGGAAAGAAGACCCAAATAGCTAAAAAAAATCCTAAAAAAGAAGAGTGAAGTAGGAGGACCCTCACTCCCTGATCCCAAACATACTACAAAGCTACAGTGGTCAAAACAGCATGACTTTGGCATAAAGAAAGACACATTGATAAGTGGAATCGAATTGAGAGTCCAGAAATAACCCCTTACCTCTATGGTCAACTGGCTTTTGACAAGCCTATGAAGTCTACTTTACTGAGACAAAACAGTCTCTTCAACAAATGGTGCTGGGAGAACTGGATATCTATAACCAAAAGAAGGAAAGAGGACCCCTATCTCACCCCCTATACAAGAATCAACCCCAAATGGATCAAAGACCTAAATATAAAAGCCAGGATCATAAAAATCCTAGAAGATGATGTAGGAAAACCTCTTCAAGACCTTGTGGTAGGTGGTGGTTTCTTAAACCTTACACCCAAAGCATGAGCAATGAAACAAAAAAATAGATAAATGGGACTTCCTCAAAATTAAACGCTTTTGTACCTCAAAAGAATTTATGAAGAAGGTGAAAGGTAGCTGACTCAATGGGAGAAAACAGCTGGAAGTCACATATCTGATAAGGATTTAATATCCATAATATATAAAGAGATTCTAAAACTCAAGAAGAAAAAAAAAACAACCCAATTAGAAAATGGGCAAAACAGTTGAACAGACATTTTTCCAATGAAGTACAAATGGCAAAAAAACACATGAAAAAAATGTTCAGCATCACTAATGATTAGGGAAATGCAAATCAAAGCCACAATCAGATATCATTTCATACCTAGTACAATGGCCACTACTAAAAAAGACAGAGAACTACAAGTGTTGGAGAGGATGTGGAGAGATAGGAACACTTCTTCACTGTTGGTGTGAATGCAGGATGGTACAACCACTATGGAGGACTGTTTGGCAGTTCCTAAAGAAGTTGAATATAGACTTGCCATGTGACCCTGCAATACCACTACTGGGTATATACCCAGAAGAACTGAGAGCAGTGATACGAACAGACATCTGCACACCGATGTTCATAGCCACATTATTCACCATTGCCAAAAGAGAGAAACATCCCAGGTGTCCATCAACAGATGAATGGATAAACAAATTGTTGTGTATTCATACAATAGAATATTTTTCAGCTGTAATAAAAAATGAAATTGTGAAGTGTATGACAACGTGGATGAATCTGGAGGACATTATGTTGAGTGAAGCAAGCCAGACACAAAAGGACAAATATTATATGATTTCGCTCTTAGGAACTAAATATAATGAGTAAACTCAGGGAGTTAATAAGTAGAATATAGGTCACCATAAAATAGAATGAGGCTAGAGAACGGAAAGCTGAGGGTTAATCTGGGCAAAACTGTTAAAAAATGTTGTTTGTAAATTCTGGGAAATGAATAGAAACTGTGAAAGCACATCATAGGGTTTGTAATTAGCAATGCTACTACATGGTTATGATAATGGTTGAAAAAGAAAGTCTAAGCTGTGTATATTATAAAAGGAAAGATAGAAAATGAATTATGGGACTGTATAGCATTGCAAACCCTCATGCAAGAGAAAGAGTATGGTCAAAAGTGTATATATAAGAATGTTTTTCTCTGAACCAGAACAAATGCACATTAATGTCATAAGAACTTGATAACAGGGTGATATTTGGACAAAAATACAACCAAAGCCAACTATGGACAGTATTGTACAGTAATATATGAAAAGTCTTCCATCAGTGTTTAAAGAAGGAAATATACTAAGTGAAAGAAACTAGACAAAAGGGATTACCTATTGTTTGACTCCATCTGTACAAAATACAAGTATAAATAAATAAGAGAGACAGAAATAGATGAGCAGTTATGTATAGCAGGGGAAGGGTAAAGGGACTGAGACGTGACTACTAAGGGGTAGAGTTTTGTTGTTTGTGTTTTTTGTTTTTTAGTATTATCATTATTTTTGGAATATTGAAAACACTATCAAATTGATTGAAGTGATTAACGCACAACCCGTGATTATAGCAAATGCCATTGAGGGCGCACTTTGGACGGATCGTGTGGCTCTTGGATATGTTTCAATAGAAATGATCGCAAAATAAGCCTGAGGCATGGCAAAGAAACTTGCCGAAAGTCACGCGGCCCGCCGGCCGACGGAAGGAGGTCTGCGGGGGACAGTCCTCACGCCTGGGGCCGCGCTGGCCAGCTGCCGCCCCTCTCGCTCAGCGCTGCGCTCTGCGGCCGCCCTCGTGCGTCTTCGCTCCGCCCCGGGTCACAGGCTCGGTTGTCACCGGGACTCTGTGCTGGCCCCTATGCTCTGCAGTACGCTTATCAACCCCCCAGCGATGCCGTCGGACTCGAATTTCTCTCCTCGCTGTTGCGGAATAACGTGGTGGCTTTATTTTTCAGACTTTAATTTTGATCAATCTGATGGTCATCTTCATCTTGGTTTTGGTTTTTATAGATTCTTTAAGGAAGTGTTTTATGGAAATATCCATTCTTTTACTTGGGGTCTGTCCTTCCAGAAGAAGTTCTCCTTTTCTCTTTCCCATGCTGCATCTCCCCGTTCTCCTCCTCCTGCTTATTTTTCTCTTCTGGCTTCCTGTTGCAGCCTGGCAGCTGTTTTTCAGTTTGCCCTCCTCTGACGTGGTCAGCTCTGCCTGAACACGCTATTTAGTCAAGAAGGGCACCAGCAGATTCTTCCGGAAGGCCCCCTGCCTTGCCTGAAGCTTAGTGTGCCCGCCTTTCCGAGGGCCAGCCAGTGGACGGCTGATCCGGCGCTGCTGGGCAGGTTATCCCGAGGAGCCCAGAGCCATCCTGCCTGTGCGGGCAGGGCGCCTGTGCTCAGGCTGGAGGCCTCTCCCAGAGGGCGCGGGGGCGCCAGGCGTTTCCGCAGATGCAGCCGCTTTAGGCGGCCATCGCCTGGCTCTCCCCAGCCACAGCCCTTTCGCTCCCCAGCAAGCAGGGGAAAGTGAGCAAAGCCTCTCTAGGAGCAGCCAGAGCTCCTTTCTCTGCTTCTTTACGTGCCGGCCCTTCTCTCAAGGAACAACCAAATCCCACCGGGATTCTTGTCTTGTTTTATGTCATGTTTAGTTGTTTGTTACTTGAAATAACTAGCTGTGATCAGCCTCTGTTTCCACTCCGGCCTCCTCCGGGTTTTGGGGAAAGCTGATGCGCCTAACAGACTTTCCTTCTGGGAAGACGTTTCCGTCTGTGTGCTGGGAAGAGGCTTCTGCGGTTGGGGGACGCTTCACCAGCCTATGCAGGACGGCTTTCAAATTGGAGGATATGAAGAAGATGTGGCAGAACTCTGTCTGCAGACACCCTCCCTGCACCCCATTCAGCTTCTCAGAAGCAGGGTATATCTGCACGCCACTTTCTAGGTTCCTCTGTCTCTCTTTTCCAGAGTATAGTTTCAGAATGAATAGTAACAAATTATTACCGTTAGCTGCACCTATTTTTGTGGGGCCATTGCAAGCAGGACCTTCTGATGAGAATACTCTGGGAGAATTGATTTTTAAAATCTTTTTGCTCATTTATGTGTATTTTGTTAGGCTTGGGGTAGGGAGGTTTGTGGCACTGCTTCATACCCTTTTATAGTCCCAGATTTCCCCGTCATCTTCCATTCCAACTCTGAAGTCATCTTATCATCTGTGTTCTATATTTGCATGCACAATATTCAAATATCTCCCTTTACTATGATTTACTGTTTCTACAACTTATTACCTCTCTATATTTTAAACCTCTCTTCTCTTTCTTTTTATTTATTTATTCTTTTTCTTTATTTGCTAAACATTTCTTTGCTCCTGATGTTCTCCATATCTGTATATCTGCCTTACTGTATCATGTATCTATCACTACATACAAATTACCCCGAACCTGGTGACTCTAAGACGATGACAATCATGTGATGGTTGTTTCTCACAGTGGGCTCAGGTAGGTGACTCTCACTTGTGGTCTCTCGTGCTGCTGTAGTCCGATGGCGTGCAGTTTTGGAACCATCTCAAAGTTTAGTCTGCTTGTGTGGAGAGACTCGGCACTTTGGGGGCTAGAGCAGCTGGCCCCCTGGGCACCTCTTTCTGCCATTGGGTGGTCTCACCCTGTGGTTTCTGCAGCCTGTGGGCTCAAGGGCACAGCAGTCCCAGAGCACTGCCAGTTTCAAGGGGAGGTAAGTGGACTTGACCTCCTTATTCGGGAGAGGGAAATCCTGGAGAAACGTGCTGGACTGAAACTACTGCCGTGGCCGTTTTCAGAAAGAGATCTGCCACCGCCTGCCCTCAAGCCACAAGAATCCTTAACCCTTAGCCACAAGGCCCGAAGGCTTTTCCCGTTGTAGTTTCAGGCTCAGGGGTTAGTGGGTCCCATCAGCAAACAGCTCCAGGTGTGACGAGGCTCCCAGAGGAGCTCCTGGAGAAGGAGCTGGACCTGAAGACTGGTGCGAGAAAGATGAGCTGTCCTCTCTGCCCTCAGCCCTAAAGGATGACCCCTCACAATAGGATGTGCTGGCATGCACACGCGAGTCCCGGCCCCTGCCCGGCTGAGCTCCAGCTTGGCGCCGGCTTCCAGCTCTTGCTTAGGGCTCACCCTGAGGCCTGGACTGGCTCTTGGTGACTCCCAGAGCTGTCCTCTGAGGGGTGCCCCGTTGCCCGTTCAACCATACAATGCCCTCGCCCGGCCAAGGTGCCGCATCTGCCTGCTCCCTGCTGTGGAAACAAAGGGTCCAACGGCCGCTTTCCATTTTTCAGGATATTTGTCCCTTTTAGTACAAGCTCATATAATTCCTTTAAAAACATTTTTTATTTTCTGATGATTCAATTTACAATCCACTTCGTTGGGTGGAAGCCACACCCACAAATGTCTTCCAGATAAGCATTTCTTTATCTTGAAGCTCTGCGGGGGTTGCTGTGGAGGATGATCTTAAGGTTCTCAGAGGGCCTATTGTTTAAAGGGCCTGCAAGGCAGGACTGTAGCAGTTTGGTATTATTTATGAATTCCAAAAATAAATGTTGGATTATATTTGTAAACTGGTCTGTTCCTCTGAGTGTATTAGATTGTATTAAATTCAGAGGTTTTGCTTTTACTTGATTAAATTACGATTAGGGTTTTGATTCAGCCATATCAGTAGGATGTTGAGTCCCTGCCCCTGGCAGAGGAGACAGTTGGAGTTTTTTGATGCTGGAGTCCTGGGAAATAAACACACAGGAGAAGAACACAGAGGAGTAGTGAATGCTCCATGGCATGACAGAAGCACTGGGAAGAGAGAGAGCCTGACAGTCCACAGCTGGCCTTGTGGAGCGAGCAGCGCAGCTGAGCCCAGAGAGAAATGAGCCCCAGGAGAGAATCGAGATTTATCCCAGCCTACAGCTGATGTTGGAAGAAGCTGGGACCGTGGAGCCTCGAGACAAGGAGGAAGCCTGAGCCCTGGCAGACGTCGGCAGCCGTCTTGCTCCAACACGTGGCAACAGACTTTGGTGAGGGAGTAACTGAATCTTTAGGGCCTGGTAACTGTAAGCCTCTACCCCAGATAAATACCCTTTACAAAAACCAACAGATTTCTGGTATTTTGCATCAGCACCCCTTTGGCTGACACGGATAAGGTCCTTAAGATCCTCAGAGGCATTTGTCTATCTGAAAGGGTCTATTAGGCACCCTCTTAAATCGTTCTGAAGACTCAGCAGAGGGGTTCACTCTCCCGCCCTCTGACTGCTTTGTTAGAGCGTAGGTTTCTGACGGGGACCTGGATTTGCTTTCTGTCCAGAATTCATTTCTTCGTTTCAGCATTGTCTGCACACTGGTGGGGCCGGGAATGAGAAACAATTTTATTTCCAAACCTAGCAAGCCCTAGCTCCCTTGTATTCGAGGCTCTCTCTTTAGCTGGCTTTTCTCCGCTCACATCTTACTACGTGCAGGGGGGACAGGCCGCCCAGCGCCTCGGAGCTCTGCCGGGCTTTCCGGGGTGTGAGGGAGGTTGGCTGCTCTTCGCACTGCCGCTGGCGGCAGCCTCGCTAAACTTTCTGCTGCTAAGTGACAGGAGTTTTTCACACCTTCCCAAGTCCTTACTGGGGATTTCCAGAACCATCTGAGCGTTTGCTCTCAGGAGTGTGGTGGCCAGAAGGGGTAGATTCAACCCCCCGGTGGCTGTTCTCTTTCTGCGGGGTCTCTCCATTTGGCCTCTCTAGCATGGCTATTCTATGGCTATTCAGGATAACTGGACTTCTTACATGTCTCTTGAGGGTCCAAAGTGAGTTGAAAGAGAGGGAGGGGGAGGGAGGGAGAGGGAGGGAAAGGGAGGGGGAGGGGGGAGGGGGGGGGGGGGGGGGGAAGGGACGGGGAGGGAGGGGGGAGGGGGAAGGAGAGGGAGGGAGGGGGAGGGAGGGGAAGGGAGGGGGAGGGAGAACCTGCATGTCGTTTTCTAGCCGAGCCTCAGAGGTAACACAGTCGTGCTGCAATCGCCTTCTCTTGTGGAGCCAGCTGCAGGGGCTGCCAAGAGTCCAGGTGAGAGCAAACACGCTTCCTGACGACAAGGTTCTGGAAGAACACGGGGGTGAGGATTAGTTTGGCCATTTTCAGAGAGCGCAGTCTCTGCTCTGAGCCCTAACCGTGGTTCAGGCACTTGGATTTCCAGGCGTGAAAAGCCGTGGCATCAGCAGGGGGAGGTGAGGGTGGTGAGGGTGTGGGAGCCAGTCGACGGCCTCTCAGCACCTCTCAGGGTCTCCGACTCTGAAGCTTTCCAAGCCGTCGGCCCGTGGCGCGTGGCTGCTGTAGCTCGAGCCCACGGCACAGGGCCCCTGGCTTGACACCAGGAGCGGCCGGGAAGGCCTTAGCTGCAGGCTCTTGCCACTCTCCGTGGGGGGCTCGAGCCTCAAGAGGGATCTTGACGGGCATCTGCTGTCAAAGGCGATGCAAAGGCAAATCCTGGTTTCTGCGGCCAAGAAGTGAAATGCAGCATGGGGGTGCCAAGTGACAGTGGCTCTCAAGGCACTTTCGTGGTACTCGCCAGCCTTCGTAACATCGCCGTGAGGTAGCTCCTGGAATACAGATGGGGAAACTGAGGCTCCCGTGGTTCAACTTTACAAAGCTACAAAAACAAAAACCAGGATACAAAGCCACTCCCTAACTCCAAAGACAGTGACTTTCCAGAGCCGTGCCCATGGGCAGGCGACTGAGAAGGCCACACGCTTCTCCACTCTTGGGTGGTATGTTCCCCCTCTCTGCGAACAAGAGAACTGAAAACCAGAAAGGTGGAGAAATGGTCTTTCCTTCTGTAAAAATCTGTATATTGAACTAACTCCTTTCCAAACACTTTCCTGAAAAAATGGAGGCAGGAGGGAATGGTTTCTGCTGTTGATTAGATATTTACATTTAGAAAAATGTAGAAATTAGGTAGAAAGGGGAATGGATATAGCCCATTCATTAATTAAGTGTCCCAAACTATGCTAGGCACTTGGCACGCCTCACCTAAAATTCCACGGCATCTATTTAAGGTATTCGACTCTCTAGCCCAGTTCACAGGCGAGGAAATTAAGGCTCACAAAAGTTAAGCATCTTGGCACTGTCACGTTAAGCAGCAAGTGGCAGAATCGAGGCTTAAGCCAGTGTTGTCTGGCTGGAATCTTATTTTTGGGTCTCAGCAGTGTCATGAAAGAGCTGGTGACGTGATTGGGAGAGACGAGGAAGAATCCAGGGAAGCTATTGGACATGCCTTGTCCCCGGAAACTCTTCCACTGTGAAGAAACTTTTAAGAAAATCTGAGCCATCGCTCTGGACCTGGACTTGTGTAATTACATACGTCTGGGCACCCACCGAGTTTATTCCCTAGGGACTTAGAAGCCTGTGTCCAGGTTTTTCCTACCCATTGCTTTAAGACAGAGGAGGTGCTGACGTCTGCACCTCAGCGTCTGCGAGTGTACACGCCAAGCTAAACGCTCCGCAGCCTGGGCGCCTGCCCGTCCCGCAGACGCCCTGGGCTGCGGCTTGTTACCCTCCTGGCACAGAGTGAAGGCGACATGCGCCGAGCTGCACAGCCAGTAAGGCGTGGAGTCAGTTTAAGGCGGACTCTGCTTAGCCGCAAGCCTGAGCCCCTTCTGTCACAGGGGGAGTCCGCCGGGAGGTCCCCGTATCTAACGGGAGCAAGTCCCCGCGGCCCGAGCTGCGCCTCTCTCCATTCCCCACTGCTCCTTGGCAGCTGCCTCCTCTGCCCCTTTCGGCTTATTTGGCCCTGAAGGCCCTCATTAGGGAGGTCACGCTCAGTAGAATTCCAGGCACAGTTACGAAGGAGCTTTCCCCTTCAGATTTTTGCCTTTATTTTCTAACTGCGCTTTTTTCTGACAGGAACTCTGTTTGTCCTGATGTTATGAGTCATTGGGGAGAGATATTATACGCTGATTGCCAAACCAGGTTGTTATTTTTTCCTTTTCTATGACTCATTCTCTTCAACATCTCTAATTATGATAAAAGTCAGTGAGCTGTAGGCACGGAAGCTGCTTCTAGTGGGCTGCTGCTTCTGCTTGGGCCACGCTGGTGAGCCCCGGCTGGGCAACGCAGCTCGGTGCACTTCCTGGAAGGACGGGCGCCTTTCCGTTGGGGCAACTTCTGAGAAGCCACAGAGCTCACGTCCCCAGAGGGTCAACCTGTGGTCCCGTTGAAAGAAAGAAACTCCCAGTGAGATGTCCTCAGTGCTGCCTAAAGACGTGCCTCAGGAGGACACAGCCACGAAAAATCAGAACGAGAACTTCTGATTCACAGTGTGTGTAGGGAAGGAGCACCGGGATCTGTCCTCCCCCTAAAACATCACTGAGCACCAAGAAAACCATGCAAAATGTGAGCATGGGCCACTGGGCTAAAGGTAGCCCAAGAACGTGGGCTCAGTGTGGAAGATGAGTCTTCTCAGTGGTCCACCTTACCACGTAAACAGAGTCACAGGGAGGCCAGGAGAGAACTTTCGAGGTCTCCTCCAAGGCACAACCACCGTCTTAGCAGGATGCGCTAAGGCATTGGAAGGTCCCTGGAGTCCGTTGACTATTGAGCGGGCACTTACTGTGGGCTCTGACCTCTCCCAGACACCAGGGAAGCAGTGACGTCTTCCTGTGCCACCCCCCCACCCCCCACTGTTTCCTGGCTCCCTAGACTTGCCCCAAGCCTTTCCTGCTAACCAGTGCAGTAGCCAGAGCATGAGGCAGCATTCCTCTTCAAAGACATGACAACCAAAAAAAAAAACGAATTAGCTCTCACAGGGCTCCTAGTTTAGTGATGGAGACAGCCGTGGAGGCTGCGTGATGACCTGAGCCACGGGAGCTAATGGCAGAGTGAACCTGGAGGGGTGACTTTGTCTACCTGTTGGTGACTAAGCAGATTTCACAGTAGGAGTTATATTTCCGCTGGGCCTGCAAGGGTGGGTGAGAGTTCAATGGGTGGAGAAGAGAGGGAAAAGTGTGAAGATGCAGGAGATCTGGGAAAGCAAGGCATGCTGGGGGCAGGGCACGGGGTCCTGGTGGTCCCAGCTCACGGCCCCTGGCTGTGTGGGGAGGAGCTGGGGACAGGCCGGTCGCTGACAACTGGCTCATTAGCAAACTGCCCAATGGTTAAGGCCCGGTTCCTGGGCCCTCTGTTCATGCGTTTCTTCTGAGAAAGTCCTTCGTACAAGACAAATGAAAGGCATGATTTTTCTAAGGCAGCAGTTGGCCTGGGAGAGGGAGCGTTTGGGTAAGACACAGCTCCTTCCTATCCCCTCTGCCTAAATTCACGCCTTGGTGAAATGGTACCAGAAGAATAAAGAAATTAAACTTTGCCCCTCACTGATATGCTCTCACGGACATTTCCATTACCTGGTTAAGACACAAGGAAGGAGGCTGTGCCACTTTTAACCCCCCACCTGGTAAATAGTAGAAGATGAATTTAGTCTCAAACCTTCACAACTCGAAAGCTGTTCTCCCTCAGTGACATCATGGGCCTTTCTTCAATGCTGGATAGAATTTTACTAAAAAGGATAGCAATTTGATATATTCTGATGAGTTATTTGCTGACCTTCGTGAAATGCTCTACTTTGAAATGGTTGCCTCTCTCCTCCGTGAGTGAGTGGATTACCTTAAGAGAAAACTGTGTGTGTACATTTGAAAAATCAATACATATAAGGTACTTTGGTCAATATATGATATACAATAATCACTCGGTAAATGCTGGCTGTCATTAACAAGAATAAATAATACTTCCCTAATCATGTATATTTTTGCTAAATGTATGGAGAGTTCTATGCAAAGTTAGAACAAAGTGATGCTCATAAATGTGTTAATTTACTCCTCTTCATTCAGTCAGTATCCCTGAGCAACTACCAGGCTCTGGACCTTTTGAACAGAGTGCACATCTTTAGAGCTCACCATACAGAAGGCGCTGTCTGAGAGCAAAACAGTCTGGCAAGTGCTGAAATCAAGTAGGTAAGAGTCCCCTGTACACAGCTGGAGCTCAGTCTGCCTTGTGGGTTACGGCAGGGCCAGCCTTACAGCAGATAGATCTGCCAGAGACACGACCCTGAACAAAGCCCAGAGGATGGGGGAGAACTTGGCTCATCCTGAGCAAAGTCCAGGGGAGAACTTGGTGTGTGTGGAAATCCAGGTAGGTCTGTACAGCAGAAGCACCGGCTGCAGCTGGGCTGGAGGTGAGGTCTTGTTTCCATATGGGCTTATGCACAATTTTTGTGCGTGTGAAGGTTTTGCAAATGTGGGGGCCCCTTTTCAAAAAAGAACATAAAATTATGAAGAAGAAAATTACATATGAAAATGAATATTTTTAGAATAAAAAAGCAAATACAAATTTTAAAAGCTAACAAATGACACAACCATCACAAACTCAAGAAAAATAAGAATGTTTTTATTAATGAATTACCTGATACCTGAATAAGATTTGTCTGCATTTTTGGTGGTACACTCTTTGATTACTTCTTCATATGACAATAATTTTGTAATAACATTTTCTAAAAAGAGAAGAGAAAATAATTCTGTCTTTCCTCTCATGCTATGTTTATTGATAGTTTAGAAAGCTTCCTTCAAGCATCCCAACTCCTTCTTCGTAATGCCGTGGAAATGTTTATCTTTGTTGTTAAATTTAGAACTGCCATCACATCTCTTTCATTTAGAAGCTATAAGATTTTGGGTCATTTCATATTTTCTTGAGCAATAGTCATTTTTAAAAACTGAGTAGACAGCACTCATCAAGCAGCTTGACGCTATATCCTTGTTGCAATGATATGTTCTGAATGCATGTCATTTTTATTGATGTCAGTATGTCAAGCCAAATCAGTAACAAATGCAAGGACAGTCCTTTTGATAATTCTATTCCATCCAATTCCTTTTGAAAAGGAATAAAAATGGTGTTTTAATTGTACATACTCTATTATCAAGTATGTTCTTAACAAGATAGAACTTCTGTTTTGAATTATCTGCTGACAGTTTCACGTTTGATGGTTGGAGTGGTTTTCCACATTAGCTTCTGACTCTGCACTTCTCAAACCCTCCTTCTCCACTGCCCACATCCTTCTGTGGCTGTCGGACACATTTCCATTGTAAATCAACCTCTGCTCCTGCTCTGTGATGTGACACTGGGTGAGTTGACACAGAGGGCAGGAGGGATATTTCTGGAAACCATTTGCACACCAGCATGTTTAGCAATAACTTAACTGTTCTGGAAGTGGCTAAGAGACAGATAGAGTCATTTCAATAAACCCAAACCGACCTTCTTTAAAGCAAACTCCACTTCTCAGCACGCCCAGAGCCACTGCAACAACAACCAACACAGGAGAAGGTTTGACAGAGAAAAGTTTGAGGAGAAAGAGACGGCAGTCGTGCCTGAGTGGTTAAGCTGCCTTACTTCTGCCAGTTTTTCAAAGCCATGTGACCATGTGGACACGTTGCCGGGAGTCCCGGGAGCCATGGAAGGAAACCACTGAGCAGAGGACTCTGGAACCAAAGTTTCTTTGAATTCACAGGAAGCATGCCTCGGCTCCACACGCAGAGCCTTTGGAGAGTGTAAGCCTACTTCACACCGCCCTGAGAGCGTCCCGTGGCACGACCTGGAGCCCATGCGGGTTCCCAGGCCACGACCTGGAGCCCATGCGGGTTCCCAGGCCACGACCTGGAGCCAGGCGCTCCAGGATGAGCTCGCTCGAGCCCAGCAGGCCCGTCAGCACCTGCATTCACGGGTCTCTCCGTCCCCACGTGCTTTCCAGCTGTGGTTGCTTCAATGGTTGTGGGTCGACCGTCAGAGCTTCCAACCCTGGATCAGTCCACCAGGACATAGCCAAACCCTCACATGGTGCTCAGAGGCTTGGAGAAACTGCCCCCGGGAGGTCCCAGCTGGCCGTGAAACAAACAGATGTCAGCAGGGAAGAGTGAGCTGGGCCCTTAGGGGGCCTGGGTGGCTAGAAAGTGGAAGCTTGCCGTGCCCATGGAAGAGTTTCAGCTGAATGCACCAAGGAATTGCTCCCTTGGGTTCATGCTCCAAATGTGGTTTTCCTGGGGATCCATCCTTCACAGTGCGATCACCAGGGAGGCTCTCCAGAAATTAAACTCTGCCCATTTCATTCCTCTCCTTACGAGCAATCAGGCATCCCCACGACAGCTGGAATGAAGACCCCAAAGCCTTGGGCAGACCCCCAGAGCTCAGCCGCTGGCCTTGCACCCTCACCTCCACTCCCTTCGTAGCGTGGCACCTGATGCTTATCTCCGTTTTTGCCCTTGTCACGTGGCTCTGCTACTTGAGCCTAATGAGGGAGACCACAGGCTTCTATTGTCAGAAAAGGAACCACTTTAGGTGTTTCAAACAGTGGGAATTTAACACAGAGAATTGTTACAAAGGTGGTGTGAGTGTAGGGAAACAGATGGGAAAACAAAGGGGGCTGGAGAGCCAAGAGGAAGAGGGTCAGAGCAGGCTCGCATCCCTGCACGGGGGGGTGCAAGCCTGCGCCTGCCACTGAGCTGCTGCAGCCACGACGGCAGCCGGTCTTGACTCGACCAGCGGGTGCCCCTTAGGCCAGGGCTGGGCCTGGGAACAGCGGCTACCTGTGCTCACACTCACTGCCAGCCGCTTCCACTCTGTCGGAGGCACGAGCCTCCCGCTTCCCTCGCCTGCCCGGCGCTCTCCAGCCACTGCTTCCTACAGGCAGACCCAATAGTGAACCTGCTGGCAAGGCCCTGGGAAATGCAGTCCATCACCTCCCCGGCTTAGCACACAGGAAGTGCTTCTGCCACCTCGGGAGGCCTCCTAAGAGCCACCGTTTGGGAGGCCTGAGCCTGTCTTCACAAATCTCTTTGCAGCCTCCTTGTCAAAACAGCAAGAAAGGTTTACATAAGTTAATCTGTTGCCAAGCAACTCACTTTTTATCAGGACACTTCTCATTGCCAGCGGAGGCATTTTTTCATTTCTCCAGAGACAGGGTAGTGGCAGGTTTTAAGGAGCCACACCTGCACCTACCATGTGCAGAAATTTCTTTTCTTAAAGGAGACACTGACTTTCATTTCCTTTGCCAGAGGCCTCTGGGAAGTGGAGGGAAGCGGGCACGGCTCCTTACGAAACCTCAGCGCTCTCAAGCGAGACTGTCGCTGCCATCCATTCCGTGGGTGTCTTACTTCCCTGTTTTGACAAACTGGAGGAAACGCAGTGCTTAGGTCACACCGTGGGCTCCTCCAGCTTCCTTGTGCATTTGGTGTTTTTCTGTTGAGTATTAATCATATTCCAGATGTGGATTTGTTCCTTGTGGAAAAATGTCCAAAGTCAGCTGATGAAGCTCAGATTTCGGACCCTGCCTTCCAGCTGCTATTTGGCCTTTCAGTTAGGAGTCTCGGTTGGCCCTTCCCTTGGGGAATTTGCACACATATGCACACATGTGTAAACGTGCGTTTGTGTTGTCTGTGTCCACCTGGGCAGACTGAAGCAGTGTACATTGGTTGTTCTGTTATTTTTAGACGCCGCTCTCAGCGATTCCCATCATTCCCCTTCGTTTTTACAACGGCCCTGTGTTGGGATTTCAGATGTCCCCTCTGTCTTCCTCACCCCATTTTACAGATGAAGACATGAGGATCAGAGGGTTCAGAAACTCGCGGAGTCTCCCAAGTCGTCAGGGCAGGAGTCCAAGCAGGCGTGTTGGTGCCAGGGCTGCGCCTTTGCGTGGCGGCCCTCACCTCACACGCGTGTGCCCAGCACACATCTTGTGTGTGCGGTCTCGGTGAGATTGGTGAACCCTAAGACCCTGCTGAACCCCGAGGTTCACGGTATTGCAGTTTTATTTGAAGTTATGTTTTTCTCACTATGATCCCATCCTACTACCCTCACACGCCCAGTTACGGCCCAGCAAGTCTCCAAAAGGAGAGGCAGCGGCTCGAGCAAGCAGAGGCCTCAGCTCAGCTGCACCGTCTGCGGCAGCAGCAGCTGGGAGCGGCGTCTGCTCCGTGAGCTCATTTTGAAGACGAGGTGGCACGTCAGGCTCGTATGGCTGTTATACTAACTGGATATTTTGACCTGATACTCTGGAGCAGAAAAGAGGTCGGGTCATTGCACTGTCCTCAGCAGGCACAGACTGAGCTAAAAGCAATCCCATGTTAACCCTGGCCTGGCACTGATGTGCGCTGGGTTTTGTTTTATTTTCATTTTTTTATTCTTTGTTTTCTTGGCACAACTACACATTTTAAAAGTTTTAGTTAAAAGATAGGATCAAGCAAAGTGGCCTTTCATTCTCATATTTCTTGGGTTAACCAGAATTTAGGAAATGGGGAAGGAAGCCCCCCTTTTGTTAAGTGTATTGGGACCCTCCGGTCACAATCGTGATCTTTCTACTCATTGCCACCGATTTCCACCCCATGTTCTAGTGTATCTTAAAGCAGTTTCCTTCGTGGTATGTTTGTTTCGATATGTTAAAATCACCAGTGCTCACGAAAGACTAAAACGCAGTAACCAAGCAGTTGGACCCTGAGAGGGAAATCACGGGGTGTACAAAGAAGAGTGCCATGGTCAGGGTGGACCAGGGCACATTGTGAATTCAAGGCCAAAATTCAGAACCTCTGCTTTTAGGCCTTAGGCCACTGTTCATCTTTAACCCACACTCTAGTCTTAGCTGACTGGGGTTCCTGTACAAAGCACTGCACACCACTCTTACCTGGAAATCCACCTCTCACAGCTCTGGAGCCCAGAAGCCTGCAGTCATCGTGGGGAGAAGCTGCTCCTTGCCTCCTCCTGGCTTCTGGCAGGGCCGGCAGCCCATGAGAGCCCTGGTGTGTGACGGCACAGCCCACCCACCACATGGCCACCTCTCCATCTCTCTCTCACGGGGTCCAAATTTCCTCTGCTTATAAAGGATGCCAGCTGTTTTGGGTTAAGGGTGCACCCTTATCCAGTCTGACCTCGTGTGAACAAACATCTTCAAAGAGCCTACGACCTAGAGGCGTGAATTTATCCTTCTGTGGGCACAATTCAGCCAATGACACTTTTGAAATGCAAAAGCCTAAACTTGTTTTGAAAAGACAATAGGCATTCGAGATGCTCACGTTGGAGGGAAGAGAAGGGTTGCCATAAGGCAGGTAAAGAACAGGTGATCACGTAGGCACCTTCCCCGTCTCCCTGCTTGAACTGGAAGGTCCGCTGCTTTCTACATTACCTGCTATCTGAAATGTGAAACGTGTGCAATGGGCTGTTAGAATGCATTAGCATCTTCTACATTAACTTTCCACTTGCTCTTTCCGTGTCTCTTGCACACTGAGAGCTGCCTCCTAGGCAGGGGTCCAGCCCCACCTTTTCCTCCTCTTGTCCCACGCTTTCCCCGTGGCACCCAGCACACTGCAAGCATCCCTCGGCTCCTTCCCTGCTTCTTTTCACCTCCTGCAGAGAGAACAGACATTTAGGGGAGGGCTGTGACCTCGTGTGCAGAGGCCAGCTCTGACAGTGACAGGTGAGAAGGTCCATCCAGTTCTAGGGGTCACTGGGGGAGCCCACTGTTGCTGCCAACCTCAGCCGTAGCCTTCAACACCACCTTTCTCGCTAACAAAGGTGATTTTTAACATTTTCACCTCCTGGGCCCTATGACTTTATCTCAGTTGGTCACTTTGTCAGAGATGTTTAGCTATTGGCTTCTCCAACTCTGAAATGTCAACTATGAGTACTAACAACATACATTCACTCATTTAATTCTTATAAAAATCCCACCAGTAACAAATGGGGGAAATGATGATTCAAGGAATTAAGAAAAACTTGTCAGAGTTAAGTAACTAATTAGTGGCAGAACTGGGAGCCAACGCAGTGTTGCCTGGCCCCAGAGTTCACATCGCCTGCAGCTCAGCACCCTTCAGTTATGTTTCCTGGTGAACTGTTCAAATGCCTGTCACAGATGCTTCAAAAGAAATGCCTCGGGAAACGGATGTGGCTCAAGAGGTTCATTGCCCGTCTACCATATGGAGATACCAGGGTTCGATCCCCGGTACCTCCTGGTAAAAAAAAAAAAAGAAACGCCTCCATGTGATTAATGCCAGATACTGTTTCTCAATCCTGTGTAATTTCCATTGCACCACTGGGCAGGGGTCTGTAAAAGAAGGGCTGGTCTCTAAGTTCTCATCCATTTCTTCCATTCCAGGAATAATCTCAGGTTCAAGCTGTAGATTCTTTACTTCTCTTCACGGTACAAGGATGCATTTTTACTGCGATGCTTCTCAAACCGTGGGAAGCAGCAGAGCCAGTCAAAAATGAGACCCTTTCAAAGAGTAGCCTGCTCTTGCTCAGTCTACCACCTGTGCCCAAGTCGCTACTTTTTAAAGACACCTTGGGTCTACTTAGCAGAAAATGTTCTGTAATTGCAAACTTAAAACGATAATAGCAAGCAACTTCCACAATTGTTTCTATTGATTTCCTTGAAATTAAAATGGAATTTGAGCAAAGTTTCCAGATCCCCTCAGAACCCTGTCCTGCCAAGGGCAGATAAGATTATGGACGCAGTTTTTGAGAAGAGCTGAGGGACAGAGTTAGGGTTCTGGAAAAACGTCCCTGTCTAGATCTGAAAGAGAAGCCCCTGGACTTGGTTTGCGTGAATTCAGATGCTGTGCCCCTCGCGTGGTGGGCAGTACACTCAGAGGCCGCCAGCGACTCTTTAGAACAGAAAAAACAACCTTCAGGTAAGAAACCGGGCCGGGAGGAGTGGCCCCAGCCTCTGCCTGGACAGACATTGTCAGCCATGTGCAGCCACTTCAGGCTGCTCAACCGCGAGGCTCTGAAGTATTTAGAGACAGCAGCCATGTGCCGCCACAGCTAACCGCAGTCTCCCGCTCCTGCCCCGCTGGCTCTGGAGTCTGGTCTGAGCATCTTCCGCCGTCTGGCATCCACACACCAGAAGCAGCGGCTCTTCACCAGGCTCCCAGGCGGGCCCCAGAGAGCGCCGAGGCATTCCTCCTTCCTTTCTCTTCCCCTGGAGGCTCCCACGCTCTCATTTCAGCCACCTGGGTGACCGCTTAGCACACGCTCCATCCCACGAGAGTCACAGAGGGCGCTGGAGGAGCTGCAGACGCGCAGGAGCCCGCAGCCGGGCCGCCCTGGCTCGGCAGGCAGTGGCCACTGCCCCATGCCTCACGCTGGTCCTTCTGCTGAGGGCTGATGCCGGTCCCCAGGACACGGACTGCTCTTGTGTGTGTGTGTGTGGGGGGTGAGGAGCGCGTTTCATTCCCCACCCAGACTTTCGCTGCACCCCGAGCCTGCATCGCTCTACTCATGTGTCTATGCCACAGGGCCTCAAAACCAACTACAAAAACTAACTCCTTTCAATTTTCCAAGTACTTCCAATAGAGTAATCCTCCTTTCCACTTCCTGGTTCTGCCGTTAAACCACCCCACACGAAATCTGGAGCTATCATGCATTACTCCCTCTCTTCCCCAAAATTCTGTGGGTCATTAAGTCCTAATAGATGTTTTTTTTTTCCTATTCATGGCTTCTTCTGTTCTGAGATGTCTTGTACACAATGGCCAGGATGAATTATTAAAAACAAGTCACTGGCCAATCCCTCCCCTGATCAAACAATAAACAAAACATCCTCAGTGGACCCCATGTCCTGCGACATGAAGAGACCAAGCGCTATGGCGGTCACTCAGGACCACCACGGAGAAGACCCAGTCCGAGAAGTGACGGCCTGGCTTCCCCGCCTCCGACCCCACGCTCTTCTACAATGGACAGACTGTGCATGGGGGTCCCACGACCCCAGAGGGTGAAGAGGCCCAAAGACCCTGCTTCGTGGAAAGAGGGACGGCTGGTCCAGCCTCAGACTTGAGGGAAAGCAGGCCCCAGCTCACTGGCCACCCGCGCCCATCACCATTAGCGCAGATTTTGCCAGCACACTTCTGGGAAACATAGTCCTAATTTCATCTAAAATATCTGGAACTTTCTCCTCATGTTAAATTTAGCAAATGCCTATAAATGCAAGTTATTTCTTTTGCATTCTTGATAAACTCAAAGGTGCTAAGGGATGATGCAAAGTCAAAGCATCGTGCTTGAGGAGGTTTGCGCAAATGAATTTTTCATTTAAAATTCAGTGATTGAACCAGCTCTGCCCCAACCAATCTAACTATTTCCCATTAACAAGAACCCTTGTAAAGGCTCTTTGGACTTTAAAAGCATTTTGTGGTTTATAGGAGGCTTCACAGGCAGCAGCTCCGTATCATCCTCCAGAAAAACACAATTCGTCTATTTGCATTCAGCAGAAGTTTCAAAGAACATGGCGCCTTCGGGGAGGGAATGCTGTGGCCAGAGCCGCAATGCTGGTTTGTGGGAGGAAGCCGACAAGAAGACAGATGTTCTGACTTTCCACGGCTCTCTTGGACCCCACTAGATTTCTCGTTTTATTTTATTTGTTCTTTTTTATCTAACATAATGGGTCCTATTTTTCTCTATCTCTTCTTTTATCGAAGACAGGATTATTTAGTAGGACGTACTGGGTTTTGTGAAAACCCAGATTAAACCTCACTCTTGCTAGGTCTATGCTATGTGACATTGGGTAAACTATTTAAATTCACTGAGCTTAGAGGGTTTCATCTGTAAAAAAGAAATATCAAAATCTGCATTCCAGAAAAAAATAAAATTTGAAATAAATCCATGGAACTACACAGCACAAACAGTGAGCCCTAAATTATACCATGGGCTGCATAGTAACCGGCCAATTATAAAACGTGCTCTCATCGATTGTGCAAACGTTCCACAGCAAGCAGCGTGCCGGGTGGCGAACAGCAGTCCTGTGTTTTGTGCATGACTCTTCTGTGAGTCCACAACTTCTCTAATAAAGAAAAACAAATTTTAAAAAGCTGAAAGCAGCAACTGGCAGGCCAGGACCGGAGCGAGGCTCAGTGGCACCACGGGGACGCCTTCGCCTGCCGGGGCTGCTCTCGGACAAACACCCCACCCTGGCTAGACCGCAGGGACGCTCCCAGGGGTGGAGGCAGCCGTCCCCGGCAGGGCATCTGCAGGGCGGCCTCTCCAGGCCGTGCTGCCTCGAGGTGTCTGCAGGCCCTGGTGACAGCTGGCCCGGCCCTGGCGTCCCAGCCCCGGCACCTGGCGATCGCGCTCTTTTCCTGTCTGCTCAGGCATCTGAGTTTCCTCTGCTTTAGGGACCTCAGCCGTGTTGATTAGCTGCAGCCTCTACGAGGGTCTAACTACAGGTGGGTTCAACCCACAGGACGCTGGTAGGACTTGAACGATGTTCTGTGGGGGACACGACTCGAGCCCAAAGTGGACGCGTGTGTAACACACACACTGCTCGTGCTGGGCAAGGCCACTGAGAGTGGACACGTGTGGCAAGGCCACCAACAGTGGACGTGTGTGTAACACACACACACTGCTCGTGCTGGACAAGGCCACTGAGAGTGGACACGTGTGGCAAGGCCACCAACAGTGGACGCGTGTGTAACACACACGCACTGCTCGTGCTGGGCAAGGCCACTGAGAGTGGACACGTGTGGCAAGGCCACCAACAGTGGACGCGTGTGTAACACACACACTGCTCGTGCTGGGCAAGGCCACTGAGAGTGGACACGTGTGGCAAGGCCACCAACAGTGAACGCGTGTGTAACACACACACACTGCTCGTGCTGGGCAAGGCCACTGAGAGTGGACACGTGTGGCAAGGCCACCAACAGTGGATGTGTGTGTAACACACACACACTGCTCGTGCTGGGCAAGGCCACTGCCCCTGAATGGGCCCAGAAGTCGCCGTTGATCCGCTTATTCCTACTTCAGGGGTCCTGCTTTCCTTGTGGTCAACGCACAGTGGGGCCCAGTGCCCCAAAAGCCTGAGTCGCCCACATTTGGGTGGTACAGTCAGACCTAAGTCATGCTACCTGACTCTGTGGCTCATCCGGTTAGAAGCCAAGTCTGAATGGTGCTGAAACTGCCAGTATTACCTCGCTTGAGTCAGTGAGACTTCATTGAGCACCAGCCCTGTGTCTAGAAAAATAAAGGTAATCCAGAGTAGAAGTCCCTGTTGTCAGCAAGGGAAGCAGGTCAAGGATGTCACACGATGTGATGACTGCTGCACGTGCGTCAGGTCTAGCAACTTACCCGGCCCGGCTGCTTGTGTTTTCCTCCTCTGTGTTCTCCCTGCCCAGTCAGGGGAAGGCCTCCAGGACAGCCACAGGGACAAGGGTGCCCCGGACCAGACGCTGGGAGGTGAGAAGGCGTTTGCTGGGTGGAGTGAGTGGAAAAACCACGGCGGGCCGCAGCGAGGCACTCTGCAGCCGCCGCATCGCCGCGCTCGCCTCTTACTGTCCGCTTCACGCTGGGCAGGTTGCCAGACCTGATCTTCAGGGTTCGTATTTGTAGATTGATTCTAATAGCATCTACCAAAGAGTCCAGGTGTCCTTGAAATCGTTGTGGGATTCCATCGACCTAATGCTTGGCAGGCAGAAGACACACCGTAAATTTCAGATCTGAATGAGCGGAATCATGGCTTCTTCATGGAATGCTAAGGAAGTGGCGAAGGTAACACACTTTGGCATTTTAAATGAAGGCCTCGTGTTAAAATCACTGGTGAAATAATGCCCCGGCGCCCTGGCTGGCCGTTTCTGTCAGTGACAGAGACAACTACAGACAAGCTCTGTCGCCGTTTCTTGCTTAAGCCATCACACTGCGCGGCCGGGCGCGGCTCTCTTGCAGAGCTGGCCCTGTTCTCCTCGCGGAGGCCTTTACGGGGTTTCTGCCGCAGCTCCCGGCGGCAGCGGGTATGGCGGTCCTCGCTTTGTCCGCGGTGGCAGATCAGGGAGCTTGGCCTTCCGGCTCTGCAGGTCACGGCCGTCCACCTTTCACCTGCCAGAGGTTTTATTGGTGAAGCCAAATCCCAGGCGGAATGAATGATGCACAGCTGTTTCCAGGTAAGTCTGCCCAGTCCGGGCGAGGCCCACCGCCCTGCAGAGACGGGCTCAGGGGACAGTGGGCTCCCGGCGGCAAACGGCGCCCTGCCAGGCCAGGGCAGACCCCGCACAGCCCCCCGCCTGCGGCGTGGGGCTTTGTTTTGTCACTTGGGCTGGGTCTGGGGCCGCCTGAGACGACAGCGTTGGCCCAGGCCACGGAGACCCACGTGCTCCACAAAGAGGCCTCCTGTGCTGTTTTTATTTTAGAGGAGTCGGCATCTAACGTGCACACTGGCCTGTGCCTGTCCCTCTGAATAAGCCTGTGTGTCTCAGCCAGCCCCTGGGCCGTGGCGCTGAGCCCTGCTTTCCTCAAGGCTCAGGAAGCTTTAAATATTAATGAGGGCAAAGAGCCAGGCATCTGGCACCCCCTCCCGCCAGGCACTCCAGAAACTCAATTTCCGATGACATTTTATAACTTAGGAAGCCTGAGCAGGAAAGTGGCTCCGCCCAGTGTGCAGGGAGGCAGCGTTTTAGAGTTGCTTCTGCAGAAGGGCTCAGATGGTGCATCTCGGAGAAGTGGAGGCAGATGCCCCCAGCAGCAGCAAAGCATCCTTAGAAATGCACCTGGGGCTGCCCGAGTCTAGCCCGGCCTTGGGGGGCCCAGCCTCTGCTGCAGGGAGCCCGGGCCGGAAGCCCCAGGACCAGGAGTCAGGTAGAGGCCTGCATCCTCGCCAGCTGGGCAGGGCTCGGGCGTCCTGGGGGGCTGCCCGGCTCTGCTGCTTCTTAGAAACGGGTCCTGCGTGCTTGCAGCATCCTCCAGTGTGAAGTGGTGCTAATAATAAATCTGCCCTATTCAACGTCTCCGCTGGTCCTGGTGATAAAATACATTTTGGGAAAGTGCTTGAGACCTTGGGAGTGCTTCCTGAGTCAGGCCCTCCTTGCAGGATTTCCTGGGCTGATGAGCTTAATGGAGGCAGAGGGTCTTACCACAGCACAGTGTTAATATATTCAAGCCCCGGGGGTGTTTCCACGGAAATGGGGATCCTCAGAGGGCAAACAGAGGGAAGCAAGGGCTTCTTGGAGGCAAGAAAGCAAGGTCTATTCAGTACTGGCAGAAGCGAGCATTGTAGAGCAGAGTGTGTATAAATGACAGAGAGAGAGGGAACGGAGGGTGGGGAGGGAAGGGAGGGAGGGGGAGGGGGGGAGGCAGGGGGGAGGAGAACGTGGCAAGGCAGTGCCTTGTCCATGCCATCTTTCAGTTTTCATGAAATGGGCAGTAGCAGCTCCTGTGGCTGGTACTTCACAGTTTACAAAATGCCGCACCCACTTGTGCTCACAGCCAGCTGGCCGGGTGGCACAGGAGGACGTTGAGGCCTGGAGAACGCGTTGCTTCTGGTGCTGACCCTGGCAGGAGAGAAGCTGAGCAGAGGAGCAAGGCGCCGCTGAGGGTCCTGGGCACGGGCGGGGCACGGGGAGCTCGCTAGCCAGCAGGCGGGTCTCCGTGGGCCCTGAGCCTCTGTCCCCGTCCCAGCAGCAGCTCTCAGCTCTCACCCAAACTCACGCTCCAGAACTTGGTCCTTCCAACACTACTGGGACACTTTCTTTTTAGTCAAACATTGAGAGAAGTTGGAGAGTTTTAATTTTTGCCTCTTTGTCTCTACTCATGTTCATGGAACCAATAACATAAGAGGGACACCAATGAAAAAATTCTCTATATTCCCATTGACTTCCACATATAACGCTTTTTGCAATATTTCCTTCCATCCCTTCCCCATAATTTTTTCACAAAGTTGAAATCATAGTATGTATATAATTTTGACCCTTGCTTTTTTTATTACTCTTATATAATAAACAATTTTACCTGTTGCTACGATACTTCCGCAATGTTCATTTTAGTAGCTACATACAGTTTTATATATGAAGAGTACCATAAATTATTGAACTCCTTTTCTTTTGGTTATTTATTTAATTCCCATTTTATACTTAAATATCCATACGGGGGCCCGTATGGAGAGCTGGCCCCCACGGAGAGCTGGCCCTGCAAGATGACGCAACAAAAAGAGACACAGAAGAGAGACAATGAGACACACAGCAGACCAGGGAGCTGAGGTGGCACAAGAGATTGAGCGCCTCTCTCCCACTCCAGTGGGTCCTGGGATCGGTTCCCGGCGACGCCTAAAGAGAAGACAAGCAGACACAGAAGAACACACAGAGAGCAGACAGTGAGCGCAAAACAATGGGGGGGAGGGCATAAATAAATAAATGAATCTTAAATAAAAAAGGTTATGAAATACATAAATCTCTTACAAGGAAACATAGGGAAATAGCTTCAGGACCTTAGAGGAGGCAACAGAGTTTTGGATTTTACACTGAAAGCACGAGCAACACAAGAAATAGTAAATAGGCCTTAATCAAAATTAAAAAGTTTTATGCATCAAAGGACATTAGCTTTCAGAGTGGGAGATAATATTTGGAAACCATGTATCTGATAAGGGTTTAATATCCAGAAAATACAAGGACAATAACACAATTTAAAACTTGGGCCAAGGTTTTGATTAGACATTTCTCTAAAAAAGATATTCAAATGGCCAATATATGAAAAGATGCTCAACATCATTAGCCATTAAAGAAGTGCAAATTGAAACTGCGATGAAATACCACTTCATACCCACCAGGGTGGACATGTATTTAGAAAACTGAAAAGAGCGAGTGCTGGTGAGGATGTGGGGCAATGGGAAGCTCCATCCCTTGTTGGCGTGAACGCAAAGCGATGCCGTCACTGGAAAGCAGCTTGGTGCTTCCTCAGCAAATTAAACAGATCCTCAGCAATTCCACTCCTGAGCATATGCTCAAAAGAACAGAAAGCAGGGCCTTGGCAGGATATCTGCACCCGATGCTCACCGCAGCATTATTCACGATTGCCAAAGACGGAGGCAGCCCCAGGGTCCATCAACTGCCGGCACATTCTACAACATGGATGAAACTAGAAAACATCAGGTCGAGTGAAATAAGCCAGTCAAGAAAGGACAAATACAGTATGGTTTATCTTACATGGAGTACTTGGAAAAAGCAAATCCATAGAGGTGGAAAGCAGAAGAGTGGTTGCCAGGGTTGGCAGGAGGGAAAATGGAGAGGTGCTGCTAAGTGAGTATGAGTTTTGGTTTAGTTGGATGAAAACAGTTTGGAGATATGGTGACAAGTTCTACAGTATTGTCAATGTACTTATGTCCAAGAATTGTCCACTTAAAATGATTTTTGTTATATATATATATTACCACAATTGAAAACAAATAAATTTTTAAGAAAAGATCATGGAAAGACATTCCCTGATGGGTAACTGATAAAACTGGCCTCTGAAACTCAGTGGAACAGAAGGTCCTGCTAATTCTGACTCCGCGTACCAAGCCCTGGGCTCGTGGGAGGCTGGTTTGATGCCCCTTTTTGATGCCCACCTCCTCGTGGATGGACTCCCAGTGGGGAGTTGGCCCACGAGACCCTGGAATCAGCAGCAGAAGAGCCATCCTGAAGCCTAGTTCCACATGGAGTTCAGAGAGACGGCATCGGTTTCATGCCTTCCACCTGGAAGAGGAGGGTCCTTCCTTTCAGTGGTGGCGGGGGCTGGCTAGCCGTCCATCAAACCTCTTTCCACAGCGCAGCCAGACTGGGTGTGGCCGTGGGCTGAGTTCTTGCCCATGCGCATGAAACTGCCGCCGCCTCTTCCATCCTGGCTGTGAAAACCTGCCGCGTCGCTCTTCCTATATGCTTTCTTTTTCTCCACCTTGATACCAGACTCTTATTTCCAATTATTTTGGAAAACATGTATTGAAGATGGCAGAGCCGCAGCATGGAAGAAGACTGAGTCCCAGAAGCAAAACTTGAAAGAAAGCTGTGCGTTAATGAGGAACACAAATGGAATTTATGTTGAGCAAAAACAAACTTCCACGTTGAAGCCTCTATGCAGTGTTCATTTGTTTGTTACAAGTAAAGTTATTCTGACAAAATACATCATCAATATAACAGCTTAAATGAATATCTTTATGAATTCTAGGTCTCTTATTGTCATTGTAGTTTAAATCCAGCCATTTGTGTAGAAAGCTGCAGAAATGCCTTCCAGAATCTGAAATGCATAATTTGGGTCACTTATTTCCGGTTCAGCTAAGAATCCGGTTTTCTCCCACCTGTAAATGGCTCCATAAACACTGTCATATAAAGCAGAGAGAGGGGCCTCTCGGGTTTTCAACGTCTGTCCATCGTCACAGCATCTCTACACAGCACACACTGAGAATAAAAGACACTTCAGTAAAATGACAGGAAGTTTCCTTGAATGTGGGAAACCAACGAGAAAAGGCTTCTGTCTATTATCAGTGAATAGATAAAAACTTGCCAGAGTCGGAACAATGCATTTAATTAAACTATTTCTTCCTGGCAAGTTCAGCCAAAGCGCTTTTCTTTTTAAAGCAAGAATTCTGTCTTTCAAAATGTGTGTTTCTAACTTGACATAGCATGACTCTTCCTTTCGTTCGTCACGTATGAATGTGGCAGTTTGATTTCGTTGGAGTCACCTCCGCTTTTGCTGGGGGTGTGCGGGCGAGCACATGTGTGTGCACACGCATGACGACGGGTCTCGTGACCGTGCAGCTCTCTCCACATGAGCAGGTGAAGCCGAGAGATGCCGGGCGACTTGAGCCAGTGAACGTGTGGGTGCTGAGTGACTGGACATCCTGGAGGCACGTGTCTTTAAACTGGCAGTCCACTGAAAGCCAGCTGATACCGAGCCTCCCTGTGGATCACACTGATGAGATGGGAGGCAGTGACCACACGTCTCAAGCTGTTCCAGGAGAAGGAAAGCCTCTGAGGAAGCAGCTGCAGGTTTCCTGGGAGGCTTAGCCAAGCTAGTTGCTCTAGCCTGTGGGGCGGCTTCTTCCCTAGTCTAAGTGGGACGAGTTTAAGTAAATCCCAAGGTGGCTCTTTTCTGTTAGGCGAAGCCAGAGACCAGCCTGGTCTGCCCCTCGAGCTGACCTTAAGGTCAGAGCAAGGACTTGGCTGTGAGAGCCGTCTTAGGGGACGCGAACGCCTACGAACCACCAGCCTGGGGGCCTTTGTTGAGTTTTAGTTTTCCTTCTTTTTTTCCCTTGAGGCTTTTGAAAGCTTTTCCTGAAAGTGGTCCTGAATAGTGGAGGAAGATGCCTTTTTTTTTCCTTCTAAAGAAAATCTGCTTCTTTGAAACTTCCAAATGAAATTCAAAGATGCATTCCTGTATCTCCTTCCAGTTCCTGCCATGGTGTTTGCGCTTAGCAGACTTCTCCTTCTACCCATCCATGGAGATGCCTGGACTTGGAGGGGTTTGTTAGGCAACGATGGGGAATGCCTATGTGGTCCCGAGGCACAGGACATAGAAAACTTGCCCCGTATTCTCCAAATGAGCTGTGCATTTACTGGGTGAAAGGATTGCATGCATTTCACCATGAGGAAGCCAATAAACCCCAAGTAAGTCGAAGCTTTTTATTACCTTTTTACAAACTCTCACTAATATCAGGAAATAGAAATAAGGTCAGCCTTCTTTTGGATCTGAAAATATAGAATGATAAACACAACGTGGACATACAACAATTGATGTTCTCTTCCAGTAGGGTTTCTTAATTTAGAAATTACCTGTGCATTTTAGTGCGTTGCAGACTCAACTACAAAATACCTTTTGGCCTCTTTAGGTGCCATAATGCGTCACATTAACAGTGTGATCTGCAGTAGGTGCCGCACGATTCCGGGGCCCAAGACAGCACCAGTGAGCTCCGTGGGCCCCGAGGACTTTAACAAGGAAGATTATATTCCGGAAAGCTTTTGCCAATATTGTTTGCATTGTTTGGAAGGCTCATTTAATTAATTCTTCTTTTTCCAGAGGGACAGCTTCCAGCAAACCCAGCTTACACAAAATACGACTAACAATTGGGGTGTTTGAGCAAGAGAGAAGGAGAGAGGGAGGGAGTGTGGGGAGCAGAGGAAGGGCAGGGTTTCAGCTGCCACAAAGCTCTGGTGTTTTACCTTCCAGGAGAGACCTGGAGCCCGGCCTGCCCCGCTTTCTGCATTTCATTGCTCCGTCAACTCCATTAAGTGTCTCCTACTCAGTTTTGACCATAAAGGTGTGAAAATAAAATTTACCAAGAGGCGTTTCTCCAGGGGAGAGCAGATAGTATGTTAAGCATGTAAGGCCAAATAACCGCTTCACATGAGCTAATGTTGAAAGAAAAGGAGATACTTAGCTGAATAAAAAAAACTAAATGGGGAGTTTCATTCTGTTTTCAAGTGTAAGGGAACTGCCAAGAGAAAGGAAAACTTGACTCATTCTGGGCAGCTCCACTGGATGGGAACTTCAGGGAGGGGCTTGTAGCTGAATAAAGTCACTCAGGCAATGACCAGAGATGCCCTGGTCTGTCCTCCAAGCTCCTTCTCAGCAAGAGGCCTTGAGCCTCCGGACCTGGAAGCTGTGGGGGATGCACAGCGCTAAGGTCTGGCCAGGGGGCTCCTAAGTCCCCTTTCTGCTCCAGCCTTCTGTGGTTTATTAAACCATTTTCTTTGCTAAGACAACTGTATTGAATTGGTGGAAAGGGACCAAGATTTAGCAGTAGAACTGTACTTTAGGCTGAGAGTGCCTACTAATAGATTTGCTGACATACTGACTTTACAGGAGAGAAGCACAAGGGAGAGTTCCCATTTCCACACAGTCACCACTTCTCACTGGGCCACATTTCTCTGAGCAACTGCTAACTCTCCTGAGCATGGGAGTGGCATCTTATTAAAAGAAGGTTTGCTAGCAGTTAGGAAGAAGCAACACAATTTTCCATGTTTTATCATCCAAAGTGCAACACAGCATTATCTTACTGAAATTTTATGAAAACTAGACATGGTTCTTGCATCTGTTTACAAATGAGAAACTGAGTCCCAGGGAAATTGGCGCTTGTCTGTTGTTTTAGCTCCTTTGACTGCTCAAGCGAATATCAAGCAATGGGTTGCCTTGAACAATGGGAATCTATTAGCTCAGTTTTGAGGCCAAGAGAAAGTCCAGACCAAGGCGGTGCTTCCTTCCCAATGACCGGCATTCTGGGGCTGGCTGCTGGTGATCCGTGGTCCTTCAATGCTCCATCACATGGCAAAGCATGTGGCAGCCTCTCTTGGCTCCTCCCTTCTCTTCTGGGTTCCTTGGAATTTTACCTTCTAGCTTCCTGTGGTTTTCTCTCTCTCTGTCTGAGTTTCCTTCTGCTTATAAAGGACTCAGTAATAGGATTAAGACCTGCACTGGGCCATGCCTTAACTGAGAGAACCTAGTGAAAATGTCCTACTTACAATGAGTTCACACCATCATAGGAGATTAAGTTTAATACCATGTTTTTCAGGGGTACATACAGCCCCAAACCGTTCTATGTTTCTATAGATATTTTGACATGGAAAAAGTTTTGGAATAGAGTGAAGGAGAATTTTGTCTATACTTCAATATTGTTATTTCAACAAGTCCACTGAGTACCTTCTCTTATGTCATATGCTCAATAGGCCCTATAGAAACTCAGAAACCTATAGATGGTCTGACCAGAAAAAAATTGTTGGAAAGACAAGACTGAAACAAGAATCCTTTGTGGGCATGAAAGAAAAAGGTCATTTTTACCTAGACTACTTTTGTCTGTGTAAAAACTATATATTCAGGATTTTATTCACCAGTAAGTTTTCTGTAATAACTAACCATATAAAACTTTCTATCACAGTTATCGTAGTTATTAAATATTAATATTTATATATCAATTTATAAACTTAAAATAAATTTTCAGGTGAAAAATCTCATTTTTGGAGTCTTTAAAATGCTTGAAGAAGTTAAAATATCAAAATAGGAACTAGAGATAATTTTTATGAAAGATGTTCAAGCCTGTAAGCCAAAAACTATAAAACACTCGAGAGAAATTAAAGGAGATGAATAAGGGAGAGATATACCATGTACATATATTAAATGACTCATCATTACTAAGCATATTCAACCAAAATATTTCATTCAAAATTGTTTATTTTTGGCCTTTTTTTCCTTGTATATGTATTTAAAATCAGCTTCTCCAACTTCATAAAATGTATTCCTGGGATCTCTTAGTTGGATTTATTATTCATTTGGGAAATGATTTTTTCCTTGGGATTTCTTACATAAACTTCTGAAGTTGTCCATTGATTTAGATTTTCTAACTTCCTATAAGGTTATATATATTTTTCCAAAGGCTTATGTACATATTTAATTAGATTCATTCCTAGATGGATTTTTTCCTTTTGGGATACTGTTGTAAAATGCATCACTTTAAAATGAAAGTTTCTACTTACATTTTGATGGCGTCTAGGAAAATTATTAAAATTTGCATATTATCTAATGCAGCATATTGCTGAACACTTAAAATTCTAATAATTTATCTTGAATCTCTTGGGCTTTTAAAGGGATAAAATCACACTGACTGCAAAAAATGTGATGGTTTTCATTCTATATTCCCAGAACATGTGCATTTCATTTAATTTTCTTGGTTTATAGCACCGAGGACTGCAATGTCCAATAGAAGCTAAACAGAAGATACATGTTTAAGTTTATATTTTCTAGTGACCATATTAAAAAATAAAGAGAAGCAAGTGATAAGATTAATAATTTATTTAGACTATATATCTAAAATACTATCATTTCAACATGTAGTCTGTATAAAATTAAACATGACATTTTATACATACTTTTTTTGGTACTAACTGAAATTCCGTGTACATTTTATACTTTATTGTTTATCTTGGTTTCAACTAGCTAAATTTCAAGAGTCAATTATCAAATGTAGTTTGTACGTACTATATCAGACAGCTCAGGGATAAGATCTCTACTGTAATATTGGGTAGAAGAAGTATTATATGTCATTTCTCCTTTCATGATTGTAAAGAGACTGAAAAAAATCTCAAATGTGGTCTATGTTTATATCTTGTTCAAATTTTGTTTTAGGTTAAAGAAGTTGCTTCAATTCCCAGTTTGAGATATTTTAAATCATGAATGAATTTTAATTTTACCATATATTCTGGTGAGTATCAAGACTCTAATTCCTCTCATAAAATGATCTGGGCAGATTTATTTACATGCTTCTTCTATGCATGGATTGGACATGTATCCTTTTGTTTATATGGGCATTCTAAATGTGTACTGTTGTTTTGAGCTTGTTTCTTAATTCATATAAATGTCTCTTTCAAATATCACATGTTGTTTTCTACATTATTTTACAGAGAACCATGTTTAAATATCTATCCAGTTTTCTTATAATTAGAGAATATAGCAGAGTAAGGAGCTCTAGGGTCTAGTCCTTCCACCAAGGCAGCTATTATACAAGCAAGAGCTGTCTGAACAATTATTCAGAAACTCCAGAGGCCAGAAGAACACAGTACAGTGACTGGGGAAGAGCAGGAGGAAGAGACTGATGAACTAGAGTAAAGAACAGTGAGTAACTGTCTCTGCTCAGCAGAAGCTGGCACCAATCCCCAACTCTCATAGCAGGCCACTGTAGGGTCCAGGCCCTGGCTGGCTTGCTGATAACAGAAAGGGACATAAGACTCCACCAAGAACAAGGGTGGGCACAGTCAATCAATTGCCATGGCTTTGGATTAGTGAATTCAGATCACTGGGTCATGGCTCTGAGCTACTGTTTCAACCCAACCCAGACAATGGTGGCAGTAGCCACTATTTCAACACCACCTTGGACAGGCACAGAGATGGTGAAATTTAAAGATGCAGTGCTTCCTCAGGGCTGCAGGGAACAGTTAGCAGGAGGGCTATATTTGCTGGGCAGACCAGGAAATCTCAGCTTAGGGAGTTGTCAAAGAGTCTTTTGGTGCCCTTTCTGAACCCCTCCCCAGGGCAATTTGGAGCTGCTCTGCACCTCCTTCATGGGTCCCTGACCCTCTTTTGGCTGGGAAATATTCACTTGGGAAAGTCCTATCTGGGATAACTCTCCTCCCAGAATTTGCCCTCCAGGCAAAAGCAGCTAGAGACAACAAAAGGAGTGTAAAAATATAGACAGGAAAAACAAAACAAACAGGACTGATCAGCATTCCCAGAGAAGGAACAGAAGAAAGGAAGATTTCTTCTGGAGGTGAAAGAAGTGCACAAGAGTTGCAATCTTAAAAATTGCACCACATACGCATGGCAAGAATCAGAAGAAGAGCTGAAAAAATCTGATCAGGTGAACATGGACTATTCTAAAGGTCTAGAATAAGGTGAATTAAGCATCAAAGAAGACCTTTAACAAACCTAAATCCCTAGTCAAGAGAGAGAAGCTGACCTTCAGAGTAAACTCATCAAGATAATCAGATGCCTAGACATCAGCAAAAAATGGCAAGATATGATTTGTTCAAGGGAAAAAAAAATAAAACTTCAAAGGAGACAAATAATTTGGAACAACATATCAAAGAAGTTGAAATAAATCTCCTAAATCAAGTCAAGGTGATGAAGAAAAATATAGCTATAGAGGTAAAGGATATTAAGAAGACAATGTGTGAGAATAAAGAAGAATTTGAAAGTATAAATATAAAAATAAAAAAATTATGGGGAAGAAAGGCAGAATAAAATAGATTAAAATAAACTAGAGGCATACAAGAGCAAATATGAACAGGAAGAAGACAGGACAATTGAAATCACACAGACAGAAGAACAGATAGAGATAAGAATAGAAAAATGAGCATTTCTCAGGAATCTGAGTGACTGCATGAAGTGCACAAACATATGTGTCATGGGTGTCCTGGAAGGAGAATAAAAGAGAAAAGGGTCAGAAAGAATATTTGAGGAAATAATGAGGTGGTCAAAAATTTCCCAACTCTTATGAAAGACATAGATATACATGTCCAAGAAGCACAATGCACTCCAAACAGAATAAGTCTTAATAGGCATACTCTGAGACACATACTAATCAGAATGTCAAATTCCAAAAATAAAGAGAATTCTGAAAGCACTAAGAGAAAAATGACTCATCACATATGTAAGGGTACTAAATAAGGCTAAGTGCCAATTTTTCATCAGAAACCAGAGGCAAGAAGGAGAGGTATGATATAATTAAGGTAATGAAAGAGAAAAACTGTCAGCCAGAAAGTCTTTATCTGGCAAAACTATCCATCAAAAATGAGGGAGATTTTAAAATATTCACAGATAAACAGAAACTGAGAGAGTTTGTCAACAAGACACCAGCTTTATAAGAAACACTAAAGGGAGATCTACAGGTTGAAAGGAAAAGACAGGAGAAAGTGGCTTGGATTAGTGTAAAGAAATGAAGATTATCAGTAAGAGTAATTAAAAGGGCAAAAAGAGAGACAAAAAAAAATGACATAAAAAACAAAAAACAAAATGGCTGAAATAAGAACTGCCTATACAGCAATAACCACTGAATGCTAATGGATTAAATTCCTCAATCAGAAGACAGAGATTTTCAGAATGGATAAAAGGGCACAAGAGATTCACCGGAGACCGCAAAAGACAAGTAAGTTGAAAATGAAAGGTTGGAAAAAAATGTTCAATGCAAATAGTAATCAAAAAAGAACTGGTGTTGCTATACAAATATTGGAAAAAATAGACTTTCATTGTAAAACAGTTATAAGAGAAAAAGAAGGACACTGTTCTCTAATAAAAGGGACAATCCACCAAGAAGAAATAACAATCATAAATATTTATGCAACTAACCATGGTGCCCCAAAATACATGAGACAAGCCCTGGCAAAACTGAAGAGAGAAATCTACATCTACAATAGCAGTTGGAGATTTCAATATAACATTCTCATCAAGAGATAGAACATCTAGACAGAGGATCAATAAGGAAACAGAATGATGTGATAAATGAACAAGAACTAATAGACATATACAGAGCATTGCTCTCCAAAATAATTGTATATACATTCTTCTCAAGTACACATGGATCATTCTCCAGTATAGACCATATGTTGTGTCACAAAAAAAGCCTCAATAAATTTTAAAAGATTAAAATTGTACAAAGCATATTCTCTGACCAAAATGGAATGAAGCTGGAAATTAATAACAGGCAGAGAACAGAAAATCCACATACATATGAAGTTAAACAGCATACTCAAGCAATCAGTGGGTCAAAGAAGAAAGTACAAGAGAAATCACTAAATATCTCAAGACTAATGAAAATGAGAAACACAACATATCAAAACGTATGGGATGTAGCAAAGGCAGTGCTAAGAAGGAAATTTATATCCTTAAATCCTACACATTAAAAAGAAGAGAGAGCAAAAATCAAAGACCTAACTGCACAACTGGAGAAAGCAGAAGAACAGCAAACTAATCAAAAAACAAGAATATAGAAAGAAATAAAGAAGATTAAAGCAGAGATAAATGAAATTGAGGATAACAACACAAAAACAATAGAGACAATCAACAAAACCAAAAGTTGGTTCTTTGAGATGATCAATAAAATTGACAAGCCCATGGTTAGACTGACAAAGAAAAAAAGAGAGATGATGCAAATAAATGAAATCAGAAATGAGAGGGGATACATTACTACTGATCCCACAGAAATTTAAAAACTGTCATAAGAAGATATTAGGAACAACCATATGCCAACAAATTAAACAACTTAGGCAAAATGGACAATTTTCTAGAAACACACAAATTATCTAAACTGACTTGAGAAAAAAATAGAAGACGTCAATAAACCAAACACAAGTAAGAGATCAAATCAGTCATCAAAACCCTTCCAACAAGATGGATTCATAGGAGGATTCTACCATTCATTCCAAGAAGAATGTATACAAACCCTGTTCAAACTCTTCCAAATAATTGAACAAGAATTAACACTAATACATCACCCTAATACCAAAGCCAAATAAAGATACTGCAAGAGGTAGTGGATGAGGCTCAAGCAGTTGAGCACCCGCCTCCCACGTGGGAGGTCCTGAGTTCAGTTCCTGGTGCCTCCTGAATAAACAAAAAACAAACAACAAGCAAAACAAATGATAAAACCAACTCAGGGAAGCCGATGTGGCTCGGTGGTTGAGTGCCATCTTCCCATATATGAGGTCCCGGGTTCAAACCCCAGCCCCCAGTACCTCAAAAAAATAAAAAAGGATGCTAAAATAAAAGAAAATCAAAGATCGATTTCTCTTATAAATATAGATGCAAAAATTCTCAACAAAATATTTACAAATTTAACCCAACAGCACATTAAAAGAATTATACATCATGAACAATTGGGTTTAACCTCAGGTATGAAAAGGTGGTTCAACAGAAGAAAATTTATTTAGGTAAAAGTTCAAATTAACAAATGAAGAGGAAAAAAAACCACATAATTATCTCGATGGATGAAGAACAGACATTTGACAAACTCCAGCATCCTCTCTTGTTAAAAACACTTTGAAAAATAGGAATAGAAGGAAACATCCTTAACATGATATAGGATATATATAAAAAACCTCAGCTACCATTGTACTCAATGGTAAAAGACTGAAATCTTTCCCTCCAAGATCTAGAACAAGACAAGTATGCCCACTGTCACCATTGGTATTCAGCATTGAACTAGAAGTTCTAGCCAGAGCAGTTAGGCAATAAAAAGAAATAAAAAGCATCCAAATTGGAAAGAAATAAGTAAAATTTTCACTATTTGCAGATGACATGATCTTATATAGAGAAAGTTCTGAAAAGTTTACAACAAAGCTTCTAGAGCTAATAAATTCAGCAAAGTGGCAGGATACAAGATCAACACACTAATGTGAGTAGTGTTTCTCTATACTTATATTAAACAATCTGAAGAGGAAAGCAAGAAGATAATTTCATTTACAATAACAATGAAAAGAATCATATATCTAGGAATAAATTTAACCAAAGATGTAAAGGACCTGTGCACAGAAAACTAAAAACATTACTAAAATAATCAAAGAAGACTTGAATAGATGGAGGGACATTTGTGTTCATGGATTTGACTAAATATCATTAAGATGTTAATTCTACCCAAATTGATTTACAGATATAATAGTCATAATCAAAATATTAACAGCCTAATTTGCAGAAATGGAAAATCCTATCATCAAATTTATTTGGAAGGGTGAGGGGTCCTGAAGAGTGAAAATCATCATCTTGAAAAACAAGAGCAAAGTTGGACGACTCACACTTCCTGACTTTAAAACATATTACTAAGCTTCAGTGGTCAAAACAGCATGGTACTGGCTTAAGGAATGGTAAATTAATTGGTGGAATCAGACTGAGAGTTCAGAAATACACCGTCACATCTACACAATTGATTTTTGACAAGGCTGCCAAGTCCACACAATTGGGAATAGTTTCTTCAACAAATGGTGCTGAGAGAACTGGATATCCATATGCAAAAGAATAAAAACAACCTTTATCCCATACCATTTACAAAAATTAACTCAAATGGATTAAAGCCCTAAATATAATAAAATTCTGAAGAAAATGTAGGGAAGCATCTGGAAGATCTTGTGGCAGGCAATAGTTTCTTCAACTTTATGCCTAAAGCACAATCAATGAAAGAAAAAATAAATAAATGGGACTTCCTCAAAATTAAAAACTTTTGTTCATCAAAGGACTTTGTCAAGAGAATTAAAAGACAACCTACTCAATGGAAGAAAATATTTTGAAACTGGTTTAAAATCCAGAATATATAAAGAAACACTGCAACTCAACAATAAAAAGACAACCCAATTAAAAAATGGCCATTAGATTTTTCTTCAAGCAAGAAATACAAATGGCTAAAAAGCACATGAAAAGATGCTTAACTTCACTAGCTATTATAGAAATGCAAATCAAAACTACAACGAGATATTTCACATCCACTAGAATGGCCATTATTAAAAGGACAGAAAAGTACAAATGTTGTAGAGGATGTGGGGAAATAGGAACACTCATTCATTGCTGTGGGAAGGAAAAATGGTATAGGCTCTGTGGAAGACAGTTTGTCGGTTCTTTAGGAAGCTAAGTATAGAATTACCATATGACACAGCAATCCCGCTACTAGGTAAATCCCAGAAGAACTGAAAGCAGGGACTCAAACAGATATTTGCACACTGATGTTCTTAGCGACATTATTTACACTGCCAAAGGATGGAAGCAACCCATGTGTATATCGACTGATGAATGGACAAACAAAATGTGGGATATTATTCAGGTGTAAGAAGGAATGAAGTCCTGATACAGGCAGTGACATGGATGAGCCTTAAGGACATTACGTTGAGTGAAATAAACTAGACACAAAAGGACAAGTATTTTGTGGTCTCACCGTTATGAACTAGTTATAATAAACAGAGGCATAGAGTTGGAATCTAGACTATCCATGATCAGGAGATAGATTGGGGTTGCCGAGTGGGGAGTGGATGCTCATGTTGTGCGTAATTTCTATCTAGCTGATGGTAAAGGTTAGTAAGTGGGTGGCGGTGAAGGAAGCACGTTTTCATGAGTATGATCAACAGCGTGGAGCCGCATGGGTGGATGAGGTTAGAAGGGGAAGCTTTAGGATGTATATATCACTAGAAAAAATTAAAAGACGCAGCAGTGAATGCTAGTGTACATGACAAGACTGAGAATGTTCTTCCAGGAATTATTAGAAATGTAAAATACTAATACAAGGTGTTAGTAATAGGGTGCTGTATGGGGAAAATATACCTAATGTAAATAATGGACGATTGATAGAATTTTTTTTAATGATCTTTCATCAATTGTAACAAAGGTAATTACTGTTAAAAATAGTACAATTGTATTTAAAAGGTGCTAACGTCAGTTGTAACAAATGTTCCACACCAACGCAAGGTGTTGGGGGTGGGGTGATGGATGGGAATCCTGTGTGCTATCGATGATCATTCCGTAAACTCACAACTTCTGTAATAAAAAAATTCTATCCATATGTGTGTGTGAACAACTAGCCTGTGCCGCTGGCTGCTCTCCTGGACTCCACAGTGTGCCCAGGTCCCAGAAAGAAGCAGCCAGTGTTCTCCAATTCCCTGCTGTCCCATTGTCCTGTGATGAGCCTGCCCCTCCATTTCCCGGTAGAGGGCTGTCTGCGAATTTCTTTGGGATGTCTGCTCTGGAGGGGTGCTGGGAGGCTGTCTTCCTTTCCCCAGCAGTGGCTGAGGCTCCCCACATCCCCATATTACCATCAACACTTTCCATTATCTTTCTTTCCACCTCCTGTGAGACCAATGTTGATAAAAGACTATTTTATTTTATTTCATTTACATTTGCCCTATTGCTATTGGGTTTGACCATCTCTTCATACGCTTTTTTCTTTTCTGTAAATTGCCAATAACTGTATTATATTGATTACTTCCTGCTGGAACCCTTCCTTATGCCCAAGTGTTCCTCCTTTCTTGCATTTAATTGATACTTCGTACAGCCCAAATCTGAATAAAACTGTCAGAAATATTCTATAAAGACTACATATTCTGAGGCATTGAATATTTATAAACATCTTTATTTTGCTTTTCCAGTTGGGTATCCTTTTCTAAGGTCATTATTTTTCTCAGAATTTGCAAGAAAAGTCTCCATTGTGCTTTAGCAGCCCAGTGCCAGGGTTGGCAGTCCTGTGAGAGCGTTCTTTATTCCCGGGTAGCCTGAACTCTCTTCATCTCAGACACGTTTTATCTTGGGCGTTCTGAAATCACACCGTGCTGTCATCGTGTGAGCGTTTTTGGCATTCTTTCATTCTGCTTGGCAATTCCATTCTCCTCAATTCTGAAGACTCTGGGAAATCGTTTCTTCCTGTTGCTGGGATGGTTTCTGGAATGCCTGTTGGAAGGACGCTGAATCTACTGGCTCTACCCTTTGTGTTCCTAAACTTTTGCTTTATTATTTTGTATCTCTTATTCCTTTTTACTGCACGCTGGAGAAATCCCATGGCTCAAGCCCTGTCTACTCGCTTTATTAAGGAGTACCCCACTTCTATTCAGCCATAGTGATTTCTGTTTAAGGATCATCCTTCTAAAGTCCAAGGTCTCAAATAACTTTTTTTTTTTTAAGGAGGTACCGGAAATTGAACCCGGGACCTCGTACACGCGAAGCAGGCGCTCAACCACGGAGCTACATTCACTCCCCTCAAATGACTTTTTTAAAACAGATTATTTTTTTTCTTGTGCATCTAAAATTATTATTGTAGTTCTTCTCTTTTCTCCTACATTAATTTTCATTTGGGGGTTGTGACTTTTTATTTCCAAATTTGATGTCTCTCTCTAATTTATTTTCCTGAAATGTTAATTTATTCTTGCTTCTCTCTTCATCTTGTTTGAGAATCCCTTTGTGACTGTGGATATCTGCATTTCAAGAATTTCTTCTTAGATGATGGCGTCCTCCTTGATTTCTAGGACTGCTATGATTTTATCTACTTCTATGTGTTTCTATTTTTCCTGTCACTCCTGGGGCTTTGGGATGGAAAGACATATGGCATGTATAATTCATCCAATGCACTGTCTGAGCTCCTCTCCAGTGTTTTCCAGCTGGTGAAGTTTTAGTGTCCGGTGAGCTAGAAGATGCGTTTTGGGCAGTGTTTTCATTCTTTTCCTAGGCTGGGCTTATAGGAACTCGAGACCAATCCCCGTTGAGTGTGAGTGGCTGAGCCTTTCCGGCAGGCCCGCGTGAGAGCTGCGGAGCTGAGGAGCACGTTCTGAGGACTGGGGGGCACGGGGCGCGCTGGCCCAGCTCGCAGACCGCTCCTGCTGCAAGGCCAGCTCCCTGCCAGGGTGCCACTCATGCAACCCAGCCGGCCTCTGGCTCCGAGGCTCCCACATCTCATAGCGTTTTATCAAAGTGATGGCTATCTGGAAGATTTTCAGGAAAGACAAGCTACCTTATATCAAGAATTTAAAATTATAATGCAATTCCGAAATTCCTTCAGGGGGAAATATATACAAGATGGCTCAAAAAGCTGGAAATGTGGTATCTTACTGAAAAGTCCCCAAGTCATGTCCTGAGGGATTCTTATTTAGAGGCATCCTGTTTGGACGAAAAACTTAAAATATCAGTGCTGTCAATGCATAAAAGAATACTGTTAAATCTCCTGTCTGAGGAAACCAGTGCTTTAAGCATGCTTACTTTCATTGAAGAAAAAACATATCTTGATAAGTGAAATATTTTTCAGCAAATAACCAGCATCCCCAAAATTTAAAAAATGAAAACAATACATCAAAAATGAAAATACTACATCAAGTGCCCGGGGGATACGATATTTCTGGAATCTGAAACGCAAAGAATTGAATATTGGGTCACACAAAGCAGGGACTTTGTGTTTTCAAAGCATAATTTCTGTTTATTTAGAAACAACATGAAAGGTTTCTAAAAAGTAACACATTTTTTTTAAGATGCAATGTATATGCAATGCAGATTTGATTGACTACCTGTCAATAAGCCAAACCTGGCATTTTTCTCAAAACTGTCTGACACGCTGCACAAAGCTCATGGCTACTGGTGGCCCCTTAGGTTCTTCTCTCACTTTGGATTCCTCTCTTCTAACTTCCCTTGGGGTTTTCCTCCAGCCCTAGCAATGGCACTTGGAGAAAAATAATCTATCACTTTCCTCTGACACCTTGTCACATTGCACCTTGACTTTTGGATAGTTCTGTTCAAACTTTCTTCCCCATCAGACTGAAAGTTCTATGGACACAAATTAAGAATTTAGGTTGTTTTTCCTCTGTTAGGAACTTAATGGCTGTTATCTGAAGCATTTTCTGGCAAAGAGTGTTTTTTATTCATTCTAGGATGCATTTTTTCACATCCTAACAGGAAGAAACTGAGATGTCGCTTACAGTCGCCATTGGCCAGGTGGCGGTTGGCGTGTAGTTGCGTTTCTCCTGCTGGTAAGACTTTGGCTGACATTATAGTGGCACGATACAAGGCGAAAGTAACTCTGATGTTTTAGTCAAAAAACAATTTAAGGGTCATCTGAGGGATGAAATCTGCTAAATAAAACAACTTATCTCATTGTTATCACTAAACCTTCTATTGATAACTTTTGGTAACATCAAGACTGCCAGGATGAAGCAAATCTTAAAACAATAGTGGAGAGCTCTTGACAACACAGAGGATGACAGTGGGAAAAAATGACCTCAATCAAACAAGTGAATCTGAATATGTTTTTTAGGGTTATTCCCTTACCAATGAACTTCACTTATATTTTCTTCCTCATGTATGTATAAGGGATATGGGATAAAATAGTGTCTACATAAGCCTAAAAAAACCTCTTTCAATAAATATGAAACAAAAATTCTCTGCAATTAAAAGTATTGTGCCATAATTGAAATATCAGGAAATAAGCTATTACATGTTTTGGACGTACTTTGAAATGCAGTGTTAAGCTTATGGAGTTTATGGCAAGGTGTTAATGCACTCTAAGGAGTCCGTGGAATACATCCTGGGAATGCTGGCATCACCCTAAGACCTTTAGGGTAAGTAGGAATTAACAGGCCAAAGCCTGGGCAAAGCACATTTCAAGAACAAGGAATAGTGTGCGTGAGGCCGGGAGAGGAGTGAGAGCTTGGAGCAGCCGTGGAACTGACTCGAGATGGTCAAAGCTGCCCTTAGAGCAGGAGGGGAGCAGGGGGAGCACGGCCCAGAGGATTCCACGGGGGTCAGATCTTTTAAAGGATTTGTGCTTTGAGGACAATGAGGATCTGCTGAAGGAGTAAAGTCTTGACTCGGGAGGTTTGGTCTGGCTGCTCTGTGGAACTTAGACTGGAGAGCGTGAAGAGTGAACGTGAGGGCCAGGGGAAACCACGGTGGTAGCCAGGAGACAGACAACCGCTGCCCAGATAGGGAAATAAGGAGATCTGAGGAATATTTAGGAGACAGGGGCCATAGGATTTTGAGATTCATTTATGTAGAGGGTGAGGTCAAAGGAAAATGTGTAGGTGTGATAAAGTAACTGCAAGAACAGGTGTGTTAGTCAGCCAAAGGGGTGCTGATGCAGAGTACCAGAACTCTGTTGGCTTTTATAAAGGGTAATTTATTTAGGGTAGAAGCTTACAGTTACAAGGCCATAAAGTATAAATTACTTCCCTCACCAAAGTCTGTTGCCACGTGTTGGAGCAAGACGGCTGCCAGTCTCTGCGAGGGTTCAGCCTTCCTCTTCCATGGGCTCCATGGTCCCAGCTTCTTCTGATCTCAGCTACAGGCGGGGATAAGGCTCATCTCTCTTCCCGGGGCCTCTGCCGTGTCTATGGAGCTCTCTCTATTCCTGTGTGTCTTCTCTGTGTGTCTACTTCTGTGTGAGAGTCTGTTTTATCAGCCCAAGGGACAGGGACTCAGTGCTGATTTGCACTCAAAAGATGTGGTTGAATCAAAGCCATAATCTTAACATAATTTAATCAGACATCTCAGCTGAATCTAATACAATCAAAGGGTTATCATGCCCAGAGGAACAGACCAGTTTATAAATATAATCAATATTTCTTTTTGGAATTCATAAATAATCTCAAACTGCCACAACAGGCCACCGTGAATTAAATGGAAATGGAAACTAAATCCTCTGACCTCATACCAGGCAAACTGGAGAATTCCACGCTGTCTTCGAATGCCTGGTATTCCTCCTGTTTGCTGGAGTCAGTGGCGGTAGTCGGTTGAGCCTGGCTTCAGATCTTCTGTCCCTGGGGCTCAGCCTGCGGGTGCTGAAGCCAACTTTGGACTTTCTCCCCAGTGCTTGGAGCTCAAGTTGACTGTGGCCTAGTGTAGACAGGCCTCTATCAGAATTGATCATCAGGCTTGAGTGCCTTTTGGAGAAGGGATAAGATTTTGATACTTGGGTCTCAGCTGGAGTTGGACCTGAGTTCTCGCTCTGCTGCTAACCTGTTACTTTACCTTCTCACTCAAGAAGTTGCACTCCCAAGCTTTGTTTCCCTGTCTGTAAACCAGAATGTGGGTGGGTAAGAGTTTGACCGAACATTTTCAAAAAACCTCTCCCAATATGATTTATCTGTTTTTCTTTCATAATTAACAAATGGCAGGAAGGTCTTCTCTCTTTTCACAGCTCTGACTCTAGAGTCTTCTTAGAGGCACCCACATATTTTGGAGGCTTTCGTCAATGTTGTAGACAGAGTTGCTCTGAAAAGCCAATCCACTAAGAGTCAAAGGATCGAGACTGTTAAGAAGTTAATTATTAGCAGCTGTGATTTCTGAATTTAGGGACAAATGTCAAAGTGAAGGAAACCCTTAAGAATGAGGTTATATATATATTTTTAATGTAAGGAATAATCCCATTCTGAACCAAAATTTGGAGTGCAGTAATTAATAAGGTGGCACATGTTTGCTACTCAGATTATTCTGCAAAATCCAGAATGTATTAGTGTGGTGGCTTAGAGCTCTGTATCCTGGAGAAACACGTTCTCGATCTTAATCCATTCCTGTGGGTGCCCATTGTGGGCAGGACTTTTTGATGAGGCAACTTCAGTTAAGGTGAGGCCCACATGGATGAGGACGGGATTTAATCCTCTCACTGGAGACTTTTATAAGCGGAATGAAATTAAGACACAGAGGAAGAAAGCCAGAGAGTCCCAGAAGCTGAACGTCAGTGGAACATGGGAAAGGAGGGAGGAGCCAAGAAAGGCTGCCACGTGCAGTGTCGATGTAGAAAAGTCACTGACCAAGCCGCCAGCCGCCAGCCCCGCATGCTGCAGTCTGCTGGGAGGACACATCAGCCTTTGACAGCTTGATGTGGGACTTCTCCTGGCCTGAGAACATGAGCCAATGAATTCCTGTTGTTTAAGCCCATTCCGTGGAATTTGCTTCAGCAGCCAGGAAACTGAAACAATTATTTATATTTTCAGAGTCAATAAAATTGTAATGCGAACCTACACTGGACCATGCATTATTTTAAATGCTTTAGCAATCCTCCTCAATACATACAGCAAACACTATTTTCAGAATGCAGCTGAGGAAACTGAGATCCATGGAGGTACTTTGAATTGCCTGAGGTCGCACAGTTAATTTTTACCAGATGGCATTTGAAATGGAGCTGTGCAAGCGAAGCCCATCCTATTTTTTTCCAAAAGGTTCCGAGCAGTGAAGACAGTGCTAGAGTTTCGAAATAACCTCTCCCTGTCCTGATTTAAGAATTCTTGCTATCTAAAGGAAAAAAAAACAACAATAATTTAACAAAAAGAAACAAACCATACATAGAGAGGGCTGGAAAATATTCTTGCCTAATTGGACAATGGTCTCAGAACAAGCAAAGGCAGAATGTAAAATGTCTCTTGTTGGAATCCTTCTCAAACAGCACGTGTCAGGCAGCAGGAGGTCACCCAAGGAAGAGGTCTGCAAAGTCACCCAGGGAGCAGAGTGGAGGCAGTGGCCATACAGCCCGAGGAACAAAGGGTCAAGGTGCATTTGGTCAGTGGAGGCACTCTCCCTGGGCAACTGAACCAAAGAAACCCCCTTATTGCTAGTTTCGGGCCTACAGGAATTTGTAGCCAGAGCAAATCAGTCCACACCACGCAAGCCCACTCTTCCTCTCGGAAGCAGGGCTAATAAAGGGTACAGGCATTCATGAGAACCATACAGCACTTTGCCCAGCAGGAAGTGCCCTGTTCAAGCTAGCTGCTATTGTGTGGATCTAAATATTATCTTCAGTCTCTCAGAGACCCTCAGGGTGGGAGGAAGCTGAAGGAGGGCTCTAGAGGAGCTGAGTGCAGAGCTGGGGCTCCGGCCGCAGGCAGCAGCAGCCCACAGCTCTCCCCACTGAGGAAGGGGATGGCCAAGCACTCCCTTTGGTGTGCCTGGCGGCTGCACACGCTAACACCCATATTCAGCTTGGAACGTGAGAGCTGCCTGAGCCCTGGCAGCACGGGTCCTGAAAGAGAGAAAGTAAGAATGCCTTGTTGCGGATCAGCTTCCAACTCGGAAAAAGCAAACGATACTTGCATGATTTGAGCAAGTGGTTTAAACTATCTGAATTACAAGGTTCTTATCTGGAGAGTAGGGCCAATGATGACGCAGATTCACAAATATTTAAAATTGTAATAGCCTCTGGCCAGGAAGTTAGCTGTAGTGAACTTGTATGAAAAAGTGGATTCTCGTCCACTGATGTCATATACTCAGGAAGTAATTTCAATGCATCTCTGATAGGAGGTACAAAGGCAGCCAAGAGGAAGTCTATTAAGATGCCAGGCATTTGACTCTAATTTGCCTTTATGGCATTTTATTCTGTGCACATCTTTTTGCTCCAGGTGCAGAATCTATGAGGTTCCTCATCCAGCCCCTGCCTTCGGGTCCCAGGGATTTGCTGGAGACAAATTTGCTCTTGGCTTTGGTGATCAGCATCCCTGTGTGTGTCCAGGGCTGGCTGGAACTGAGTGTTAAGAACAGGAGAGCTAGGATGTCCTGGCCCTGACACTGATGAAATTCTTTAAAGTGATGGAAACCAACCTGTGTGCTGAGAGAAACCAGATTCCCCGGGGCATTTTTTTCCAGCATATGACAAGTCTCTTTTCCTTCTGCTGAATCTTTGATATTGGATATTAATAAAGTGACATTCACTTAGTGTTTAGACATGTCAAATAGGAACCTCTGTCTTTCAGTCCTTCAATAGCACTAGCTGCATTCCAAGTGTTAGTGGACACGTGTGGCTACAAGTTAGCATATTGTAGAGAGTTCTTTTAGACACCACCGGTCCAGAGAAAGATCAGGAAGGCAAAAAAATTCATGGAAAGGGAAATTTTTAGAGAGATTTATCAATCACTTCTGTAAGAGAACTTTCCGTCGTTAAACCAATTTGTTTTGGCTAACATGTAAAATGCTACCACGAGGAACATTGGACCTTGTGGCCGTTTGAAGCTGAATGTACTCCAGAAAAACACGTTCTTAAATATAGTTGCTTTCTGTGAGTGTGAACGCATTGTAAGCAGGACCTTTTGATGAGGCTGCTGCAGTTCAGGGGAGGCCCACCTCACTCTGTATGGGTCTTAATCCTCTTACTAGAGTCCTTTACAAGGCCTGAAATTCAGATGAAGAAAGAGAAAGCCAAGGAAGCAAGAGCTGAGAGCAATGAAACATGGAAAAGAAAGGAGAGACAGCAGATGCCGCCTGCCTTTCGGGCGAAAGCATCACCTTGATTATGCCTCGATTTGGGCATCTTCCTTGCCTCAAACTGTAACCTAATAAATTTCCATGGTTTAAGCCAACCCGTTTCATGGTATCTGCTTTGAGGAGCCTAGGAAGCTAAAGCAGATTTTTATACCAAGAGAGTGGATTGTTTCTATTGCAAAATTCCAAAAATGTGGAAATGGCTTTGGAATTGGGTAATGGGTAGAGGCTGGAAGAAATTTTAGGTGCTTTGTAGAAAAGGCCTAGATTGCTTTGAAGAGAGTGTTGGTAGAAATCTGGGTGCTAAAGGTACTTCCAATGAGGACTGAGACAAGGATGAGCATGTCACTGGAAACTGGAGGAAAAATGACCTCTATTTAAAGTGGCAGAGAACTTTCAAAATTGCGTGCTGATGTCAGCTGGAAGGCAGAATTTGAAAGCAGTGAACTTGAATATAAAGCTGAGGAGACTGTCATGCTAAATGTGGAAAGTGCAGCCTAGTTTCTCCTGAAGCTTATAGTATAATGGAGAGAAAACGGATAAGCTGAGAACTGCACCACTGGGCCCAAAGAAACCAGAAAGTGACCATTTGGAAAGTTCTGAGGTCTTGGGAAATGAGTCCCCAGAGAAGAGTGCTCCGGTGAGGGTTTAACTGAACGTGGACCCAGTCAGCCAGTTCAGTGCAGGTCAGGGCTGAGGCGCAGCTCTCCGGAAGGCTCTGTGGAGAGTCCTACTGATCGGTACTTTTCTGAGAGCTGTATGAATGGAATCACTGCCAGCCTGGACGAGAAGGTCAGCAAAGGCACTAAGTGGAGGAAAAAGCATTTCAAGGGCAGGACCGTGGAAGTGGAGGCCTGGACTGAAGGCTCTTCTCAGGCCAAGACAGTGCCCCCACCGGCGTGTGTGGGAAGGTGAGCCGGCCCCAGCGCTTGGAGAGGGTGGGCCTTCCACCCCAATGCGCTGGAAAAGTGCTATCGCCCCACGTTTCTCAGAGGACGGAGCCTAATGCCCAGGGGTTGCGGGAGGGTCTGGCCAATACCCCAATGTTCGGAAAGGGTCAACTCTATGCCCCAGGAATCGTGGAGAGCCTGATCATGGTCCCGATGCTTGAAGTGGGTGGAGTCTTCGCCCCAGTGTTTGGGGAGAGCAAGGGCTTCTGCTGCATCAGGCCGGGAGGACAAAACATCTTTCCATGGATGGCTCTCATATCTTTAAATCTAATGGAGTATGCCCTGCAGGGTTTCAGAATTGTTTGGGACCCATGACCCCACTTTTCCTTCCAATTTCCTCCTGTGGAATAGAGATGTTTCTCCTATTCTTGTCCCTCCTTTGTATACTGGAAACAGATAATTTGTTACCTAAGCTTCCCAGGTCCACACACAGAGGGGAATGTTGTGCCACGGGACAGGCCACATCTTTCACCAGGACTGTGAGGAGTAATTCTGTGAGAATAACTCTACCGTCTCTCTTCTCTGGAGGTCAGATATCACTGTGGGGACTGTTGGCACTGAACTGGGATCCTTAAAAACACGGAGGTAGAGAAGAGTTTGCCTGGAATACAGGAGATCCCCTAGGGCGTCTCTTAATACTGCCATGTCCTGTGATTAAAGTCAGTGGAAAACTTCAACAACCCAATCAGGCAAGACTACCAATGGCCCAGAAACTTCAGGAACGGAGGTTTGGGTCACCCCACCAGGCAAAGACCATGCCAGCTGAGATACTTGCTGAGGGTAAAGGGAACCTGGAATGGGTAGTGAGAGAAGGTGGTGATAAATATGAACTTCGACCACGTGACCAGTTACAGAAATGAGGACTGTAATGGTTAGGAATATATCTTCCTTGTTTTGTTATGAGTTTGTTTATATATGTACATAAAGCAAATAGCTTCATTTTTTCTTTCCTATCTTATACCCTTATCATATGGCATAAGTTGTAATAGCTTCAGGTCATAGTATTCAAGTTACAGGATATCAAGTTTAAGATTGAAGATTGAATATTACCCAAGGACTTGTACCCTATTCTGGAAAGAGTTCGTGTACTTCTGGTTTTGTATGCTAAACAGATGAACATTGTTAGGTGAAAATTTCTCTGTTATTGTTTTTATCTCGAGATTAAGTGTTAAAGAGATGTGTGTGGCTGCCAAGTTGACAAGGGGTGGACTGGGATGGTTGTAAGTTCCTGTGTCAGATTGGCCAGGCCAGGTGCCCAGCTGCCTGGTCAAGCGAACACTGGCCTAATTGTCACTGTGAGGACATTCATGGCTGATTACATGTACAATGAACTGAGGAGACTGCCTTCAGCAAGGAGAGACATCACATCCAATCACTGAAGCCTTAAAAGGAGAAGTGATGATTTCAGCAGTCAGAAGAGAGGATTTCCACCTCTACCTCAGCCAGCCAGCTTCTCCTGGGGAATTCACTGAAAACTTTCATTGGAATTCACAGCTTGCGGCCTACTCTACAGAATTTGGTCTTGCCCACTCCTGGAGCCACGTAATACAATTCTTATAAAATCGCATAGTGTGTACAGATATCTGCTGTCAGTCCTGTTTCCCTGGAAAGCCCTGACTAGTACAGACCTGGCCCACTCATGGCCCCACAAAGCTGTGCTCAAGCCCTACCCTGGCCCTGTGGTACCAGCTCCTTGTAAACATAGGATATTTGAAGAAGTCATTAGTTAAGTTGAAGCCAGACCGAAGCAGGGTGGGCCTTTACCCAGTACGAATGCAGTCCTTATAAGCAGAGGAGATTTGGGCACAAGTAGGAGATGGAGAAGACACATGACCAACGGACAGAAGAGGAGCCTGAGGGACTGGCTGCCACCAGGCCACTTCCGAGTTCCAGGCTCGCAGCCTCCAAAACCGTGAGGGGTTACCTCCTTTTCAAGGCCGCCAGGCTGTGGCATTTGCTATCACAGGCCTGGCAGACGAAGCCACCTCTGTGCCATAGCTTCCTAGCTGAGAAACCTTGGGAAAATTGCTTAAACCCCTTTTTGGTCTCAGTTTCTGTTTCCAAAAATGGGAAGAATAATGTCTACCTATTTACAAAATAGCACACACGGGAGGCATTTATTCCACCTGCCTCACCACTGGGCCGGACTGTCTAGGAAAGGCAGCCACGGCAGCTTTGCTCCCTGGTGTGCCCTCGTCTGTACTGCCGAGCCAGGTACTCAGCATGTACTCAGCGAGTGATTACAGAATGCGTGAAGGCTGCATAAGCAAGCAGACGCACTCACCGTGTTACTGAGAACATTCTGTGCTAAGCATGGCGTGGCAGCCTTGTAAGTGAGCATTGGGACTTTGAGCAGCTCACAGTGTGTCTGGAAACATCAGACGACCACACCTGGTCTTGAGATGTGTGTGATGGGGGCCCATGTGTGTAGGAACACAGACAAGGGACCCTGGCTAAGCCTTGGAGAGGGGATGCTGCGAAGCAGAGAAGGCAGTGTGGAAGGGTGACTGTTGAACCTAGACCTGAAGTATGGGTAGAATTTTGCTAATTTTTTTAAGAAAAGATGGTGAAGGTGAGGAGAGTCAGGCATATGTAGCCACACTCCCGAGTGGGCCCCAGGGAACTCCTCCACCGGGACAGCCCTTCAACCGCAGGCCACGGGGCTGACCGCTCACCCAGGAGGCCTGGGCAGAGAAACGTCCTTTCAGCTTTCTGAACAGAGAAGGCAGCTGGGAACGGTGGGGTGCAGGATGGGGTCAGTCCCTGCAGGCCAGCCATCCCTCTGGAAACAATCAGAAAAAGCCAAAGTTACAAAAAATAAATAAAATAAAATAAAATAAAGGACACAGCGGAGAGCTGTGGAAACAGCAAGAACTAAATGTCCCAAAATCCGAGAAGAGAGAACCACAGACTGGAGCTGGTGATCCCTGGTGGAACCTCAGGCCCACACGCTGGGACAGCCACGGAGCAAAGCTTGTCCTGGGCAAATCGACAATATCTCAGATATTGGAGTGAGCGGTCAGGACTTTAAAATATCTATGATTAATATTTTTAAAAATGAGTAGAAAAGGTAACAAATAAATAAAAGGATGGAGACTTTCACTAGAAAATTGAAATCTATAACAGAGAATCAAATGCTTATTTTAGAATGTAATATGTAATGTATGAAATTAAGAATCCAGTGGAAGGATATGACAGCAGATCAGATGCAACAGAATACAGAATTAGTGAAAGGAAAAGCAGATGAATGGAAAACACCCAAACTGAAGCAGAGAGCAAAAAATAAAAAATAATGGAAAAACAGGAAAAGAGCATAAGAGTCATGTGTGGCATGCTCAGACATTTGACATTTGTGTTATTACAGTCCTAGAAGGCTAAGTGAAAACAAGATAAGATTCAAAGATCTAATGACCAAGAATTTTCCAGCATTGATGAAAAACATCAATCTATATGTTCAAAAGCTCAATGCAAAGAAAATAAATACCCACCTAGAATTCCACACCTATTAAGATATAATTTGCCCGTGAAGATGAAATAAGGCAACCAAAAAACTGAAGAAATTTGTCACCTAAGTGAAGGAAAATAATTCCTGAAGGAAACATGAAAATGTAGGGAATGAACACCAGAAAGGGTAGATGTGTGAGTGTAGGATTGAAATTTTTTTTTTAAAGCAGTTTATTTTTTCTGTCAGTATAACATTTTGAAATATTATTATTTTTACATTAGAAACATTACAGGATTACAGATAATTCGTGGAAAAGTACAATGTTCACATATACTCTGCTATTGTTGATACTTTGTATTTGTGTGGGACTTTTTTTTTTTTAAAGATGCTTAGATTACATAAATGTTACACAAAAATTACAGGGATTCCCATGTTCCCCTCCTCCCACACCTCCCACGACCTCCCACACAAACATCCTTCATTAGTGTGGCACATCCCCTGCAATGGATACACACATCCTGGGGCTTTGCCACTTAGCACGGACCATGGTTCACACTGCAGACCCCACTCTCTCCCACTCAGTTCTGCATGGTATATGCTGATGTGAATCTCGACTACGAATGTCCTGTGGAGTGGAATGAAAAGGCTGACCATCCGAGTGTGTGTGTGGGGGGGCTGGTAAATGAAGTTCAGTGCCCTAAGACTCTACAGGACTGTGGAACTATGTAAGAAGAAACGGAATAATTTGCATTAGCCTATACTATGTCAAGATGCATGGCATAATAGAATATCTACTAAACTAAAAGAATAGTAAAAGATGTATAACTAACCAGTTAGTAGGATGAAAAATTGAACAATTTCCCAAAGTTAAATGGAGTAAAACTGGATACAGTAAAACGGGTAGAAATGAGATGAGGGAAGACACACTGTGCAGGGAAGACAAGTGGCACTCCAGAAGAAAGAAGGTCACATAGCTGTGATAATTTTAAACATCTTAATAACAACAACAAAAAAAAAAAAACAGTGAAGAAACTCAACTGGCCATCGCTGGTGTCCTCTTCAGCCAAGGGCTTCTTGTTCTGATGACCCAGAATGAGCTTTGGGCTCAAGCTACATGTGTCATTGCTTTCATGACCTGGGTTTTTATTTCAGCCGTAATTAGGACGGTCTGGTCCTTAGCAGGATGAAGCCTGTGTTCTCTGAGGACATGCTGCAAGAGGAAAAACAGTACAGAATACTTAGTGAAATATTCAGGTGAAAACTTGAAAGCAGGAGTTAGGGAGAATGTTTCCAGGTCTGGAGACTCTTACCAACCCTGTCTCTTCTCCCTTCTCCCCAATCATATTTGGGGGAATCGTTGCATGGCATCTGGTCTCCGGAAATCCCTCACCTGGCTCATAAATTCACTGATGACTCAGTGGAGTTGAGAACATGGAACCTGCCAAGGTCAGACTCATGGTTTCCTCTCAGGCTCATTTAGCCTTGAATTGTGAAACCATTGCCTCTACTAACCACAAGGACATGGCTGTGCACTCTGGGGTAGGAGAGGCTCCACGTCCTTGCTTGTCAGAGGCGACCGTGGACCAGGTGGAGCAGCTGACATGGGAGGGTGCAGGAAGATGAAGCACGGCTTATGGCTTCAGAGGCGTGTTCCTCCTGCAGAAAGCTGGAGTCTTCCCCCAGGCCATCGCACTGCACCTCCGTCATCAGTCGTGGCAACCTTTCCTGAAAGCAGTGTCGTATGCAGTGATCACTGACTTATGGGACACCACAGAGTCTGCCCTTCTGGAATGCCCACAAATACCCTCCTTTACTGCTCTGCTCACTTGGATTGTTGAACGGTCTTGTATTAATGCAATCTACAAACTTGTCCTCTGATGCAGCGTCCTCCCCTCCTGCCCTCCAGGTTCCAGACCCTGGCAGGGCACAGCCATAGGAAATAACATTCTAGGAGCATGAGCTAGTCTGCCTGTCTCTCTCACTAGATTGTGAGCTCCATGAAGGTAATAACTTCATACAAATCTGAATAAACAGGCTCAGGTCTTGGCATTGAATAAGTACTTTGAAAATGGCTAAGAGAAAAAGAGAGAAGGAAAGGACTGAGAGCTATAAAGCAAACTTTGGATGGGTCAATAAATGCTCTCAGTAAATTCTCATTACAGAATTTCCCACTTTTTATTTGTTAAGTCAAAGGGGAAGCAAGAACAGATGGGTTCACTGATCAAAAAGCAAGTTTGGAAAATCAGGGTTTGCTTTATTGCCCAGCCCCTCCTCCCCCAGTGATATAAGGCAAGAGCCTGAACCCATTTCCAACGGCATTGGCATTTTTACAGTCTGGGTTCAAACTGTGTATTCAAACAGCTCTCCTACCACCCCCGACCACTATCCCCCCTGAAGCAACAGCCAAGCTAAAATTCTCATTATTATCTGGCCCTTATGCTTTGTACAAAATTTTCCCTCTGCCTATACTGTGCTCTCGATGGGAATCCTTGTTCAAGCTTTCCATTTGGAAACCTTCCTTAGGCACAATTCCTTTCATTCTTCCATATTCTCATTATTCTCTGTATCATTTGTTGTCAGTCACATTTTTAATGACTTGTTTGTGTTCCCATCTTCTCTATTAGGCAGTGGTGAGCTTTTTCTAGCAAAAGCACTGTTTTGTTCAAGTCTAGACCCTCAGTGTCGACATTTCTGTGGCCTCAAATGCAAAGCAGGAGCTCAGTAAAATGGTGACTGCACAGATGTTGAGTAAAGATTACCTAGATCAGAGAGCAGGTTACCTTGGACAAATTCCCAAAAAGAACCTGGAGAGTCTGAGTGCAGACCCTGAATAACAGGGAAGGAGGTGGGTGCAGCTGGCGTTGGGGTGGAGGCTGGACAGACTCTAGGGGAAGGGATGTCAAAGACGGAGATAATCATGGTTAGCAGAAGAGAAAACTCACAGGAACCTTTATGTTGGAGGTGATCTATGAGACTCAACTATCTCCAGGGCAGAGTCCTGGACCCCTACCTGGGGTGGGGAAATCAAGATGATTATGGAAGAAATGATCACATGTGCACTAGGACCACCACAGTCCACTTCTCGGTCCTCCTGCCCCAGCCCCTTGAGGGTAGGTGTGGCTACATGCCTGGATTCTGACTGATGGACTCTGAGCAGAAGTGGTGGACTCTGCTTCCAAGTCTGTCCCATCAAGGTCCCACCTACCACTTCTTCCTCCATTTGTAGACAGGCCAGGGATGGTGGAGGACTCCAAGGCCCCGAGGGCAGCAGACCCTTAGATGGAAGGAGCCTGGACCTCTGCATGACTGCATGGAGAAGGATCCTCTCCGCTTTCCTAGGGCCAGCCCACATTCAGCTGTGACATGAGTTACGAAGACCCCACTTCTCACTGGCTTCGCAGATGAAAGGTTTTCTTGCTGTAGCCATTAGCCAGTCATACCGGCAAAGGCAGCACCTAAGTCATCTCCAGTCCCTCCCCTGTCAAGTGGAGACCAGAATTCCTGCTCTACTTCTCCGCAGGTTGATGTGAAGATCAGGATGAGGTTTTGTCGACTGTAATAATTTGGTGAAATGTTGATTGAGTTTACTATTGGCTTTTTCTCACAGAGAGTTGGGGAAAGAAAAGGAAATAATTTCAGAGCAATGACATTTCATTGTTAGGAACCAATCTGGAAAAGGTAGCTCTTGCCCCCTGTAGGTTGGAGGCTCTCCCTTCTCCTTTAATGAATCTTTTGGGATGAACATCCCTTGCTGTGATAGATTTCTCAAGCCTGCTCAGTTAGGCACCAGAGTCTGGTGGCTTCTACAGGAAATCACCCTTATTTGTATCAGCATGTGCCACGTAGGGTGAGAGCCCGGGGAACTCGTGTCATTTCTTTTGGCCTCAAAATCGTCATCCATAGAGTAAAGCATTGAATCAGAAGGGTTAAGGAATAGCACAAGAACTTCCTGAATCTTCATAGGTTCCAAAGATTGGGTAAATAGTAGCTTTTTTCTAATGAAGCTTAGAAAGTAAGTTGGCTTCTAGTAGTAGAAGTAGTTTACTAGAGTAAACCCCTATATTTATCTTTATAGTCCAAAGCCACAAAATGTATTATTCAGAAAAATTTATTTCAGGTATACAAATGCAGCCTCAATTTCCTCACTTACATTGTAGAAAGATTCAGTGTTCTGGGAGAGCTAATTAAATTGTTACATAAAAATGCCCAGTTTGGCGCCTGTCCCTTAGTAGGATTCAAATGCATTCATTCTTTTAGGCATCAAATAATTATTAGGAGCTTGCTGTATGCCATGTTCTTTGCTAAATTACGAGATTCAGTGAAATGTGAATCTTTGCTCCCAGGATCATAACTGGATTTTATTGGGTACTTAATATGTGCCAGGGACTATGTTAAATACTTCGTGTATATTTTCTAATTTATTCTTCCAAACAAAAGCAATGGATAGGTATTATTACTCTAATGTTAAAAACAAGAAAATTGCTATTTAGGCAGTGGAAGCAACTTTCCAGGTTACTAATGGTCAGAGCCAGGATTCCAAGCCCTGGTCTCCAGCTAAGATTCTACTACCTCCCCACAGCATCCATGCTGAATGCCATCAGTCTGCATTGCCCACCTGGATGGGTGGCGATTCCTTTCCTTGGGACAGCGAGCCCTGTGAGAGGTGCCATCGTGGCAGAGATTAGTTCAGGTCACCGCATGATGGGGATACGGTGCTGGTGGGACATCCAAGAGGAGATACTTGGAAAAGTCCAGAACTCAGATCAGAAGGCTGTAGGCAGATTTCCATGTTAAATCCCTTCCACTTTCATTAAATAATTAATACACAACCATGAAAAGACACGTAGTTGATATTAAAAGAACAGCAGTTCTCTTTCCAGAGAGGCCCTTACCTATTCTTAAAGCTTTAATCGAGGGTTCCTACTGAGGGTGTCGAGCATTTGGAGGTGATTGTTCAATGAAAAGCAAGCGAAGGCTCCCATGGCACCAATTTCTGTTGCATCTTTATATGAAACCACCGTGTAGAGAGCACAGTTAAAACCCAAGTCAACTGCCTCCTTTTCCCCGGATTTTTGCGTGGGTCTTGACAGCTCTGGCCCCGTTGGCTTGGACTTGTGGCTTCAGAGCTGTTCTTAGTGGGTCGTGGGAAGGAGCAGTTTGGCAGGTGTCCTGAGTGGCTTTTGGGTGCAAAGGCAGAAAGTTTAAGTGAGCAAAAATCTCATGTGGAAAGCCCTGAGGGATGGGATGGGGCTGGCTGTGGACCAGGAGACCAGCTGCTAGGCCTGAGCTCAGGGACTGTCTCCCTGCTGTGTGGCTTGGAGCTGCCCAGCCACTGCCCCGTCTCAGGCTCTGCCTCATCCATTTTAAAGCGTCCACCAGTTGCCAATTCTCTGATTCCCTTTTCAATTCTATATTTTCTGATTTCAACTTTGAGTCCCATTCGCCATCTTCCAGCATCTTCTTACATTCACTTAGATCTGCTAACATACCTCTTGCATTTTTGAGTTCATAGATTTGCTTATATCTGTCCCCTCATCTGTGGAGCCTTCTCCTGACTTCCTGAGTCCATCCACTTTTCAAGACTCACATCAATTACCAGCCCCCTCAAGGAGAGACCTCATTCTGAATTTCAACTCTCTAAGTCAGAGCTGTGCAGTGTTCTCCAAAGCTTCCTTATTTTACTTGTAGGGAATTGAGGGCTGCATAGACTTGACACATAATAGAGATGCAAGATTTTTTCAAGTGTGTGGAGTATTTCCAGAGCTTAATAGGAGCCACCTTTTTAGAATTTGTCTCCAGGAGGGAACATTTTACCCTTTACCCTTACAGCCATGGCCACCTGGCAAATGGGGATGATGAAGCCCATTGTCTCCACGTGGACAGCGGCAGGGAGGTGGCACAAGGAGCGCAGCGACGAAGTCCCGTGCTCCCTCTCCGCCATGCGTTCACTGTGTGACGCTGGGAAAATCCGTCCCCTTCCGTCTCCTTATCCTTGCTTCCCTGCCCAACTCTCGTGAGGAGCCACTAAAAAGAAAGCTGTGTGTGCACTCCGAGGAGCTGTGCAAAGGCTCCTGCTCAGCTGCTGCTGAGCTGCTGCTGTCAGCAAGGAGAATCCCCGTGTGGGGTGTTGCTTTAGAACAGCTTTATTGAGATATAATCCGCATAGCATACAGTTCACCTCTTAAAGCATCTTCTTAATGGTGGGCACACAGTTGTGCCAAGTGCAGGCGGCTCTAAGTCTTCTTTCCTTAAAGTTTATTGGCATTATCGGCTAGTTGATTTACCGAGGCTGCTAGAAGCCAACACCCAACAGTGACCTTGGTCTGCAAGGCCCCTGGCTGCCCTGGCTTCCTCTGAGTCGTCCTTGCCTGAGCCACCGGGGCGGGCAGGAAGGGGAAGGGTGGAGGAGACCCCACCCTTCCTGCGTCCCAGCAGAGCCCCAAACCCACACCAGGGCGCTGCCAGTGCACGGGCCGCAGGCTCCGTGCCCTCTGTGCGCCTTTTCACTGAAACCCAACCTGAGACCCTCTTCTCATCGTCCTCAGTTGTCCAGCCCTCTACTTTTGGTTCCTTTGGAGGTGTGAGGGCAGGTAAGTCACAGAAACACTGCAGTGGAACGCATTCTGCCAGTGGCTGCTGGAAGTACCCATTTTCACCACCCGTTTAACACCCCACCTTGACAGGAAGTGGCTTTCCTCCCTGCTGAGGCAAATGCTTCCAATTGGTCTTGGAAGTGTATGAAACATCTTTAGTTGGGCACTGCATTATTTTAAAAAATAACCTTGTTTATCACATCTAAATGGCTCCAGATCGAAAAATGAGAGTGCAGCCGGCGGATGAATGCCTGCCAGTGATGGTTGCTGGGTGCTGCCCTTGGGGAGAGCACATCTGGGGCAGAGGGCAGGGCTGGCGTGGAAGGGAGGGGCCGTGAGTCAGGAGCTGCCCTCGACCCCTCTCGAGGGGACTGGTAGGTCCTCTTCTGAACATTGCAAGGGACTGCGGGTGTCCTGCGCTCCCCAAGAGCCGTGGGGCAGGCGGAGCTACAACTGTAGGGCCAGCTTAAGGAGAAAAACCCTCAGCCCCCATTTCCTGTGAATGAACGAATCGCCTGGGGACACGATGAGCAGGCATGCCATGGTTTCTCTCATTCCTTCTCCTTTACCTTGTTTAGGAACCTAAGGAAAATGCCTGTTTTATGCACATAAAAAGTAAAGTTTTACAGGAAGCCTGATGGAGTCTTATTTCAGCACCCCTTGCCCCTCTCCTTCCAACCCCTACCCCTCAGATTTTATTCAGTTAATGAGAGCTTGTTCTGTGTGGATGTAAAGGTCTTGAGCAAAAGTTTAAAAGGGAAAGAAAAGATAAAAAAGTATGTTTTTATCAATTATTTCATTAGGTCCTCATTGGGACTCCATGTGGTCACCCCGTGAATGAGAAAATGGAGGCTCCAAGACCTTGGCTAAAGGAGGCAGGAGAGCTGGGGTAGAACCAGACCTGAGTGGAATGTTCCTTCTTTTAGACGATTGGGAAAGCAGCTGAAACATGGGCAGGTGGCAGATAGAGAGCACATGTTCTAGGAGCATGGAGAAGGGAAGTTAAATCCAGATGGTTCTTTCACAGGCAAGGCCTGTTTCTAATTTATGTCTGTATCTTAGAACCTTTCACAGAGCCTGAAAAAAAGGATGTTTTTTTCATCCTCAAAAATGCTTGTTGAGTCAATAAATAAATGAGCAGGTGATGGGCTAAGGGAAGGCTTTATGAAGGAGGCAGATTAGAACTGGGCCATGAACACGGAGGATCATGCTGACCAGCAAAAGCAGGGGAAGCCTTTCCATTTACAGGGGAAAGGATAAATTATAAATGGAAAAGAGGTGGGAGGTGAATCCTTGTGGCTGGAACGTTGGGACTATGCGGAGGCAAAGTACAAAATTCGAGGTTACAATTTTGGAGCAACATGAATGTTCAAATGAGAAATGTGGACACTATTTTCCAGGCAACAGAGGCACTATGTCTAATTGTTTTAAGTAATGACCCACTCAGGGGAGCAAATGAAAGGCTAATTGCATGGCCAGGCTTGCGAGGCGGCATGTGCACACGTCTGCTGGCAGCCCCACTGGGGACTGCTCCGTTGACCCTGGCTGGCTTTTGAGCCTAGCTGTGGACAGCCCCTTTCCCTCGGCCCTTTGGTAGTCCACTCTCTATCACACTTGCTGCTGAGCAGGTGACCCGGTGGTCTTGGTTTGTTGGGAAATAATCTTTACCACAACCAGAGTAGTCATTTGAAAATGCAAATCTGATCACATAAATTTTGAAAATGCAAAACTTAGCATGTAAATACGTTGCCTAAAAATGTTTGATGACGTATACCCATCAAACCCCATCACCCAGCTCTCGAGGTCCCCCAGGTCTGCTCCACACCTGGCTTTTCAGGTTATCCACAGATAGTCGCCAACACACTTGGGTATGTGGGCGTTGGGGGCGTGGACTGTGAAGCCTTTTCCCTTTCTCCTCTTGAATAAGCTGAGCTCTTAGTGGGAAATGATTCTCCCTTCTTTCTGTTTTTCTATTTGGCGGGTATGTTTTAAGATGCACCACCACTTCCATTTCCCCACAGAGGGAGGTTTTATCACTCTGATGGGTGGGGGTCCCTGGGGTTCAGGGTCTCTGTGTTAAAAGCAGCCCTCTCTCGACATTCTGGAAGCCTCTACAGGCACTGTGCAGCCAGCTTCTGCGCTGCAAAATCATTCATTTGAATCAGGGCTCGCTCTCTTTCCTCCTCTTGTCTCCATATCTCAGGACACCTGAGTATACGGAACTAGAATTTTAGATTCAGGGACAGGGAGTCCCAACAGAACCTCAAGCCCAAACCATAATTTCTCATCCAGTTTTACCAAGGCTTTGCTTTGAAGTATCAAATGTTTTCCTAGTGACTGCTAAGCTCTATCTTTCCAGTTGCTATTGATCCACATCTTCAATCCATAAGTCAGACCCTGAGGTTGGGAGCAGAATCTTGAAATGCCAGTGGCCTCTGCACTTCCATGGAGGCTCAGCACACTTAGGCCACCAGGGCCACCACTTTGTTTTTGTTTTTTTTTTTACTTTTTAAATTTTTATTGTGGTAACATACACACAGTATATCAATTCCCATTTTAACCACGTTCAAGTACACAATTCAGAAGTGTCGATCACCTTTACAAAGTTGTACAGCCATTACCCACATCTAGTTCCAAGGCCTTTTCATTCCCCCAAAAGGAAAGCCTGTACCCATCAAGCAATCACTTCCCATTCTCCCCTCTCCACATCCCCTGGCAACCACTAGCCTGCCTCCTGCTTCTGTGGATTTACCTGTTCTGGAAATTTCATATAAATGGTGATTCCCAGATATTTTATCTCTAGACAGGCCCCGTCCCCTGAGTTCCTACAACCTCCTGCTTGAGATCTTCTCCTGGCTGTCTAATAGATATAGCAAGTTTCATGTACCCTATATACTTCCCTGATTTTTTCCATCTCAGGTAACAACACCCCATTCACCCAGTTCCTCACAACAACCACAACAAAAAACTTGTTGCTGCACATTTTTTCTGTCCTCATTTGTTTCTCCTCCTGATGCCTCTCTTCCCAGCAAAGGAAGTAGGCTTTGGTGTTGGCAAGGGGGAGGCAGTGACCTATTGGCACATGTTATTGCACCCGGGAGAATCTAGTGCAGATTATCCAAAGAAGGAAAAGCTAGACTGTGCAGGCAGGTTCTGTGTCAAAAGCTGCTATGGGACAGCTGTCGGCTTGATGGGGCAGGGCTGGCCGCTGCAGCCAGGACCGGGCACGGGCACTGGTAACAGTCGTGGGGCAGCTCAGGGCTCCTGTGCGGGAGAGGAGGGAGCTCCCCGTCAGCTCAGCTCCAGGAAGCTCATTCTCTCCCATTACAACTCTGCACCTGTGGTTAGTGTCCCAGCTCAGGCTCTTCTGATGCTTGGTCTCTGCCATTGTTCTCTGTTTAAACAGAAGCATTTCCATTCTGTCTGTTTAAAATATGCTGCTAAAACATATAGATTAGAAACAGGCAAAATAGTCCTTGCAATTTCAAATAAAATATTTTTCATTTCTATTTTCTTCTCCGCGTAGCTCTTTAATCCCTTAGTGTGTCAGCACATGTCTCATAGCATGGCAGGAGGCCACCACTTTCTATCAGATGCCCCTTCTAGATTCTTCTGTAGTCACCTGCGCTCCTTTTGCAACAGGCACCACCACTGTAGTTCCTTGTGCAGTGCCTCGCTCCCCGTTGTAATAGAAGCCCAGGGAGGACGACAGCTGTGAGCTTCGCTGGTTTCCTTTTCCTTGGTCCTAGGCAAAGCGTGCAGCACACATTAGCATCAGTTACAGACCCCGCCACAGGATGTTTGTGGAGGGATGGAGGAAGCCATCTCTGGCCACCTTTCTCTCAGTTTTGCTGAAGGATCAAGGGAGGATCAAAGGAGAACAAGATTGTGAAAGGGCTTTGAAAGCCTAATAATCCCATGCCTGTGAGGGAGTGCTCTAACTTCCTCCCTGCCCAGCCAACTTGCTCTTGAATCTGTAGCAGAGCCTGCCCCACCCAGGCTTCCCCTGCGGGCAGAAGCTCTCTCTCCCGTTATCTGACTTTTATCACTTTTTCAGTTCTAGAAGAATCAATCCTACACTGCAGGACTAACAAGTGCTTGGACTGTGCCTTGGGCGGCAATCCAACTGCAGGGAGGAGACTGTCCTAACTGTGGATTGCTTTTGCCTTCACCAGGACGCAAGAGGCACGCTGGAATCAAGCAAGCCCAATCTAGTTCTCAAAAAGCCCCTTTCTCTCCCAGAAGGTCCTTTATCAGCAGGTTTTTTAAAAGGCCATGGCATCAGGGAAATGAAATAGTGTCTTCTATGAGATTAAACTGACAACAGGCGTGGCAAAGTTCTTCCCACGTGCAGGCTTCGTTTCTTCGAGAGCTGCTGGGGCAGGGGTCGTGCCGGTCTCAGGCACAAGTCCCCTTCCGTTAAAAATTTGAGCTCTTCTGGAAAATTGTCACTCCTGTAATCTGGTTATCAGTAAGCTCTCTCAGGAAGCTGAGTCACCCAGTGAGGACCTCGTGCGCTCTGGGAGGGGCTGAGCCGTTGGTGAGCTCAGACAGGAGGGGCAGGTGGAGTGTTCCTGAAGGCCACCTGGGGTGAAACAGGGAGAGGACGGCGAGGCCAGAGGAGGCAGCCTGTCAGCCAGCCGGTCAGAGGGGACGTTTCTAGGCCACAAAGAGGAGAGCAGACACTCCCCCACCTCACTGCATTGCCGGGGTCCTGTTTGTCGGGAGTTTGGAGGGGGAGAGAAATCACCTGATTATAGGATTACACTGGGCAACTGAGCAGCAGAGCCTGCACGAGCCTGCATTCCCTGGTGCTCCTGGGGTGGATTCCCAGCCTGCTGGCCGCCTGATGGGGATGCGGGGAGGAGCTCGGGGCCCGGGACTCAGTCTCACTCACCTTCAGGAGCACCGGGCTTCCCCCCAGAAGCCTCAAGAGGTCCATCCCCAGGCAGAATCGTCCCAAGGAGCAGAAGCTCAGCCTGGAGCCCCAGACCACGGAGCAGCAGGTGGCTCCTGGGGCACGCAGAAAACGAAGCCAGCAGGGCAGAGTGGCGCCGGCTGGTGGGCTGCAGACGGGCAGCTGGCCTCGGGGGCTGGTGCAGAGCGGGGCCGCCTCTTTCCCTGAGGACGGCCCACACGCAGTAGAGCCAGTTCTCGTCCAGGGAGACTGTTCTAGAAGAATGCACCAAGCCTGCCCCTCAGCCGGTCCATCCAAGCGGGGCATCCTTGTTGGCCCAGCTCTCCATATCTATGGAATGGAGGCTGTGGACCACTTGCTCACACAGGGCCCTTCCCTGCCCTTTCCTCCTTGTCAGCTTTCCCTGCTTCCTCTCCCTGGACGGCTCTCCCGCCGCTTGCTTGCTCGCCATCTTCTTCGCATTCAAGGCCTCAAGTCCTCCCTGCATCACGCAGCTTCGTTAGCCGGGCTCTCCTCTGCTCTCCCCTGCACTACCCCCTGCCATCCACTCCCCCTGCAGGGACTAGCTGAGCTGTTAGCTTGTTTCAGCTGCCACTGGACTCGGGGTTCTTTGCGGAACAGGAGCTCAGGGAAGCGGGCAGAACCCGAGTGGGGCCATTTGGGGGCAGCTGCAGGACAGGGCTGCGAGCAGGATGAGGCAAGAAAAATACTCGCCTTGGGCACAAAACGTAAGAGGTGCCTAAAATTTAAAAAAAAAAAAAAAAACAGAAATCAAGACAAATACTTTCATGTGATATAATAAAATTCAAAATTAATTTAAAAATCCATGATGAACAAAATATCACAGCTTTAAAGCTGACAGGCTGCTGTCACTTCTGCGTCTAGGAGCCTACGTGGCTGGGCAGCAGGGAGAGCCATCTCCGCCAGCCCGCGCTCCAAGGCCGCGCTCTTCCCGCCACGAGGGCCGGGCCTGGGCTCCGCATTCAGCCAGCTTTGGTTTTTTCCTACAGGCTTTGATTGACTTGTTCTAATTGGGTCAAAACGAGGGGGAGTGTGTTGTCACGTGTATCTGGTGCCCCCATTCTCCCGTGGCCTCTGGCTCCCGCGTGGGTGGGCTTGCTCGAGGATTCCCGCCTGCAGAGGGTTTAGGTTGGCGGAAAGGAGTCTTCTCACCCTCCTCCTGCTGTGCGGGGGTCTCCGTCCAAGAAGCCTGGCTGGCCCTGGGTCGTGCTTGAATTACAAAGCCCACCCCATGCCTTCAGAAACTCCTGGACACACCAAGCACTGCTCCTTCTAAGTCTGATAGAAATTCGCCCTAACGGTGACTTCTTTATAGCACCTTTTGTTTCTCTTTGTAGACAAAATGCGACAATTTGTATTGTCTACGTTTTTCTAGTATTCCCCTAAGCGCTTACTCTGAACCAGGCATTTGCTAAGGGCTGATAATTCAGAAATCCGAAGTAAACGCCCTGCCTTGGAGCTGCTCCCAGCTCACAGTGGCCCATGCCAGGGCAGAGGGGACCAGGGCAAAGCCTCGGGGTCTGCCTCTCTCGGCCGAAGGCAGCTGGCAGAGACTGCTGAGGCCCAGACTGGACGGGTGGGTGCCCGGGAGTCCTGGACAGCTGGCAGCAAGTGCAGGGGCCCGGGCGCCGGGGAGGCTCGGGGGTCCCAGGGGGCTGGGGCGGCCCGGCCGGCTTCCCTCTCCCAGGGCAGCCGGAAGAGCAGGGCAGAAGTCCTCCAGGCCTGCTGCACGTTGAAGGGTGGTCTCTGCAGGAAGGAAGGAGACGCGCTCCGCGGTGAGGAGAGGAAACAGGCTGCGGCCAGAAACAGGGGTGCGGCCCCTTCCCCTCCTCCGGTTTCTCGTGGATTCCTGTGCTGCAGTTACGATGCTCAAAGTATTTCCTTAAGGACATGTCGGGGTTCAGCAATGGGAAAGACGGAAATGGAGCTGTGGAAGATTAATTTATTGCAGTGGCAGCTTTCAGAAAAGGGACGAAGAAAATGAAGGCGACTAGACAGGCAGGAGAATTGCAAGCAGAGCTGAGTGGGTGGCCGGGAGGTTTGGGCGACAGAGGCCTGCGGCGTCTGGAATGCAGGGGTCACCTTGCAGCCTGGGGGTCACCTTGGAGCCTGGGGTCACCTTGCAGCCTGGGGGTCACCTTGGAGCCTGGGGTGAATTAAGCTCGAGGAAGCCCTCCTGGCCGGCCAGCTGCTCCACTCCTGTCCCCAGCTCCCGCTGGTCTGCTCGGTGGCTCTGACCACAGCCCTGAGCAGGCAGCAAGGGGGTCTGGGAGAGGACGAGGCCTGCCTGGGCTTCCTGCTGGACCTGGGCATAAACCCACACAGCCCTGCCCGCAGCAAGCTCCCGGGGCGTGGGGAAGGCCCAGGAGGCCAGTGCCGGGACCCAGCGTGTGTGCCCAGAGAGCTGCTGCCTGGCTCTGGCAACGCGATCCGAGCAGCGAGAGGGTCCCGGCGCCCCCATGCAGTCAGCAGCCCCCCAGGAGAGCGGGCGCGATGCCTTCGGAGGCGGGGGGAGTGCAAGGCGCCCCTCGGCACCCAGACGCGCAGCAGGCACGGGGCTCAGCAAGCCCAGGCCTTGTCCTGAGGCCTGCAGGGCTCCTGGGGAGACGCGTGCCTGAGGAAACTACTGCAGAACGAGAGCGCGAGGTGTGCCAGCGTCTCAGAGCACGGCCGTAAATTCTGTCTGGAGGACACTGGTTTCCAAGAAGAACAGTTTGCTGTGAGGCCTGAGGGAGGTGAGGCTGGTGATGGGTGAGAAAGCAGCCGAGGTGTCCTGGTGGAGCCACGGCCGCGGCCAAGGCGCAAAGCCCAGGGCGCCCAGACCTGGGGAGGGGGCTGACAGGGGAGAGCGCTGGGGAGCTCGCAGGGACCCTGCCGTGCCAGGAGCGTGGCCTGATCCTTGAAACGGAGGTGACACTAGGGCCACTGGGGGCGGGAGAGAGTTCCAGAGCCCCCAGCACCTGCTGCTATCTTCCAGGGAGCTGGGTGGGCCCCAGCAAGGCAGGACAGAGCACCCAGTGGCAGGGCGTCCTGGAGGTCTGCCCAGCACGAGGGGCCAGGCGAGCTGAGACTTCCAGGAGAGACAGAGCTTGTCAGCCCCCAGCCCCCAGTCAACATGTGGGGCTAAAGCCTGGCAAAGAACAGCTTTGGGGGCTCACGCTATTCCTTAATTAATTCCCTTAACGCCATATGTTTTGTTTTCACACACTGATCTCAGTTGACCCTAGAACAGTCCTGCAAGACGAGTGCCATGCTCCACTTTGGGAAGCCAGGGAGCGAAACCTTCGAGAAGTTAAACACTTTATCCGAGCTGCTACACTAAGGATGTTTCTGAGAGGGTGATAGAGTCTGTGCCTGTCTCACTGCAGAGCTGCCTCCCTCTCCCCTGAAACCATTCACAGGGAGCTTACGATGAGCTCCAACCAACGCTCGTTTGAAGACAAGGGTTCTGGGGAAGCAAGGACCCAGGCTCCAGCAAAACATGCAGAGCGGAAACGAGCCTCTACACAGCCTGCTAAGGGACGGAGGCTGTGGCAGGAGCATGTTCGTCAGGGCTCTCTAGGAAAACAACCGGCAGGAGAAATCTGTGAATAGTATGAGATTTTATAAAAGTGTCTCACACAACTGTGGGGATGCACAGCTCCAGATTCCATAGGGCAGGCTGCAAGCAGGGGGCTCCAGTGAAGGTCCTCAGGGAATTCCGCAGGAAGAACTGGCTGGATGAAGTAGAGATGGGAATTCTCTCCCAGATGCTGAAATCATCACTTCCCCTCTCGAGGCCCTGAACTGATGAGATGAGACGTCTCTCACTGACAAAGGCAGTTGATTGCAGATGTGATCAGCCATCAACTCAATGATGATTTAAGTCCACAAAATGTCCTCACAGTGCAATTAGCCCAGTGCTCCTTTGGCCAGACAACCAGGTACCAACACCTGGCCAAGTGGCTCATGAGCCTAACCAACACAACAGGTATGACCTAACGTTAAAACAAGGCAGGAGAAGGGACTTCTGTCTGGGACTTGGGTAAGACCTAAGGAAGGAGGTGACCTTGGCTTTGAATGGGAGCAGGAATTCTCCAGGTGCTGAGCGCTCACCTGGGCCGGGCTTCTGCCAGGTGAGTGCATCAGCACAGGAGTAGACTGGAACTCCTCTGATGTGCTGCTGCCTCCCCAGTTTGCTGGCTAAAACTGTCCCAGGTGGCCTCAGTTTCCATCTCAGAAGCACGTCCTTGGACGTACTGGCAGAGTCCACAGGCAGTGCACGTGACTGCCGGGAGCCCAGGCGCATGCCAGCGTCTGCCCTGAAACCTGCGGCTTCTGCCTCACCCTCCAGGGGCTGTGGCCGGTGCCCTTTGATAAGAGCCAGGCTTCTCAGCAGCAGCCCTGGGAGCCCACGCTGCGAAGGATGCAGCCAGATCCTCACGTCATGAGCCTTCGGCCGTTCACCGCGAAGCCCCACAGCAGCCAGGAACAGCCAAGAACCACCGTGTCAGCACAAGGGGCCAGAGCCCTCCAGCCAGAGGTGGGCTTCCCTCTAGAGCCCATCGCCAGAAAACCCCATCAGAGTGTCTTCTGCCCCCTGCATATCAGTACAATATTCAAAATAACTAGCTGTGCTGTGATTCCCTCCCCTATGCTAGATGCCTGTGCATTTCATTTTAAGCCTTACCCCTTCCCCCAAATAAATGATGATGAAAAAGAATCAGAGAGGTTGAGAAATTGGTTGAAGTCACACAGTTGGTCAAGGACAGGGTTAACCTGGATCTGGGATGTGAGCTCAGACTGTGCTTGGTCAAATAGAGAAACAGATTCTATAGACTGAGATTTCATTTTATTTCTGAATTTCCAATATTTAGCTCAATGCATCTTAATTATTTGAGTTTATGGACATGTTTTAAATCGTGGTAAAAAATATAGCCTGATTTCCATCCACACGCCCCCTACCCCCCACCCCCAACCCCCTGCACACAAACTGCATGGAGGCATACGTGAAATTTTGCATAAAGTATTAAGATTTTTATAGACTTATTTTGAAAATCATCTGTTGACTCTGGGTTAAGAAACCCTGATCAAAGTTTCTGTGGCTTGATTTCAGGCTGTGGCCTCAGTCTCTCTACTCTCTCTGTGTGCCTGCTGGTCAACCCCCTGCCACACTGGGGGACGGAGAGATTCGGGGAAGGGAGAGGGGGTTGTCACTGACAGTCATCCAAGGTGAGTGGACTGGTCATTTAGCTTCACGTGCCATCAAGGGACCCTCTTACCTCTGATATCACCTGTGTCTTGTCTGACTGTCCAGAGAGGCTGGGAGAAACCCTGTAAATGGGCCACTCTTTTAACTTTGCCAATGGCACAGACAGAATGACAAGGAACACCTAGTTTCTCACAGTTTCCCAAACACACCTTGCTCTTGCATGCCTGCAGGCATCAGTGCTGGCCCTCCTCCGTCTAAGGCAGCTCTCCTCTAGCAAATATCTACTCCTCTTTTTTGAGCCATTCTCGGCCACTCCCCACCTCGCAAGCATGTAATTAATTACTCACTCCCCTCTGCCTCGCCTACTGCCAGACCTGTCACTGCCCCTCTGTCTATCTGTCTCCCCAGTAGACAACCAGGAATCCTATTTGTGTCCCCAGAGTCTGGAAATGGTAAGTGTTGAGTAAACGTTTATTAAACAGCAGAATGAACAGGGGAAGAGAGATTGTGGAAAGTCATTTGAGTCAAAGCACTGACAAGTCTAGAAACTCCTTTAAAGAATGTCGATGGATATCAGTTCATTGCCATTTTAGCCTCAAATAATTAATTTGATTTTAGTGAGGTTTAATTTTTTCAGAGTAGGACTTTTTGACCTGGGGTCTCAAGAGAATTTGCTGCTTCCTTGGCATTTATTATCAGGAAAGCCACAGGGAAGATTGCTTTTAAATCAAATATGCCCTTGCAGAGTCCCAAAATGGAAAGTCTACTGAAGACAGGAAAGTTGCCCTGAAATTACACACACACACACACACATCCAAATACGAATCTGTCTGACTATTTTTTTTCTTTGTTAGAGAAGTTGTGGGAACCATCATGCACCAAATAGAGGATTCCCAAATGTCATTGGATTTGTATTTATGTAACAGAATAATTTTTTAAAAAATCCATGGAATTACACTCTGCAGTGACCCCTAAGTTAAACTATAGACTTTAATTAATAGCACAATTATAAAACTGTGTTATCACCAGCTGTCTGGTTTTTAAAGTGTCATTCACATGTTTTTCCAGTCTCTTCCCCACTACTCTGCATCAGCAGTCCCTGTTCTCTGCTTTGTCCCACAAATGCAGTGTAATATAAATCAGAAGCTATGCTTCATGTGATGGTTTTACATGTTTTATACTATAATATCATGAGAAGAGATTGCAGACTATTTGTTTTGCCCCAGGTTTACTTATTTTTTTTTCTTTTGAAAGGAGTCTCTTTCTCTCTGTCTCTCTCTCCCCTTCTCTCTCTGAAGTTAACGGCTTCAGGTTTGACAAGAGTATGACAGATGTGGTATAATGGTGCCTGCCAGTTGCCAGATTATAATGGCTTAAAAATCTAAGTGGGATGCACTGTAACATCAGCTCCTAAAATGTGGACCTTATATCCCTTTCCAGGGGGTCTACAAAGTCAAAAACATTTGCATAAACACAGTGGCACAATATTCCTGTTTTCACTGTGTTGAAGTCACACTGATGGTGCGAAAGCAGAGGTGGGTGAAACTTCCAGCAGCTTAGCACAGATCAGCGGGGTGGCATCAAACTGAAAAAGCTGCCATCGCGTTCTTCATCATCACACGCACTCAGCAAAACAAAACGATCAATCGAGCAAAAGTGCCATCTTCACACGAGAACGCCCTAGATGCAGCAGCATTTTTGAGCACGCGCCTTTTGTAATAGTTTGCATGAGGCCTGCTGACATTTGATGGTTGGCTCAAGGACAGACACTGTACCTTTGTGAGAGTTACAAGCTAAACTATCAGTTCTTCTCATGGAATAACATTTTCACTTGAAAGAACAACTGACAGACAATGTTTATTCAGATTTGGTTATTTGGCAGATATTTTTTCAAAAATAAACTGAGTCTGTCACTTCCAAGAACACCAGTGGCATTATTTGTGACCAATAATAAGATTCAAGTTTCCAAGCAAAAAATAAAATTTAGGACATGTGTATCTGACACTAAGAGCTTGTCAGTTTCCTGATACTAACAGACTTTCGTGACGCGATCCATGAAATTAATGGATGTGATTTTTTGGATTGTATAGTGAAATGTCTCAAAGATTGGAGAACTGCATTACTCAGAGAATCAATATTTTCTAAATGACCAATGTTTGGTGTTACACAATCATGTACGGATAAAAGAATCACTCAAAATGCAAGGATTGTAATATACTCAAACATGAAATGTTCCCTGACAGGATTTCAGATTCCTCATTGCAGCAAACCTTTAATAAATTACCACATTTTGCGTTTTATCGTAGTGTCAAAGAAGAGCATCACAAATATTCCCGGTTACCTGAAATGGCTATTAAAATAATTTTCCTTTTTCGAGCTACATATCTGTTTCAGACTATATTTTCTTCATGTACTTCAACCAAACCACATCACATCAAATTGAATGTAAAAGCAGACATGAGAATACAGCCGACTGAGAGTAAACCAGACGTCGAAGAGATTGGCAGAAATGGAAAGCAAGGTCCTCTCTTCTCATAAAATATTTTTATTTTAAAGATAGTTATTTTTATTAAAATATGTATGTTACTAAGTAACGGCATTCCTGCTGTTACATTTTCATGGATTAATGCATATTCTCAACTCTTTCATTTTTAATTTCTAATATGGTAAATATTAAAGGATATAACCCACCAATGCAAAAGGTCTCTAGAGGGTTAAATAATGTTTTAATGTAAAACCATTGAGGCCAAAAAGTTTGAAGACCACTGCACCAGAGCAGGCTTTGACCTTGCACGAATAGAAATATCTTAGAAGTCGTCTCTGAATGAATTGTGAGATGGCCCAGTTTCCTTCTGCCCAGAGAGGCGTGGCTGGCAGGCAGGGAGCTGGAGCGGGGAAGAGTGGCCATCCACCCACCACGTGGCTCCCCAGTGGCCAAGGCTGATGAACACAGGTTTTTCCTGCAAGCTCAGGGCCCCACCACTAAGCTATGGGACTACAACCCTTTTCCACAGCACCGACCCTATCTCAGCTCAGAGAGCGTGGCACCCTCTGGAAATGTAGCTTGGTGCAGGGGCTTGGGCCCTGGGCTGGGAGGCAGGAGCCCTGGGTTCTCCTCCCGGAGTCACCCTTGACCAGCGGCACGCCCAGAGCTCCCCTCCTGTCTCGGCCTCATTGTCCTTCTCAGCACAATGCGATGGTCACACACTCTCCAGGCAGCCCTGCCCCCAGTAAACCTGTCTTAGATCACGCAGACTGATGCCAGCCTGCACTCAGGAGCAGGAGAGGAGGTGCTGGCTGCCTGCTGGGAGAGGCTGGGCTTTAGGTCTTTGTCAAACAAATTAACGTAACAACAGCAGGTTGATCTAAATAATGCATGCACAATCTATGTGGGCATGATCATCGTTCTTCCCATTTCAAAGGTGAGAAAAGTGCAGGCCAGCGAGAGTATTATCTAGAATGCCCTTAGCTGCAAGTGACGGAAAACTCAGCTCACACTTAAAACTCACAGTGGGACCTGGCAAGGCAGAAGCAGGGAGTGCCTCTGGGGAGGCCACCCCAGGGATTCCCGGGGATCCCATGAACCCTGTTTCTACCCATCACGTGGCCTTCGGCCTCATCAGCTTCGCTCACACTGGCCCTTCCATGCTTGCAGGACGGCTGTCACCTGCAGCCAAAGCCGAGTGCTATTTTGTTATCAGCTGGGCTTTGCACATCTCTCTAATGGCCTGAACCAGTCACTCCTCCACCCTAATGCTACACGCGCTTCATCGTCCTCCAGTCACGTAGCTGACAGGTGTGTTTAGCTTGCATTATAATTCAATGTTCAAGCTGACGTCCACATTCTAGCAACACGGGAAATGAATAATTTACAAGGCTCAAAGACTAAATAAGTTTTGGAAGGTATATTTATATATATATTTTGTTATCCAAACAAGGAAACAGTACCTCTCTGAATTAGCTATGGGCCCCAGGCCAGGTGATGTGTCAAACTGGAATAAACTAACATTTCATTAATTTCATTATGGGGATTTAGTGAAATCTTAGTATACTTTGGCTAAATATGAAGTGCTTAGCACCCCATATACTAATCAATTTTCCAAAACTAAAGAGTCATCTGTGTCCACAGATATTACAAGTGTGCCTTGTGATGGAACCCAGATGATAGGAGACTTTCCCACATGGTGGTGTAGGCATTCCTGCCTATTTGTCTTATTAGAAAATTAATTCATGCCTTTTACAGAAATTTTCAAAAAGACTGAAAACCATGAAGGTGTAGAAAAGAAAAATCATTTCTAGTCCAACAAACCTTAAGCAAAAATTGTGGACTTGAGCCAGCAAGTTGGCGGCAGAGTAAGGAGCTCTTAGAGTCAGCTCCTGCAACTGGGCAGTTAGTAAACACCCAGAGCTATCTAGAGCACTTTTTGGGGGGCTCCAGGAGACCAGAAGAGCATCCTGCAACATCCTTGAAAGAATGGAAGGAGAAAATGCCCTCTGCAGAGAAGATTCGTGAATAGAGCCCTCCACGCCCTGGAGGCTGGCACCTATCCTCCACTGGAGGCACAAGCCAGCTGGGAGCTACTCCACAGCTGGAATTGGAAGCTCCACTTCAGAAAAATGGGGGAGGAAGAAACAGTTGGGGCCCAACTTCAGCTACTTATTAGTAAATTCAGTGGGCTAAAGTATAATCCTAAAGATAGCTAAAGTTTGAACCTGCCCAAGTTAGAAAGAGGCTGGCACAGCTTCCCCCAGCTTCCTCCCTGCCCAAAGTGGGGCTTAGGCTATAGCTGCAATCTGATCTAGATGGAAAGAAGCTGGTCCCTACCAGCACTGTGATTTTCAGTCTGTCCAGCTTTCCCTTGTGCCATTTTAACTCTGCCCCAGCCTCTCTGGGAAAATACAGGCCATGCCACGGAGGCCAGTGATCATCCTACTCTGGCAGCAGAAGCTGCCTCAGGAGCTATTCTGTGGCTGGAGTTGAAGGCTCCATTTCCCAAAAACAGGGAACGGTTGGACACCGACTTTAGCTATTGATTAGTAAGTTCAGCTGGCTGAAGCATAACCCTAAGAACAGCTAAAGTTTGAACCTGTCTGGGTCAAAAAGAGGCCAGTAGCTGCCATTTTGACTCCACCCCCAGCATGGGAGGAAGCTGGGCTGACTGAAAATAATAGTGATGGTAGAGACCGGCTTCTTTCACCCAGATCAGCCTGCAGCCCTAGCCTAGGCTTCTACCCCACCTCTGGAAAGGAGGAAGCTGGTGGGCCCTGTACCAGCCTCTCCGAGTAACTGCAGGTACAGTCGGCTGGCACTGACTGAGTAGGTAGAAGTCTACTGGGGCAACTGTGGCCATTTTGGACCCGCACAGCATATATTGCTGCCCACACCTGCAGCTTGAACCCCACCCCAGGCAAGGGAGAAAGGCGCGTGGAGCTTCATCAGTCTCTCTGGGCAACTAGAGTCTAGGGCTGTGGTTCTGTCCCTACCCTTGGCAAAGGAGAAAGTTAGGAGAAGCTTCATCAGTCCCTGGGGCAATGAGGGCAGCTTGAGCCTCCACAGCTCACAGCACCAACTAATCCTTGGCTCCTACTATACAACCAGGAGGGGAGAAAGGGCAAGAAAGCCCTAAACTAAAGAGAAAAACTACACCCAGAATGAATACATCTAGTAAGCCAGATGGCAAGACATCAGCAAAAAATTACAATCCATACCAAGAAATAGGAAGATATGGCCCAGTTAAAGGAACAACATAAGCCTCCAGATGACATAAAGGAATTGAAACAACTAATCGTAGACGTTCAAACAAATCTCTTTAATAAATTCAATGAGATAGCTAAAGAGATCAAGAATATTAAGAAGACATTAGATGAGCACAAAGAAGAATTTGAAAGCAAACATAGAAAAATAGTAGATCTTATGGGAATGAAAGGCACAATAAATGAAATTAAAAATACACTGGAATCATATAATAACAGATTTGAGGAGGCAGAAAAAGTATTTGTGAGCTTGAAGAAACGGCCTCTGAAAGCAAACATACAAAAGGACAGATGAAGAAAAGAATAGAAAAAGTTGAACAAGGTCTCAGGGAACAAGAAATGTACAAACATACGTGTCATGGGTGTTCCAGAAGGAGAAGAGAAGGGAAAAGGGGCAGAAGGAATATCTGAAGAAATAATCATAGAAAATTTCCCAACCCTATTGAAGGACATAGATATACATGTCTAAGAAGTACAACATACTCCCATCCAAAATAAATCTGAATAGACCAATTCCAAGACACATACTAATCGGAATGTCAAATTCCAAAGACAAAAAGACAATTCTGAGAGCAACAAGATAAAAGCAATGCATAACATATAAAGGGATACCCAATAAGATTAAGTGCCGATTTCTCATCAGAAACCACGGAGGCAAGAAGACAGTGGTATGAAATATTTAAGATACTTCAAGAGCAAGGGTGGATCCTAATAGGGGAAGACAATCAGCGCGTCAAGACCTCTTGTTGCATGTAACTATGAATCTTGTCATCCAATGAGTCAAGACAGGGGGGTGTCATGTGCCCCAGGGGGATGGGGAGGGAGGAACAGAAGAGATCAAACAGGGGGTATTTAGTGGTCAGTGGAAATGTTTTTCATTATCTTACAGTGATGGACACAAGACATGGTAAATATCATCAAAATTTACAAAAGTATACGGTCTAAAATGTAAAACATACTGTAAAATTTGACAATTTTTAGTAGCTATGTTTCACTATCTGTATATCAGTTATAACAATGCTACCATCTACACACAAAAAGGTTTTAATATGCGGTGAGGAAAGGGAGAGGAAGTTGGGTATATGAGAGTCTCTAGTATTCTGTGTGTGACTTTGCTATGACCTAAAACTTCTTTGAAAATTAAATGAAAATTTGGGAGACACTGGGGAGTGAGAGGGGGAAGGTGCCACAGTACAGACTGGACACCCAATAATGCAGTAATAAAAGGAAAAATGTTTAAAAAAAATTTTTTTTTAATTTTTTTGTTTTTTCCCATTTTTTGAATATCCCAATCCTTTAATTTAATTTTATTTTTAGTGTTTTTTTTTAAGTTTTCATGTATTTTATCTCTTAGATTTAAACTTATCATTATTATTTCATTTTCCTATTAATTGCATTTGGCTATTATATGGGCTTCATCTTTAAGGAAGTTTTGGATCACAGAAGAGTTACAATGGGGGGCAGGAAAGGCTCATTGGTGGGGGGTGTCTGGGATGGGGGTTTCATGGGAGGAAATTCACCTGAATATACATAAAAGATATATAAAATTGTTCAGATGATCAAGGGGTGAGGCATGGTCACAGTGGGTGGAGAATCACTCAATAAATGAGAGAACACTGAATTCCCAGCCTGGAGAGCTCTGCCACATTCTCCAAGGGAGCAGCAGCAGTCCCCCAGGTGCAGGGACAGTGTCTGGCAAAGGAGGATGGTCCACTGATGGGTTCTTGTTATTGATGACTAGCCTTATGAGTCTTTGCTCTTGTAATTGAAACTTAGCCTACTATTATGGGGTGCCTAAGGGTTGCCACCTGAGAGCCTCCTTGTTGCTCAGATGTGGCCTTTCTCTAAGCTAAACTCAGCATATGAATGCATTACCTTCCCCCCAGAATGGGACATGACTCCTGGGGATGAGCCTCCCTGGCAACAAGGGATTAATACCAAGTGCCAACTGGCACTATGACTCGAAAAAGACCTTGAATAAAAGGGAGAAAATGTAAAGACAAATGAGTTCAGATGGCTAAAAGGCTTCAAAGAGAGTCGGGAGGACATCCCAGAGGTAATGCTTATCCATACCTCAGTAGGATCTCATACAACACCAAAGTGGATATCACCCCACACAGAGGGTCTCCTGGGGGCTCTGGAGACACTCAGGTCCTATATAATGGGGGATAGCTCCAGAGATTGAAGCCTTATCAGTGGGCTCTACTTTGGAATCTGTGCTCCTGAGAGTGACAGAGTTGGACTCAAATAAGTCCTCCCTGCACATGGTCCATCAGTCCCTTCTATTCAAACCTATATGTGATGGTGGAGTTTGTAGGTGTCCTTCCAGGGACTGGAGCCTCTGGCCTACCCATGTGCCAGCTGTGCCTAGAATCTCGGTGGAGCTGCAACTCCTACTCTACAGCTCAATGGACTCACCCAAGTCACCTGGTGAGGAGATGATGATGGACAACAGCCATCCCAGGGAATGGAGAGGGCCTGCAGCTGCAGGCAGGAGAGTCCCATCTGTCTTATCCATGGGATATAAGCCTCTTTTCACTTGGAGGTGGAGTGAACATCACCATCACAGACTCCTCAGGACTGGGGGAAGAGCTATGGACTAGAGTGGACTTACTGGTATTCTGTTGTAGACTTATTGTGATTCAAGCAATGGAAGAAATTACAACATTGATGTGGAGCCAGTGGCCACTGGACACTTTCGGGGCAGGGAGAGGGAAAAGCAGTTGTAATACAGGGGCTTCTTCAGGACTTGGGAATTATCCTGAGTGACATTACAACGACAGATATAGGCTATTTTACATCAGTATATAACATGCAGAACTGAGTGGGAGAGAGTGTGGTCTACAATGTGAACTATGGCCCATGCTTAGTGGCAAAGCCCCAGGATGTGTATTGCAGGTGATGTGCCACACTAATGAAGAATGTTTATGTGGGATGTTATGGGAGGTGTGGGAGGTGGGGAACATGGGAATCCCTGTAATTTTTGTGTAATATTTATGCAATCTAAGCATCTTTTAAAATATAAAAAAGAAAAATAGAAACAATTAACTCAATTTAAAAATGGGGAAAGGGGGAATTATGGGAAATCTCTGTACTTTCTGCTCAATTTTTCTGTAAATCTAAAACTGCTCTAAAAAATAGTATGTAAGAATTTTGTATACATTAATGTTGGAACATATTTTAGTGTACTAATAAAGGAAAGCTGTTCTCTTACCTGATAAAGAATAAGTACACACACACATACACACACACACAATCAAATATTTAGGAATAAATTTCACCAAGAACATAAAGCACTTGTATTCAGAACACCAGAATGCATTGGTAAAAGAAATAAAAAGACCTAAATAAATGAAAAAAAAAAAAAAAAAAAAGATACTTCAGGAGAAAAACTTTCAGCCAAGAAGCTTATATCCAGCAAGACTGTCTTTCAAAAATGAGGGTGAGTTTAGAATATTCACAGATAAACAGAAACTGAGAGAGTTTGTAACCAAGAGACCAGCTTCACAGGAACTACTGTAGGGTTTGCTACCATCTGAAAAGAAAAGACAGGAGAGAGAGGCTTGGAAGAAAGTCTAGAAAAGAAGAATATATCAGTAAAGTAACTAAAATTCTCAAAAGAGTGGTGAAAATAAAATATGACAGGTAAAACCCAAAGGTCAAAATAGGTGAAATAAGAACTGTCTTTACAGCAATAACATTGCATATTAATGGATTAAACTCCCTGTTCAAAAGACCCAGACTGGCAGACTGGATAAGGAAATATGAGCCGCCTATATGCTGTCTGCAAGAGACTCACCTTAGACCCAAGGATACCAATAGATTGAAAGTAAAAGGCTGGAAAAAGATATTCCATGCATGCAGTAACCAAAAAAAAAAAAAAAAGCCAGAGCAGCTATACTTATATTAGATTAAAAAGACTTTTAAAGAAACTAGTAATGGGCAATCTGAGAAGTCAGGAAAAAGAAATTCCATTTACAATAGCAACTAAAAGAATCAAATATTTAGGAATAAACTTAATCAATGATGTAAAGCACTTGTATTCAGAAAACTACAACTCCTTGTTAAGAGAAATAAAAAAAGACTTACATAATTGAGAGAACATTCCATGCTCACAGACTGGAAGACTAAATATCATTAAGATATCAATTCTGTGCAAATTGAGATACAGATTCAATGCAATCCTAATAAAAATTCCACCAGCAATTTTTAAATAAATGGAAAACATGATTATCAAATTTATTTGGAAGGGTAAAGGGTCCCAAATACCAAAAACATCTTAAAAAGAAAAAGTCAAGTTTGGAGAACTCTCACGCCTGGACTTTAAATCATATTACCTAGCTACAGTGGTAAAAACAGCATGGTATTAGCATAAAGACAGACACGTAGACCAATTGATGGTTCAGATACAAACCCTCACATCTGTGGTCAAGTGATTGTTGACCAGCCTGTCAAACCCACCCAGCTCGAGCAGAACAGTCCATTCAACAAATGGTGCTGGGAGAACTGTATATCCGTAGTCAAAAGAAGGAAATAGGACCCCTATCTCACACGTTATACAAAAATTAACTCTAAATGGATCAAAATCCTAAATATAAAAGCAAGAACAATAAAGCTTCTAGAAGAAAATGCAGGAAAATATCTTCAAGGCCTGGTGGTAGGTGCTGGATGCCTAAAGGCAATAAGGGAAGGACTGAGATGGACTACTGATGTTTAATGTATGTACAAGTTTTAATTAACTTTATTGTAAAAGTGTGGAAATATATACAGTTTATGGTAAAATACTATAGTGAGTAATAGCTGGTTTATAAATCAGAATGTGGCTGAAAGGATTAGTCTAGATCTGTAAATGCCAGTTGACAGAAAGTTGGAGAATAATCTAGGGACTGAATAGCACAGTAAACCTAGAAATAGATGAGAATTGTGGTTGATGGTACAGATGCAAGAAGGTCCTTTGTGAGCTAGAGCAGATGTACATCACTATTGCAGGGTGGTGGGAATGTGGAGAAGCATGGGAAAAATACAACTGGAGTGACCTATGGACTGTGCTTAACAGTAATAACGTAATATTCATGCGTCTATGCCAAAGATGTGCTGTGTTGATAATGGGGGAGTATGAGAAAAGTGTGCCAAGTGTACGCTGTGGACCTGGTAACACTCTGAGGATATTATCTCATAATCTGTAATAAATGTTCCACCGGGGTGTGGTGTGTTGATCTACAACAATGCCAGGTATTGGTGGCAGGGTGAGGCATGGGAGCCCTGTATGATGCTATGTATGTTTGTTTTGTAAGTTCACAAGTATTACTATACGCTTATTGTTTATGTGTTTATATATGTTTGATATACTTCAATAAATTTTTAAAAATATATTTAATAAAAACAAAAACTTGGGCTTAGTTTGTCCTACGTTTTCCCTTCCCTATAGTATTTTTCATAAAAATAAGATTATATTCTATATATAATCTTGTATCCTGGTCTTTCTACTTATCATTATACCTCACAATTTTCCATGTTATTACAGCAACTTTTTAATCTCATTTTTTATTTCATAATTCTAGTGTATAAAATATGTCACAATTTATTTGGTGATTATTTCACTGTTGGACATTTAGATTGGATGATAAATAAATCTATTTTAATTTCCTTCCATAAAAATATAAAGTATTTTTATTTATTTATACAATTTCAATTCATTTGTGCAATGGCAAATCAAATGGAAGAAGGGAAATGTTATGTAGAAACATGCCTTGATTTTTTCACTCTCACATCAAAATTACACACTTAAATCTGGACTCATCAGCTTCTTCTAGAAAAATGACGGCCGTTCTTTCTGCTACATCTTCTCACTCTCTTCCAGTCAGCCTGACCCCCTCCTCAAGCCCGCATGTCTCAGCAGGCACCAAGGCCGCTCCATCCTTCCTTCGGAGGAGAGTGGCTTTGCATCTACCCTCCCCATTTTCTGAGCAGACCTCTGAAGTCAAGCTCTGTTCATCTCCTTGAGAGCCAGAGCCATGAGTCAAGTCACCTATATTTGTATGTAACAGAAGCTCGATGAAAATTGCCCAGATGAACGCTGAGTGCATAAATGCAGAGTCACATTTATCTCGTACTGACTTTTAAGGCTCCTGGAGAGCAAGAACCACCAGCTCACAATGAAAGCGGCTCCCGAGCCATAAGGCCTGCGTGTGCCACGCACCCTGCCTAGCGCTTCACACCGCTTTTGTTCGATGCTCTGACCGCACCGCCCGTACAGGCCCGTCTCTCAGCTCGCAGGCGAGGCCACAGGGGGCTAGCACGGCTTGCCGGGACCCTGACCGGACACCCAGCCCGTCTCGCTCCTTGGATGAGACAATGAGCAGCGAAGCCTAAAAGGGGAGCGCTAGCCAGTCATGGCCTCTGGGTTCACATCCCATTTGGGAGCCAAAGATATTTTAGGGGCCGTGAAGCCTGGGAAGCCAAGTAGCTCAAGGAGAGAGGAAAACTGCCAATTTTCTGTGAGAAATGTTTCCCAAGGCTGTCCTGGCATCCTCGCGAAAGCCCGACTGCCGGTGGAGACGTTTGCTGGCATCCTGGGAGAATGCGGGTTCCCCGGGGCTGGGATGGGCTGAGTGGTTTAGCCCAGCAGCTGAGAGGGTGGGCTCTGGTTTCAAGAGCCACACCTCAGATCCCACCAGTGACACGCACCGAGTTCTAAGCCTTCTGAGACTTGGCTTCCCTGTGTTTAGAACAGTGTGCCACGTTACAGGGCACTGTCTAGTCTCATCACAGTGACAGTGCCAAGATCGGCTGCTGGCTGCTGGCTTGCAGAGCACTGACTAAGCAGTGCGTGAGGCCCTGGCACCTGCTTGCCGTTCACAGCTGACTGTTGTCACTGCGATGGCCTGTCGCCTCCCTGCTCCCAGCAGTTACTCCCGAGGCTGCAATCCGTCAGCCCAGAACACACCAGATATTCACTGCGTAGGCAGGTAGATGACAAAGGAGAGAGGTTCTAGACAGAGGGAAAAGCTATGCGCGGACATGGGAGTAAGAAGCAGCAGGGAATTGCAAGTAATTCATTATATTTCAATCCAGTACCGTGAACATAGCAGGTGATTTTATCCCATGAATGTAAAGGTGCTTTAAATTTTTTTGTCTATTAGTGTAAACTACATATTTTAATGTTAAAACAGGAAAAGCAATATTATGAGTTCAGCAGATGCAGTAAACAGAGTTTTTCATAATAGCAGAAATCCTCAAAATGATATATTTCTATCAGTTGTAGAATGCATAAAGTGTAATGTATTTATTTGATCAAATACTGTACATCAGAGAAAAAAGATGAATGTATAGCTATACACATTAAATTGTATAAACGTCAAAGATTTAAATGTTCAGGGACAAAAAGCAGAATATTTGCAATACGTGTCATTTATATGGAGGTCAAATATAAGCAAAACTAAGCAATGAATGTTTTTGCCTGGGAGATCTTGAGGGCTTTGAAGAAGGGGAATTTGGCCTTGGCTTTTGAGGTAAGTACAAGGTCATTAGTTTGGCTGCTAAGGGGACAGGCTGCTTAAAAGCCCAGCTAGTTATTTTCTAGTTGGGAAATAAAATATAAAGCAGAGACCTAATTAATAGTACCTTTGAGCTGCCATACATTTAGTCTCTGCTTTGTATCTTTAGGTACCCAAACATCTGGGGCAAACCCTGGCCTTCACTCTTCCCACCTGCTATTTCCCAAACAAGCATGGAAAAATTATAGAACTGCTCAAATGATGCATTTGCAAGGACTCATCGTAAAGCAGTCATATGAAAATCTCTTCCCCTTATGGTTTCTCCATAAGCTTTGCTTATGATTACCCCTGACAAATGTAATACTGAGTAATTTTCCTAGAGCACTCTGTCATTTTCCATCTATAATATGTGCCACCTTGTCTGATCCTCAGGGGACTCTTGCGCTCCAGTTTATATCCTCACAAACGACTTCAAGGTACTCTAATTAAATAATTTATTCTCAAAAAATAAAGGGAAAAAAGAAGGTCTGTAGTAGGATCGGAGGTACCAGTGGAGATAATAAGTCCTTCCTGATATCACGGGGCTCATAAGCCGTCCCACAGTAAAGCATGCCTGAGGGACGGGTTCCGACTGTGAGAAGTTGCCGCCACGGGACCTCCAGCTGGGCAGACAGGAACAGAACTTACAATGGCATTGGCACTTGCTATAAACCTTCAAGTTAAGAAACACCAACCAGGGAAGCGGCTGTGGCTCAATCAGTGGGGCTCCCGTTTACTATATGGGAGGCCCCGGGTTCGGTTCCCAGGGCCTCCTGGTGAAGGCAAGCCCGCCTGCACGGCGTGGTTAGCTGACCCAGCGAGCACAAGCAACAAGGGGGGGATAAATGAATAAATAAATAAAATCTTTAAAAAAAAAAAAAAAACACCAACCATATATGACTGCAAGAAACTCATTTTAAACATAATGATGGAGAGAGTGTCAGAGTAACAGGATGGAGAATGATATACATGCAAACACAAACCCAAATAAAGCTACAGTGGTTAATTAATATCAGACAAAGTAGTCTTCAGAGCAAAGAAAATTACAAAGAATAAAGTGAGCATTGCGAAATGATAAAGGGGTCAATTCTTCAATAAATCACAATACTCCTAAATGGGTTTGCACTTAACAACAGAGCTTCAAAATACATGAACAAAAACTGACAGAACAAAAATAAGAAATACACAACTCCAAAATTATAGTTTGTGGCAAAAATAATCTCTTAATAATTGATATGAAAATGAGAAAGGATATAGAAGACTTGAGCATCATTAACCAACTGGATCTAACTGACATTTATACAACATGCCACACAAAGAGGAGCGGAATACACATTCTTTTCAAGTGTACTCGGAACGTTTAGCAAGCTAGACCACATCCTTCATCATAACACAAATCTCAACAAATTTGAAAGAATTAAATAATGCAACTGATATTCTCGGACACCATGGAATTAAAGTAGGAATAAATAGCATAAAGATTATAAATTTGCTAAATATGTGGAGATTAAACAACACACTTGGATAAAAGATAAATTAGAAAATATTTCAAACTGAATGAAAATGAAAATAGAATATCCTACAACTTTGTGGGATGCAGTTAAAACAACACATAAGAGGAAAATCAAGAGCATTAAATGCTTACATAAGACAAGAAGAAAGAACTTAAATTAATAATCTAAATCTTTACTATAAGAAGCCAGGAAAGGATGAACAAAGTAAAGCCAAGGCAAACAAAAAGAAGGAAATGAAGTTTAGAGCAGAAGTCAATGCAATTGTAAACAGAAAAGAATAGATGCTTTGACACCAAAAGCTTGTTCTTAGAAAAGATCAATAAAACAGATAAGCCTCTAGCAAGACAGAAAACATAAAAGAAATAGAGAGAGAGAACACATCCATGATAAAAATCAGGAAAGAAAAAAGGGGTATCCCAGTGATCCTTCAGGATTAAAGAGTAAAAAGGGATTATCCCTTATTAGCTGCAGACAACTCCATATACATGTATTTGTCAACCTAGATGAAGCAGATCATCTCCTCCAAAACAGCAACCTACCAACACTCAGCCAAGGTGAAATTGGCAATCGAAATAATCCTATTACTATTAAAGGAGTTGAAGTTACAGTTTTAAAATATCGAAGAAGAAATATCCAAGCCCAGATGACGTAACAGAAGAAATCCAACAAACATTCAAAGACAAAATAACAGCAGCAATCCTATAAAGTATTTTCCATTAACTAGAAGAAAGGGGGCAGTTCCCAACTGTTGAGGCCAATGCTACCTTGATCCCAAGAAGAGGCATAGACAGCACAAGAAAAGAAAACTAGACCAGTTTCCCTCAAGTAAACAGACCCATATAAAAATATTAGTAAAACAAACCCAGCAATATATTTTAAAAGTCATGCAATGCCACCAAGTAAGGCTAATTCTTGGAATTGAATCTTGTCCCCCCAAAAGACATCAAGGCCTAACAACACTGGGTCCTGAGCCTGTGACCTCACTCCGGTGAGGGCGGCCCTAACCCACCGTGACACTTTGGCTTGTGCGCAGGCAGCACAAGGGCACGCAGGGGGGAGACCGTGTGGCCCCGAGGCAGGAACCATCGGTTTCCAGCAACCGCCTCCGAAGGAGGAGAGAGGCTCGGAGCACACTCTTCGCTCCGATTTCAGGGGAGCACGGCTCCACTGACAAGTTGGCTTTGGACTTCTAGATTCCAGAACCGTGAGACAACAGGTTTCTGTTTTTTTAAGCCACCTAGTTAGTGGTACTTTCTTATGGCATCCTTAGGAAATTAAGACAATCATTATTTAAAAATCAATCATTTTGAAGTCAGGTAGTGTGATTCTGCCAATTTTGTTTTTCTCTTTCAGTATGTCTTTGGCTATTCAGGGCTCCTTGCCCTTCCAGATAAATTTCACAGTTAACTTTTCCAATTCAGTAAAAAATGTTGTAATTTTTATAGGGATTGCATTACACCTCTAAATCAATTTGAGTTGGACAGACATCTTAATGATGTTTAGTCTTCTTATCCATGAAGAGGACATTCTTCCATTTATTTAAGTCTTCTTTGATTTTCTTTAATAATGTTTTGTAATTTTCTGTGTACAAGTCCTTTAGATCTTTAGTTAAGTTTACTCCTAGGTATTTGATTCTTTTGGTTGCTATTGTAAACAGAATTTTTTTCTTGATTTCTTCCTCAGGTTGCTCATTATTGGTATACAGAAATGCTACTGATTTTTGCGTGTTGATCTTATATCCTGTGACTGTACTGAACTCATTTATAAGTTCTGGAAGTTTTATTGCAGATTTCTCAGGGCTTTCTATGTATAGGATCATGTCATCTGCAAATAGTCAAATTTTTACTTCTTCCTTTCCAGTTTAGATGCCTTTTATATCTTTTTCCTGCCTAAGTGCTCGAGCAAGTACTTCTAACACAATGTTAAATAAGAGCGGTGATAGTGGGCATCCTTGTCTTGTTCCAGAACTTAGAGGGAACGCTCTTAGAATTTCACCATTGAATGTGATGTTAGCCGTGGGTTTTTCATATATACCCTTTATCATATTGAGGAAGTTTCCTTCTATTCCTCTCTTTTGAAGTGTTTTTATCAGGAAATGGTGCTGTATTTTGTTGAATGCTTTTTCTGCATCTATAGAGATGATCATGTGATTTTTTTCTTTCCATCTGTTTATGTGGTGTATTACATTGATTGATTTTCTTATGTTGAACCATCCTTGCATCCAGGGATGAAACCCACTTGGTCATGGTGTTTAACTTATTTGATGTATTGTTGAATATGATTAGCAAGTATTTTGTTGAGGATTTTAGCATCCAGTTTCATTAAAGAGATTGGTCTGTAGTTTTCCTTTCTTGTAGTATCTTTATGTGGCTCTGGTATTAGGGTGATGTTGGCATCATAGAATGAGTTAGGCCATGTACCCTCCACTTGTATTTTTTGGAAGAGTTTAAGCAGATTTGGTGTTAGTGTTTTATGGGATGTTTGGTAGAATTCAGCTGTGAAGCCATCTGGTCCTGGGCTCTTCTTAGTTGGGAGGCTTTTGATGACTGATTCTATCTCTTTACTCATGATTGGTCTGTTGAGTTCAATTTCTTCTTTCATCAATGTAGGGTGCTTGTATGTTTTTAGAAATTTGTCCATTTCATCTTAGTTATCCATCTTGTTGGCACACAATTTTTCAAAGTATCCTCTTATGATACTCTTTATTTCTGTGGGGTCAGTGTTGATATCTCCTTCCTCGTTTCTTATTTTATGTATTTGCATCATCTTCTCTCCTGGGGAACTCTGCTACATTCTCTAATAGGATAGCAAAAATTCCCCAAGGATGAAGGCAGTGTCTAGTGAAGGAAGACAGACCGTCACACCAGGCTCTTGATAAATTGATGATTGTACTTATGGACCTTTTCTTATGAAATTGAAACTTTTTGGCATTTCCGGCACATTGGAATTGTCCTGCATGACATTGCAATGACAGATACAGGCCATTATATATTTTATCATAACCTACAAATCTGTGCAGGAAAGAGTGTAAATTATACAGTAAACTATAGTCCATGGTTAGTAGCAATGCTTCAAAATGTGTTCATCAATTGTAACAAATGTACCACACTAATGAAGGATGTTGTTAATGTGGGAAAGTGTGGGAGGAGGAGGGAGTGGGGCTATGGGAATCCCCTATATTTTTTAGGTAACATTTATGTAATCTAAAGCTTCTTTAAGAATAAAAAATAAAAAATTAAAAAAATCTATTTTAATCTACCACATTAACGATCTAAAGAAGAAAAAACCCCTGGTCACATAGTTTGATACAGAAAATGCACTTCATTAACGATTTAAAAAAAAAAAAAAACTCTCAGCAAACTAAGATTGTAAGGAAGTCTCCTAAAGCTGATAAAAGGAATCTAAAACCCCTGCAACTAGCACTATATTTGGCAGTGGAAGGATGAATGCTTTCCCCCTATAATGGTGAAAAAGGCAAGGATTTCCACTCTTTCCCCTCTGATTCAATATCATCCTGGAAGACCAATTCAGGGTAATAAAGCTAAAAAAGGAAATAAAAGTCAAACAGATTGGAAAGGAAGAAATAAAACTGCCCTAATACACGATTATTTATGTAGAAAATCTCAAGGAGTCTATAGAAAATCTCGTAGAACTAATAAGTCAGTTTTATAAGGTCACAGGTTATATAATCAATACACAGATAAAGAATTTCTATACACTAGCAATGAGTGAATGGAATCAAAATTCAAACTCTTTACAATAACTTCAATAAAGGAAATACTTAGACATAAAGCTAGCACAACTCATATAGGAAATATATTCTGAAAACTAAAAAATACTGATTAAAGAAATAAAAGAACATCTAAACAAGTAGAGAAATATACTATGTTCCTGGAAAGGAAATCTCAATATAGTGAAGAGATCAGTTCCCCCCAAAATGACATGTCGATTAAACACAATACCAATAGAAATTCCAGCCATAGTTTTTGTTGATATAGATATCTGAGTCTAAAATTCATGTGGAAATGCAAAGGAACTAGCCAAAACAATTTTGAGAAGAAAAATAAAGTTGTCGAAATCTCAGTAATCCATTTCAAGACTTACTATAAAACTATGGCAATCAAGACAGTGCAGTATTGGAAGAGGAGTAAATACATAAATCATTGGAACAGAACAGAGAACCAAGAAATCAAATACACAAGCACAGTCAACTGATTTTTGACAAAGGTGAAAAAAAGAATTCAATGGAAAAAGAGTCTTTCTGAAAACGATTTAGAAAATTTGGACATCCACATGCAAAACAAAGAACCTAGGCCTAATAGCTATATCTTACACAAAAATTGTTTCAAAATAATCACTAATCTAAATATAAAATATAAAACCTTTAAAATAAAACATAGAGGAAAATCTTTCATGGGCTGTGGCAAAAACAAATGCACAATCCATTAAAGAAAACTATGATAAATTGGATTTCAACAAAATAAAATAGTTATCGTCTTATAATTCTTGAGGTCTGTCAGAAGTCCAAAATAAGTCTCCTGGAGCTAAACCCAAGGTGTTGGCCCTGCATTAGCTTCGGAGGCTCAGGAGAGAATCTCTTTCCAAGTGTTCTCCAGCTTCAAAGCTTTCCTGCATTCCTTGCCTGTGGGACTTCCATCCATCTTTCAAATGCATCGTACCTTCCTCTGCTTCTGTTATCTCATCTTTTTCTGGGTTTTGCCACCTTGCCTCCCTCTTCTAAGGACCCTTACAATTACACTGAGCCTACCAGGCAACCCAGGATGACCTCTCCACGCCAAGATCCTCAGTTTAATCACATCTGCCAAGTCCTTTTTACCCAGCATGGACCTTATTCACAGGGTTCTGGGAATTAGGATTTGGGCTTCTTCAGTGTCTTGGAGTCTGTCTGGCACATGTGCATATAATGGAATGCTATTTAGTCCCGAAAAGAAACACTGTTGATACATAAAACACCCTGGCTAAATTTCAAATGCATCATGCTGAGCGAAACAAGCCAGTGTCAAATTGTCCTATTCTGTATGATTCCGTTTGTGTGACGTTCTCAGAGACAGCCCTGCAGTGACGGAGAACAGATCACTGGGAGTTAGGGTTACGGGAGCATGAAGGGGTTTCTCGGGGTGATGAAGTCTTCTGTGTTCTGATTTTGGTTGTGCTTACATGAATCTATAATCCGCATTAAATCCCATTGAACTCTACACCAAAAAAGTTAGTTTTATTCTATGTGTAAGAGAATGGCGAGAGAGGGCGCCCATCACTCTCTGAGAACCAGCCTCTGCTTTTCACACCCCCTGCCTGGAGGAGAAGCTTGGGGGCACCCCAGGCACTCACCTGCTTGCCCGTTTGTGCACAGCACTCACATGATGAATCCATCCTTCCCCCCATAAACGTCAGGAAGGAGACGGAGCTCTCCTCTTTCCCGTCTCCTGGAGGTCTAAGAGCCGTCGGCCCGCGGCAGCGCATCCGACGGCCGAGAAATCCCCTGAAGCTGCATTTTTAAACGCTTTTTGATTAAGTGCGTTTCAAATAACGTTTCTCACTGAGTTCTTTTTTCCTTTCAGGAGGCAGAAGCCAAAACAAACATAAATGAGCTACGGAGCCTCAGCAAGAAGTCTTCTGAGACGCCACCGTCTCCTGGAAAATTCTCCTCGGGAGTTTACGAGACAAATATAAATACATGCTGGATGAAGGTCTCCTTGACCTTTAAAGAGTTTGCATTTCAGGAAGATTCCAAGAAGAGTTACTGTCCCTGGCAGGTCCTTGGGATTCTAGGCTTAAATAAAAAATCCAAACCAGAGCCCACTCCAGTGTCTTCCAGGGGCAGCATCCCCCTGGATCTTGTCCGTGAGCCCCTCTGGCTTTAGGGAAAGGGCCCAGTGCTTCTTCTAAGTGGTTCGTTTCGTCCCCGCAGCTTCAGGAGGCAAGTTTGGGATCTCAGGTTCCTTGGCTCTCGGTTACATAGACGTTTAAGAGCCTGGATCTCTTTGTGTGCAAACGGTTTTATGTACCCTACCTTGCAGAGTTGTCACTGACCTGCCGTTGAGGTTAAGATGTAGTCAGTGCTCAATCAATGGCAGGTCTAC
>JAKSZT010054568.1:12719445-12775415 GCA_026826555.1 Tolypeutes matacus
TTTAATTAATAGCTCAATTATAAAAAAGCGCGATCACCAATTGTAACCAAAGTTCCACACCAAGACAAGGTGGTGGTGGTGGGGGGCCCTGTACTTCAGGCACGATGGCCCTGTGAGCCCACACCTTCTCCAATGAAAGGGGAGCACGTCCCTTGTGATCTAATGATCAGGAATATTGGTCTAACCGGCTCCTTCCGGACAAGTGACCGCAGTGGGTCTACTTTCCAGCCCCTTTCCGCAAGGCTCAGGGCAGGTGCGCATCAAGACTTCCCAGGAGGCCTTGAGGCTGGAAAATGGAGACCCCTCCCCTACTGACCCCCTCCCTGGGGAGGAAGTGAGCAGGGAGGCTTCCCACCTCCGCAGTCTCCAGTGATACTCTTCAGATAAGACTAGAAGATAACTTTAAGCCCCAGAATGACATGTTTTCTGGTAGCTCCTCTTATTCGATATATTTAGATGGCAGGAAAAAAAGGCACTGGCAACTATTTTGGTGTTTCAGAACCCAGGGAGGGAGCTGCACGCTCACCTACAGCTCAGTGAGTCATTCCCTCAGAGCAAAGGGGAGCAGGCTGTCTGAATGAGGAACCCTTGGGGGCCTATGTAAGTTATTGTCTCACTTTCTGTTTTTCTCTGGTTTTAAATATAAGACAGCCCTTTTTAAACCATGGAAAGTAATAGAGAATGTAAAAAGTAGTAGGGAAAAATTACCATAATTCCTCACTCAGAGATCAGATAAGGACTGGTAACGTTTTCAGTAGTCACCTTGAAGGTCGAATCTCACTGTGTGTCTTGGAGAGCATAACCTGTGTATCCGTGTGTGCGCTCACGTGGGTGTGTCATGGTGCGTGCACGTGGGTGTGTCCATGGGTGTGCGTACATGTGGGTGTGTGCCTGTGGGTGTGTCATGCAGCTGCCTGTGGGTGTGTGCATGTGTGCGTGCACGTGGGTGTGTCATGTGGGTGTGTCCGTGCATGTGTGTGTCATGTGGGTGTGTGCATGTGGGTGTGTCGTGCAGCTGTCTCTGGGTGTGTCCATGTGTGCATGCACGTGGGTGTGTCATGTGGATGTGTCCATGTGTGTGCACGTGGGTGTCATGCGTGTGTGCATATGTGGGTGTGTCATGCGTGTACGTGCACATGGGTGTGTCATGCAGCTGTGTCGTGTGGGTGTGTCCACACGTGTGCATGCTCGTGGGTGTGTACGGTTCTCTGTCCTGCTTGCCTCCTTTAGCAAAAAACCATGGGTATTTTTCCTTATCAGGAAGGACAAGGAGAGACTGGGGAGCTTTTACTGGTTAGAAGAACTTAAGGGGAGAAAATAGCTATAGGCAAAGCTGGGATTCTGGACAGGATCCTGGAACAAAAAAAGGACCTTTTTGGAAAAACAAGTGAAATTCAACAAAGGCCTGCAGGCTCAGGTTTTGAAGGTTGGCCTACGGCCATGTAACCTGTTAGCTTTCCAGGACCTTGGCTGATAGGTGAGTGGCAAATCTCTGTACTCTTGCTGCGGATTTTCTGTAAGTCTAAAATTATGTCAAAATAAAAAGTTTAAGAAACCCTTCCATATATAGTGAGGTAATGATGAGAGGTATGACTTCTATCCATTTTATCACGTGCTGCCGAAACAGTGCGCCGCAGTGATGCAAGAGTGGGCGCCATTCTTTTTATATCTCTTCCCAAACCTGGAGAACTTTCTTAAAATAGAGCCCCAGAATGAACTTATAGGTCAAAGGACTTAAAGATAAACAAGTCTTCTGGTGCATATTCTCCAAGAGCTTTCAAACACTGTCAAAGAACAATTAACATTCTGATTAGCAATTTATGAATGTGCTTTTATAACTAAAAACCAGTTCTTGGCTAATCTGAGAGGTGACGATGGATTAGACGTTTTAAAAATTCCATTTCTTTATACAAAACTTCAAGGATATATCTTTTGACCTTGGAGTTTAGGGATTTTCTTATTGATTTGAATAAAGTGTTTATAAATATAGAGTGACAGCTCCTTTCCTGCTCTTTCACACCTTTTTTTGGCTTGGAAAATTTTTGGCATGTACATTTTAATATCATAAAAGTTTATATTTTAATGGAAACAAGGACTGAAATATTTCTTAGGTGACTTTAGTACTAGCATTTGCACTAATGCATGATTAGGACTTATTATTAATTAGCAGAATTCTTCAGGCAGTTATTCTCCTTAGGAGGTAAGGACTGCCCTGCTATTACTAGGGATAATAAAATCATTTGCTTTTGGGTAACTGACCTAAATTTCCAAATGAAGTGAATGGATAGGCGACTTTCCCACAATGCCTGGTTTGGGATGGCCTTGGGCACATCCTCCAACTTCTCCTTGCTGTTCTGTCTTCCGGTAGGTCGTTTAGACCATACATCTACGTAATTCTTCATTCACCCAGCAAACAATTAAGGTAAGGCTGATGTAAAGTGGAACATCCGGTCATTGCAAACAGTTCACGTGAATGGTAATTAAGATGACTCGGGGACTCACCTAAAACTCTGAATACTAGAGTCTGAAAGTGCTTTGGTTTTTTTGTCTTCCATGAACATATGTTTCACATTTCAAATTCCTTTCGGTCCACTGTTTTCCCCCTTTAAGGAAAGCTCAGAGAGAATCTATACTTAGTAATTTATCATATTTTTGAGGAATTTCCCAGTTTCGTCTGTGTTGTCAAGTTTGGAGTCATACTGCTGTTCATATTAGCGTCTACCCCAATTTCATTTAATTCCCGTCATTCCTAATGCAGTTCATGTTGACATTCTCTTTCTTTTCTCTCAGTATCTCCAGAAGCATATTTATTTTATTTTTTCAAAGAACCAACATCTATTCTATTGATCTTTTGAGCCTTTTGTTTTTCATACATAATGTTATTTTCCAAGAGTTACCTTTCCCTCCCTATCAATAGTTTTGGGTCTTCCCGTTCTTTTTTCAATATGCCAAGAAGGATGATTAGTGCACTACTTTCATCTACCTTTCAAGCACGTTAAGAGTTACTCTTTTCTATCTGAATACTGCTTTTGCTCTCATCATGTAGTGTTCATTTTCATTTAGTTCTAAATAATTCTAATTCCCACTATGATTTCTTTCTTTGATGAGTTATATAAAAGTGCTTTTCTCTAAACATAAGGATTTTCCTCCAGAGAACACGCTCTGTATGAAGACGGTGCTTTGAAACGTGTTTGAGATTTACCTACAGGTCAGCATGATTCGTTTTCCTAAATGTTCTCTGTGTGTACAAGAAATAGTTTTCTGCAGCTATTGGATGCAGAATTGTGCATGCATTAATCATATAAACTTATTTGCATTTGCATTTTCTACAAAAGTCCTATTTTTCAACTGCTTGAATCAATCAACCACTGAAAGACGTTTATTAAAATCTGAAACTACAAAGATGTAATGTTGGATTTGTTGATGTAGGGCTGTCAATTAACTTTGTGAGGATATTATAGTAGGTGTGAAGAAGGTCAAAAGTAATTATTTGAGACAAAGTAGTTATTTGATAAAGACAGTGACTCTCTTTATTTTTAATGATTTTTTTCCCCTTAAAGTCTATTTTGCTTGATATTATTAGAGCTATTCCCGCTTTATTTTGACTCTCATTTGGTGGATATATGTTTCTTTCCCACTGTTTTATTTTTGACATGGATTTAGCATCTGCTTTTGATATACCGCTATTAACAACACCCTCTTTATCCCCTTTACATATGTTATAATTACTCATATTTGATTTGTTTTTATCACCTTATCTTTTCCTTTTTGTTTGTCCCAGCTTTTCTGCTGCTTCTTTTCTTTCTTCTTGCCTTCTTTTGAATTTTCTCTCAAGACATTAATTTATTGTTATTTTAAATATAGTACATTTGTCTGCATACTCATATTTATTTCCCACTTTCTTTGTTCTGTTACTTTACTTTCTATCTGGAATTGACTTTCCTAAAGAGTAACATTACAATTTTCCTATAGTAAAAGTCTGTTGTCCTCAGATTCATAATATTTCTTAAACTGAAAAATATCTTCATATTACATTTATGCAGGAAAGTTAATTTTTTCCATATATACAATTTGAGGTTGGTGTTTATTTTATTTTAGTATTTGAATATTGTTTGATTATATTCAGGCTTCCACTGTCTATTTTGAGAAATTCATTTCAATTTAATATTTACACCATGAAGGTCATCAGTCTGTCTCCTCGCTCTTCCCTTCCCTGGCTGATTGTAGTATTTTCTCTTCATTGCAGTTGTTGAAGTCTTTCCACATTGTCTTATACTTTTCATTGTACATGTCGTGCACTTCTTTTGTTAAACTTATTTCTATATATTTTATTCTGTTTGAGTTGAGTTCCTTAGCTTCAGTTTTGGATTGCTCATTGCTAGAATATAGAAATACAATTGATTTTGAATATTGATCCTATATCCTGCAACCTTGCCGAACTTGTTTATTAGTTCTAATAGTGTTTTCATGGATTCTTTAACATTTCTACATACAATATCATGTCATCTGCAAATAGAGAAAATTTTATTTCTTTTGCAATCTGGGTTCCTTTCTTTCCTTTATCCTTCCTAATTGCTCCAACAGCTTCCAGTTCAATGTTGAATGGACATGATGAGCACGCACATCCTGTACTTGTTGTTCTTTGGGAGAAAGTATTGATTCTTTCACAATACATATGATGTTAACTGTGGGTTACTCATGGATGGACGTTATCAGGTTGAGGAAATTCTCTTCTACTTCTAGTTTGCTGAGTGTTTATAATCCAAAAAAGATATTCAAGTATATTCAAATATATCAAAATGTATTTCTGTGTATACTGAGATGAGCATGCGATTTTTTCTTCTATTAATATATACAATCTTTTGCTTCTTATACCACAATTCATATTTTCTTTCCCTTCTAGAGGTAGTTGGGGTTTTTTGTTTTGTTTTGTTCTTTGTTCTTTATCTGTTTGTGTTTTCTTTAGGAGGCACCGGGAACTGAACCTAGGACCTGCCATGTGGGAGGCAGGTGCTCAACTGCTTAAGCTACATCCACTCCCTTCTCATTTGTTGTTGTTTTTTTGCTCATTGTCTGTTCATTGTTTTTGCTCTTTTTCTGCTCATTGTTTTTGTTCAATGTTTTGGCTCGATGTGTGCTCAGTGTCTGCTCATTGTTTGTCTTCCTTAGGAGGCACCGGGAACCAAACCTGGGACCTCCCATGTGGGAGGCAGGTGCTCAACTGCTTGAACCACAAATGTTTCCCTAAAGGTAGTTTTGGTAGTTTCTGTCTTTCTAGGAATTTGTTTATTTTATAGAGGTTATCTAATTTGTTCGCATACAATTTTCCATAATATTCCTCTGCAATAATTTTTATTTCTCCATGGTCAATGGAGATGTCCTTTTTTTCATTCCTGATTTTAATGATTTGAGCCTACTCTCTGTTTTTACTTAGTCTATCTAAAGGTTTATAATTTCTAAAAAAATTTTCAAAGAATATGCTTTGGGTTTTGCTCATTTCTCTATTGCTTTTTTCTCTTCTCGGTTTCATTCATTTCCACTCTAGTCTTCATTATTTTTTTTTTCTTTTTTGCTTACTCTGGGTTCAGTTTGCTCTTCTTTTTCCTGTTTCTTAAGAAGGAATATTAAGCAATTTGTTTGAGATTTCCCCACCCCCCATTTTAATATACTGCTATAAATTTCACTTTAAGCATTATTTTAGTTGCATGTCATATGATTGGTAGGTGGTATTTTCATTTTCCTTCATTTCAAAGTATGTTTTAATTTCCCTTGTCATTTTCTTCTTTTACCCATTGGGTGTTTAAGAAGTCTGTTGTTTAATTTCTAGATCTTTCAGAATTTCCCAAATTTCCTACTGTTATTGATTTCTAGTTTTATTCCACTGTGGTTAGAGCGCATATACTATCTATAATTTCAATCATCTAAAATTTATTGAGGTTTATTTTATGGCCTAACACATGAGCTACCCTGGAGAACGCCCCGTGAACCTTTGAGAAGAGTCGCAGTCCACTGCCATGGGGTGGGGTGTTCTGCTGATGTCTGGTAGGTCTAGTGGTCTACAGGTTTGCTCACACCTTCTATTTCCTTGTTGCCTTCCACCTACGTGTTCTATCCATTATTGAAAGTAGGGTATTGAAGCCTCCAACGATTTTTAAATTGTTTATTTCTCCCTTGAATCCTGTCAAGTTTTGCTTTATGTAGTTTGGACTATGTATTTAAGTTCATATGTGTTTATATTTATATCTTTCAGAGGGAGAGACTCATTCATCATTATAAAATGTCTTTATGTATCTCTAGTAACAAATTTTGTTTTAACATATATTTTGTCTAATATTAGTATAACCATGCAAGTTTTTTTAAATTAATGCTTGCAAGATGATATATCTTTTTTCCCTTTTATTTACAGTCTATTTGTGTCTTTGTATCTAAAGTGTTTCTCTTGTAGACAGCATATAGTTGGATCATGTTTTATTTTTATTTAAACATTTTTTATCTATTCTGTGTATCTGCTTTTTATTGGAGAATTTAGTCCATTTACAGTTAAGATAATTATGTTTAAGTTAGGATTTATGTCTGCTATTGATATTTGCTTTTTTTGTCTCCTGTGTCTTCATTCCTCTGTTCCTCCATTACAGCTTTTTGTAATGTTAAACGTATATTTTCTGGTATATAATTTCAGTTCATTTATTATTTCATATATACATATATACATAGATGTCATATATACAGATATAGCACAGTTTTTACTTAGTGGTTGCCTTGGGGATTACAATTAATATCTTAACTTTAAAAAGTATAGTTTGGAATAATAACTTATTTTCAGTTCCAAACTCAACTCTTTTCTCCAGTATAGCTCTTTTCCCTCCACCCATTTTGGATTATTATTGTCAAACAAATTATGTCTTTATCCCGTATAATCCCACCGACACAGTTTTATAATGATTACTATAAGCATTGTCATTTAAAGCAGTAGTAAAAGGAAAAGTTACTTAAAAATTTTATTTTCTTTTTTGTTTCCTATTTAATTATCTTTAACTTTGTTCTTTATTTCCTCACGTAGACTCAAGTTATTGTCTAGTATCCTTTCAGTTCATCCTTAAGCAGTCCCTTCAGTATTTCTTCCAATTCTCTGTTTTTAAAATTTGTGAATATCTTAACTTTTCCTTCATTTTTGAAGGATAGTTTTGCTACATATAAAGTCTTTTTTTTATTGACAGTCTTTTTCTTTCAACACTTTGAAAATGCAATTCCATTGCCTTCTGGCCTCTATGGTTTCTGATGAGAAGTCAACTGCTGATCCTATTGAGTAGCTTTCATATTTTATGTGTCACTTTTCCTTTGCTATTTTCAAGAATTTCTGTCTTTAGCATTTGACATATTGACTATGATGTGTCTAGCTCTGGATTCTTTGAATTTATTCTTTTTGGTGTTTATGGAACCCCTTCAATTTTCAGATTAATGTTTCATCAATTCTGAGAGAAGATTTGGACCATTATTTCTTTAACTATTCTTTCTGCCCATTTCTCTCAATCCATCTCCTATTTCTTCTGTGACTTTCATGGTATATATGTTGGTCTGCTTTATGGTTTCCTATAGATCTCTGAGACACTTTTAATTTTTTTTTTTTAAGATTTTTATTTATTTATTCATTTATTCCCTCCCCCCCCTTGCTGCTTGTGCTCGCTGGGTCAGCTAACCACGCCGTGCGGGCGGGCTTGCCTTCACCAGGAGGCCCTGGGAACCGAACCCGGGGCCTCCCATATGGTAAACAGGAGCCCTACTGATTGAGCCACAGCCACTTCCCTCTTTTAATTTTTATTCATAATTTTTGGTTCTATTCTTTAGATTGGATATCTCAATTGACATTTCTTCAAGTTCATAGATTCTTTCTTCTGCTTGCTTGGCTCTGTTGTTGAGCCCTGCTTCTGATGTTTTCATTTCAGTTATTGTACTTTTTAACTCCAGAATTTCTATTTGGTGTTTTTTTTTTGTTTTGTTTTGTTTTTTTTATCATTTTTATCTCTTTATTGATTCTGTTTGATGAGATATGATTTTCATTTTCTTACTTTCCTTTAATACCTTAGACATGGTTTCATTTATTTTTTTAACATATTTTTATAGCCAATTTAAAGTCTTTGACTAGAAAGTTCAGTATCTCAGTTTTCTCAGGGACAGTTTCCTGTGTATGAGCCAAACTTTCCTATTTCCTTCCATGTCATCTCATATATGTTCTTGAAAATTGAATATTTTAAATAATATAATGTGTTAACTTTGGAAATCAGATTCCCACTCCCATTCCAAGGGTTGGTTTTTACTGCTGTATATTGTTTTTGTTTCTGTTGATGTTTGCTTGTTCAGTGTCATTTCTGGACTAATTCTGTAATGTCTATATTCTTCATCTTGTATGGCCACTGAGTCTCTTATTGGATAGCTTAGTGGTCATCTAATGGTCATATGAGATTTTTTTAAATGCCTTGAATTAATTTATCTCCCAACCTTTGTTGAGTGACTGTGTGTGTGTGTGTGTGTGTATAAGGGAGGGGCAACTTGATTGGAATGCTTGATGGGCAATTTATAACTCTGCTATAACCTCCATTTTCTGATTGTGCAAATCCTCAATTTCAGCCAGAAATGAGATATTGAGGTCTTCATAGGTCTTTCCTGAACATGTGCATACCCTTGCACATACATGTGGCCTTCTAAATCCCAGGAATATATTTAGCTTTTCAAACTCTCCTGTGGACACTTTATTTCCCAGATTTTCCTTTTGAGATTTTGCTCAACCTCTTTTTAATTCTCTTTGACATCATGGCTTATACAACTATAAAGTTAAACAGTTGCCGTTGATTTTTTTTTTTTAATGCCCCAAAGATAAGTTTATTTCTATAGAGGGTCCTCTCAATCAGGTCAAATGAATACTAACCCTGAAAAGGTATCTATTCAGGGAGTTTCTGGACAGGTCAAATAGTGATAACTCTCTAGGAATGGGGCTTCTGGGGAGCTCCAGACCATTCTGCACTTTCTAGTGGCTATTAGGCTGCTGATTTGCATAGTTATTCCAGTTATTTTGGTTTTCACAGAGATCATGTAATTGAAGAGAAGGGATAGGAATAAGTCAAGTTAAAATGCCAAAATGCTTAATATTTTTACCAAGAGTCAGCAGGTTTTCTTGAATAAATGCTCCTTGAATTGTTGCAAGACTTTTTTGTACAGAGTTCTGAAAAAGTTAAATTTGGCAATTTTTGCTCAGTGCTTTTATGGAGTAATGGATTTCCAAAGTCCCTTACTCAATCATTCTGGCAGTCTATCCCAGAAATTTCTTTTCTTTTTCTTTTTCTTTTTCTTTTTTTTTTTTTTTTAATAATTTAATCATTTAATTTATGCCAAATAGCATGTTTCCACAGATCATTTCTTTTTTAAATATATTTTCTATTTTTCTAAAAGATACTTAGATTACATAAAATGTTACACAAAAAATATAAGGGATTCCCATATGCCCCACTCCCCACACCTCCCACTTTTCCTCACATTAACAACTTCTTTCATTAGTGTAGTACATTCATTGCAATTGATGAACACATTTTGGAGCATTGCACTAAGGATGGATTATAGTTTACATTGTAGTTTACACTCTCTCCCACTCAATTCTGTAGGTTATGGCAGGATATATAATGGCCTGTATCTGTCATTACAATGTCATTCAGGACAATTCCAAGTCCTGAAAGTGACCCCATATTACACCTCTTTTTCCCTCTCCCTGCCTTCAGCACTTCCAGTGGCCACTGTCTCCACATCAATGATATAATTTCTTCCATTGCTAGAAACACAGCAAGTCTCTAGTAGAATACCAGTAAGTCCACTCTAGTCCATATTTTATTTCCCAATCCTGAGGATTCTGGGATGGTGATGCCTTCTACCACCTCTAATTGAGAAGGGGTTTCAATCCCATGTGGCTGATGGATGGGACTCTCTTGCTTGCAGTTGTAGACTCTTTCAGTTCCTTGTCCATCCTCACCTCCTTGTTAGCTGTCCTGGGTGAAGCCAATGAACTGGAGAGTAGGTGTTGCAACTCCACTGAGGCTCAGGGCCCAGCTGGCACATGGACAGCCCAAAGATTCAAGTCTCTTGGGAATACACCTACCAACTTCAGCACCAACTATAGGTTCAAATAGAAGGGACAGAAGAGGCTTGTGTAGAGAAGTTACAACTGAGTCCAATTCTGTCACACTCAGGAGCACAAATTCCAAAGTAGGGCTCACTGGTGAGGCACCAAACTCGGGAGCTATCTGCCATGACTGTAGTGTCTCCGGAGACCTCAGGAACCCCACTATTTGGGGTAGTAGCTACCTTGGCAGTCTATACGATCCTACTGAGACATGCATAAGCGTTACCTCTGGGATGACCTCCCAACTCACTTTGAAGTCTCTTAGCCATATAAACTCATTTGTCTTTCCCTTTTCACCTTTCATCCAAGGTCTTTTTCCAGTTGTATTGCTAGTTGGTGCTTGGTAGTAATCCTTTGGTGCCAGGGAGGCTCATCTTGGGAGTCAAGTCCCACACTGAAGGAAGGTAATACATTTATATGCTGAGTTTGACTTAGAGAAAGGCCACATATAAGCAACATGGAGGCTCTCAGGAGGTAACTCTTAGGCACCCTACAACACTAGGCTAAAAATAGTCTTACCATACATTTCTGCATTTGTGCTCCTAGGGTATTTCCACAACTGATATGAAAACCTATGTCCCCATAAAAATCTGTATGTGAATGTTTATAGCAGCTTTATTCATAACCATCAAAAACTGGAAGTAAGGAAGATGTCTATCAACAGATGAATGGACATACAAACTTTGGTACATCCATACAATGAAATACTACTCAATGACAAAAATAATGGACTATTAAGTCATGCAAAAACATGGATGAATCTTTTTTTCTTTTTTAGAGAAGTGTGGTTTTATGGAACAGTCAAGCATAAAATAGAGGATTCCCATATACCATCCACCACCAACATCATGCATTGGTGTGGAATATTTCATTTTTTTTTATAATTGATGATAGCACTTTTTAAAATAATTATACTATTAATTAAAGCCCATGATTTAATTTAGGGCTTACTGTTTGTGTAGTATAGTTCCACAGATTTTTTTAAAAAATTATTCTGTCACCATATATACAATCTAACATTTTCCCTTTTAAACATATTCAGAGATATATTTTGGTGCAACAGGATGAATCTTAAATGTATATTGCTAAATGAAAGAAATAATTCAGAAAAGTTAATTGATTGGATTTGCATGACATTCTGGAAAGGCAAAACTATGGAGATAAACAGATTAATGGTTGCAGGAGTTTGGGTAGGGAAGAAGGTATGGATAAGTGAAACAAGGGAAGTTTTAGGCCACTATTCTATATGCTATTCTAATAGTGGATATGTAAAACGATACAATTGCCAAAAAAAAAAAAAAAAGAATTTTTTGATGAAAGGAGTGAACCTTAATATATGCAAATTTAATAAACTCAGGAGGTTAAGGATTACAGTACGTGATGCAGACAGTGATAGAAAAAAGGAACTGCACATAAGTCCTGTACTCTAGCTGATATTGTTGTTTCCCATGGGGGTTGAGAACAATTCTGAAACCACCACACATGTACACTGGATTTGTGCAATTAAGTAAAGTATGTGGATGGTGGATACCAGGTTTCTCACTGTTGGAGAGGGAGGTTATGGACAAGCAAGGGAAGAAGGTTAGAATGACCCATCTGGCAATGGATTAGAGTTGGAAATATTAGTGTGAATTCATGTTGAGTTTCATATAGATGTGGATGTTTACATGTAGAAATATTTATAGATATGTGTACATAAAGAGGTAGCATGCATGCATACATTTCCTTTCTCTGTCAATTGAGAGGACCCAGAAGCAATGACATCCCAGTTACAACAAGTAAAGAGGCTCAAAGTTTGGTTTCTAATACCATTCTTCAATAAAATGAATCAGGAGTCTTTGAAGAAACTGTTGAATCTAGAACTAAACATGGAATATACAAGATAAGCTTGGTGCATCTTGTAATGCCAGAAAGAAAAGAAGTGTATAAAACAAATAAATGAACAAACAGTGATGGAGCAATGTTAAAAGGACACAGGAAAGGAGAGAGGCTAGATGGCAGCAGAGTAGGGAGCTCTAAGAGTCAGTTTGTCCTACAGGGCAGCTAGTAATCAGCCAGGATTTATATAAATCACCTGTTTAGGGGTCTGCAGAGACCAGAGGAACACTGTACACCATCCAGGAAAGAGCAGAAGGAAGAGACTATCCATCTGTAGTGAAGTGTCATGAGTAGATCCCTCCATGTTGTGGAGACTGGTGCCCATCCCCACCTTGGAGCCACACCTTGGCTGGAAATGGAAGCTCCATTTCCCAAAAGCAGGCAAGGAGGTGTTGGCTGGGCACCAACTGTGGCTATTGATTAGCAAATTCAGTTAGCTAGAGTCCAATAATGATTTCAGTTAAAGTTTGAACCCTTCCAAGTCAGAAAGAAGCTGGCAACCTCCATTATAACTCTGCCCTAGGCAGGTCTAGAAGTGGGGCTGATTGAAAATCACAGTGACTTCCTGGGTAGTAGAGATCAGCTTCCTTCTGCCCAGATCAGGTTACAGCCTGCAGCCTAGACTCCAACCCTTCTCCTGGCAAGAGAGGAAGTTGGGCAGAGCTCCATCAGTTTTTCATGGCAACTACAGACAGTTACAGCTAGTATAGCTTAGCTTACTGCCTATAGCCTTGACTATATCTCCACCCCCATCAGGAGAGGAAGGTGGGCAGAGCTTCATCAGTCTTTCTGGGCAACAGACAATTTCAGCTTATATGGCTTAATTACTGCCCTCACCATTATCTCTAACCTTGCCCCTGGCAGTGGAGAAAGGTGGGCAGAGCTTCATTAGTTTCTGGGGAAATGTGAGCAGTTTCAGCCTGCATAGCTTAGAGTACCAAATTCACCCTTGGCTCCTACCCTGCTGCAGAAGGGGAGAAATATGGGTGGAGTTTGGTAGGTTTCTGGGAGCAATCACAGACAGTTACAATCTGATCAGCTCAGAAAGCAATCCATAGTCTATGTCTCAACCCCGCCTCAGGCAGGGGAGGGACTGGAGGTAATTTAGGGTCACAGAGCCCTCTTGGAGTGGCAGAGAACAGCTTAGTGAAGGGCTGACTCTTCCCCAAGCAAAGGCAGAGCAAAGACCATTGCAGGTTGTGGCACTTGATTAAAGATCTCAGATCACAGGGTCTGGGATCTTTGTGACAGTTTCTTCCTGGCATGGGTTGGCAGCCTTATTCTCAATTACACTTTTGACAGGGGCTAAGTCACCTGAGAATTAAAGACAAAACACTATTTTAGTGCTTCATGGAAAAACTGGCTGAAGAACATCAGGGTACATCAGGAAAGTGTGGATTCAGAGTGTAGCCAAAGAGAAGGTTGGCAGCTTTTCAGGTCTCCTTCCCTGGGAACAATGGAAATTATCTACACCCCCTTTATGGGTCCCTGGACCTGTGTTAGCTGGGAAATCTGATCTGGGAAAGTTGTCTCTGGAGGGACACCCCTACCAAAATTAGCCTACCACCAAAATAGAAGCTAGAGAAAATGAAAGGAGTGATAAAAATGTAAATAAATAAATAAATAAATAAACAAACAAAACAGACTAACATTCCTGATGGAGTAACAAAAGAATAAAGGTTCCTCCTGGGGATGATATAAGTACACAAACAGTGCCATCTCAAAAATTGTACCATAGATTCAGGGAAAGAATTAGATGAATAAGGGCTGAAAAAATCTGATTTGTTAAACATGAGCTATTATGAATTTCCAGAATAAGTTGAACCAAGTATCAAAGAGGAGCTTTAGCACAAAGCCAATCAATAAGAAAGCCATAGGCTAAAGAGAGAACCTAAGCCCAGAATAAATACATCAAGAAAATCGGATGCCAATATACCACCAAAAAACTACAAGCCTTATGATGAAACAGGAAGATATGGCCCAGTCAAAAGAACAAATTCAACTTACAGAAAACACACAGGATTTGAGACAACTATTCACAGATGTTCAAACAAATCTCTTTAATAAATTCAATGAGATGGCTAAAGAGATTAAGGATATAAAAGAAGAAACTAGGTGAACATAAATAATTTAAAAGCATGCAAGGAAAAATAACAGATCTTATGAGAATGAAACACAAAATAAATGAAATAAAAAATACCAGGAAGTTAAATAACAGAGAGTAAAAAAGAAGGAAAAGCTAAAATAAAAAACCTAACTACACATCTGGAGGAATGAGAAAAAGAACAGCAAACTCATCCCAAAGCAAGCCGAAGGAAAGAAATAACCAATTTTAGAGCAGAAATAAATGAAATTTAGAACAAAAATCAATAGAGAGATTCAACAAAACCAAAAGTTGGTTCTTTGAGAAGATCAACAACATTGACAAACCCTTAGCTGAACTGACAAAGAAAAAAAGAGAAAAGATGTGATTAAATAAAATCAGAAATGAGAGGGGGGAGGTCAATACTACTGACTCCACAGAAATAAAATAGATTATAAGAGGATAGTATGAACAACTGTACAGCAACAAACTTGACAATGTAGATTAAACGGACAAATTCCTAAAAACACACAAACAACTTACACTGACCTTAGAAGAAACAGAACACCTCAACAAACCAATCACAAGTAAAGAGATTGAAACAGTCATCAAAAACCTCCCCAAAATGAAAATCCCTGGATCGGATGGTTTCACAGCTGAATTCTACTAATTATTCAAAAAAGATTTGATATGAATCTTACTCAAACTCTTCCAAAAAAAATTGAACAGGAGGGAATACTACCAAACTCATTCTATGAAGTCAACATCACCCTAATACCAAAACAGATAAAGATACAAAAAAGAAAATTATAGACCAATATAGATGCAAAAATACTCACCAAAATACTTGCTAATTAAATCTAAAAGCATATTAAAAGAATTATACACTATATTCAAATGGGTTTTACCCCAAGTGTGCAACTATGGTTCAACAAAAAAAAATCAATCGGTGTAATATACCTCAATAAAATGAAAAGGAAAAAAAAAATCACTTGATCATCTTGATGCAGAAAAGACATTTAAGATAGGAATAGAAGGAACCTTTCTCAACGTGGCAAAATGCGTATATGAAAAAATAGCTAACATTGTACTCAATTGTGAAAGACTGAAAACTTTCCCACTGAGATTGGAAACAAGACAAGGATGCCCTCAGTCATCACTGTTCTTCAGTATTGTGCTAGAAGTTCTAACAAAAGAAATTAGACAAGAAAAAGAAATAAAAGGCACCAAAATCAGAAAGGAAGAAGTAAAACTTTTGCTGTTTGCTGATGATATGATCTTATACATAGAAAGTCCTGAAAAATCTACAACAAAGCTACTAGTGCTAATAAACAAGCTCAGCAATGTGGCAGGATACAATATTAATATGCAAAATCAGTAGTGCTTCTATATACTAGTAATGAGCAATCTTAGGAGTAAGTCATGAAAAAATTCCACTTACAATATTGACTGAAAGAATTATGTATTTAGGAATAAACTTAATCAAGAACGTAAAGGACCTATATTCTGAAAACTACAAAACATTGCTAAAAGAAATCAAAGAAGACCTAAATAGATGGATGGATATTCCATGTTCATGGATTGGAAGACTAAATATCATTAAGCTGTCAATTCTACCCAAATAGATTTATAGATTCAATGTAATCCTGATAAAAATTCCAACAGCCTATTTTCCAGAAATGGAAAAGCCAATTATCAATTTTATTTAGAAGAGTAATAGGCCCAAATAGTCAAAAATATATTTAAAAAGGAATAATGAAGTTGGTGGACCCTCACTTCCAAACTTTAAATCATATTACCTAGCTACAGTGGGAAAAACAGCAAGGTACTGTCATAAAGATAGACATATAGACCAATGATCTGAATTGATTGTTCCAAAACAGACCCTCAAAACTGGGTCAAGTGATTTTTGACAAGGGTTTCAAGTGCACCCAGCTAGGTCAAAACAGCCTATTTAACACATTGTGCTGGGAGAACTGGATATCCATATCCAAAAGAAAGAAAGAGGACCCCTATTTCACACCTTACTAAATAATTAACTTAAAATGGATCAAAGACCTAAATATAAAAGCTAGAACCATAAAACTCCAAAAAGAAAATGTAGGGAAACACCTTCAAGATCTTTTGGTAGGTGGTAGTTTATTAAACTTTACATCCAAAGAACAAGCAATGAAATTAAAAAATAGATAAATGGGACTTCCTTAAAATTAAATGCTTTTGTGCTTCAAATGACTTTGTCAGAAGGTAAAAAGGCAGCCTCCTCAACTGGAGAAAATATTTAGGAAACACTTATCAGATAATGGTTTGATTTCCATGTTTATAAAGAGAGCATACAACTCAATGATAAGAAGTCAAGCCACCCCAATTAAAAAATGGGTAGACTTGAATAGACATTTTTTCAAAGAGGAATTACAAATGACCAAAAAGCACATGAAAAGGTGTTCAACATCACTAACAAATCAAAACTACAATGAGGTATCATTTCACACCTTATAGAATGGCCATAATTTAAAAAAAGAAAAAAAAAAAAAAATACTGGAATTGAGTTAGTAGTTGGAATGAGATGAGATAAAAGGGCCTGGACAGAACTTTTTAGGAGTAAAGCTTCTATAGCTTGTAGAGCTACCTTTTTCTCTCTCTCTCTTTTGCTTTTTTTGTTTTGTTTTGTTTTGTTTTGTTTTTTGAGTTTGAAATAGTTATTTAAATATAATTAAAAATAAAAACAGAAAAGTACAGATGCTGGAGAGGATGTGGAAAAACAGGAACACTCCTTCACTGTTGGTGGGAATGTAGAATGTTGCAGCCTCTGTGGAAGTCGGTTTGGCGGTTCCTGGGGAAGTTAAATATAGAACTGCCATAGGATCCGGCAATCCTGCTGCTAGGAATACTGTCGAAGAACTGAAATCAGGGACATGAAGTGACATCTGCACACAGACGTTCAGATACGCAGTGCTCACAATGGCCAAAAGATGGAAACAAGCCAAGTGTCCTTCAACCGATGAATGGGTGAATGAAACGTGGTGTATACATGCCATTCACCTACAAGAAGCAATGAAATCGGATGCATGTGACAACATGCATGAACCTTGAGGACATTATTTTGAGTGAAATAAGCCTAACTAATGTTGTATGATCTCACTACTATGAACTAAATACATTGAGTAAATTCATGGAGTTAAAATCTAGAGTGTAGGTTACTAGGAGATAGAATAAGAGTTGAGAAGGGGGAGCTGATGCTTAATGCATGTAGAATTTTCAATTAGCTTGACTATAAAAGTGCAGTAATGGATAGAGTTGATAGTAACTCATTATAATCAGTATAACTAACAGGGCTGGTTTATAAATGGGATTGTGGCTGAAAGGGGGTAAGTTAGGGATGTAAATGTCAATAGAAGGAAAGCTGGAGAATAATCTAGGGGATGTGTAATAGTGAACTTGGTGATGGATGAGCTTTGTGGTTAATGGTACAAATACAAGAATGTTTTCTGTGAAGTAGAACAAATGTACATCAATATTAAGAAGATGGTGATGCATGGGAAAATACAACTAATGTACCTTAGTGACTGTTGTTAACAGTAATATTATAATATTTTTGTATCAATGGCAGTGAAAGCACTATATCAGTCCTAAGGGTAAACAATAGGGTTGCATAAGGGGGATTGTGGAAAGGGAAATTATGGTAAAAGGAGGATATAATGCTTTTATCACCACCACTCATTTATTCATTCAAAAATATCAAATGATATTATCTTCCTTTCCATAATCAAAAAGCAGGGAATGTTGGCTTTATTTTGTAGATTGAGGAAATGGGAGCTAAGAGAGGGTGAGTGGTACCCCACAATTAGAGAAGGAGTAAGGAGAGAGGCCCGTGTGTGCATAGATTACGAGGTGGTTGATTTGTTTTTCAAGACACAGCTTTTGCACAGAGATTTCTGGAATCTCAGTTTGGAAGAATCCCTCCTTCTCCCTTCCCCCTTGCCAGCTCATGAACTTTCACAATCTGCCTTCTGTGGGACCCACCTGAGACCTGAGGAATGTGCCTTTTCCCGGTAAACTGAGCATCTTGAAGCTTGATTCCTCACTTTGCCGGCGGCTCCCACCCCAGGAGCAGCTCCTGGAATGCGAGGCTCAGTGGGTGCCTGAGGGAGGGGCTGTTTACCGAGAAGGATGTAAGAATGGGAAGGTGGAGTTGGAAGGAACTAACATGTCCTGACCCCCTGCCCTTTACAGCTATCGTCCATTAAATTCAGACCTGAGTATTATCATCAGCATCTTAAAGATGAAGAAAACCATGCTCAGGAGGATGAAGTCATCTTCCCAAGGTCGCCGAACCGTGGCCTTGATCTGACCAGGCTTGGGCCCAGACTGGGCGGCTCTTTGTGCTGAAGGCAGCCCTGAGTGTTAGGAGAGCTGGGGTTCTGGGGGATCAAGGAGTGAACCAGGTACAGTCATCGCTGATCACAATGCACCAAGTACCCGGAAAAGAAATCGCATGTGACATTTTCCACGTGCATTTCATGTGTGCAAGGGACATTGGGGTGTTTCAAACATTTGTTTCTTTTTTCAAACTGAGAACAGCTGAATATTTTCCACTTGGGTATAAACGGATGTCTAAATTGTGAAGGTGCCTCGAGCGCAAACTTGCTTAACTTTCAGTTTAGGTGTCCACCCTTCACTACACAATCAGCAGACGGGGTGGGGACACAAGTCTTTAAAAGCAGACTTTGCAAAACAAGTACTGAGTAACCTGGGTCTCTCTTTTCCCTGGTATGTGCCTAGCAAACTTTCCGGTCTATTTAACAGAAAGTTTGCCCTTGGACAGCAGTTCAGCAGGACATTCAAAGCCTCAGAGAGACCAAGGGCCCTTGGGGTGTTGGAATCAGTCAGCTGGGCTGAGGTGATTCAAGAAGGAAGTGGCCGGTCTCTGGTGCCACCCGCCTCCCCCGCACTTGGCTGGAGGGACAGGGAGGGAGCCAATTCGGCTGACACATCCGTTGTTTACCTTGCAGACTGCAGGGCCTGAGGCAGAGGTTGGAAAACTTTCTAAGATACTTTTTCTGCTGAAAATATTATGCAACATACAGAAATTTTTGACAAAGGAAAATGAATCACTGTAATTTCATCACCCCAACAAGTGTTTTCGTGTTTGCAAATTCACTTCCAGACCTGGCCTTCAAGTGAGGTCCGTGCTGTGAGGAAGGAGAAAGCAGCACCATTTGCGGAGCCTGTGTTTTTGGAAGCTGGATCAATGATGTATATTCATAATCAAATTTATTTCTGACAAACATCCTCCAGGTTTGCTCAAAAGATTTTCTCACATTTAACAGGAAAGAATATAACCTTAGAAAATGTCAGTATCTGGCTAAAGTTTCCTAAGCGAGTCATGAATGTGGGATTCAAATCCAGTTCTGTGTGAGCACAGATGCAGGGGTCTCCAGCCTAATGCCGGGAGCCATTTTCTCTCATTTACCATTATATCAAAGCATGTTATCTTACTATAATCTTAAAAACAAATATTTCAGAATATGTGTAAATTACATCTCAGTAGGTATATCACCATTGACTATACAGCAGATACAAAGCTTGAATACAAAAATTCAAGTTTGCAAAAAGGGTAATTTATTTTCTGTAAACACACTTGATTTTCATTTCAAGCAAATTGGCTAGGTAGTGCACACTTAATTTCAACAAAGACTGGAAAATTCCAGTGTATCACCGGTTTTCCAGGTTCTAAGCAAGTGCCTGACATGCTGGGAGGGAAGCCACGTGCCCCTTGGACATTCATCCTCAACCCACTGTAACATCCCCGGGTTACCTGTCCTTAAAGCTCACTTCCATGCCCTGCTTCACCTTGCCAGTCCATTCGGCTGCTCCCGTGCCCCTGCAAAGCAAGGCAACAGGAGTAGGGTTTCTGGATGAATGGTCACAATGCTCAGTTGAGTCCCTGGTCACATTTCCAAATAAGGGTCTCCAGGTGAGCCCGTGGGTGGGGCTGGGCAGGAGACCCTCGACTGTGAGCAGCTCAGGTGAGAACAAGTAGACAAGATCTCTTACACAGGCAGGCACTACTCAGCACAACCAGACACAAGGATCACCTCGCCAGTTCTCTGAGATTGTTTTAAACCAAATTATCAACCTCCCAAGGTTACTGGGAGAGAGAGAAACTTCTGGAAGAAAAGTATGACGATGTTAGGAATTAATTCGGTGAAAAAATACTAGCTGTTGCAGACACGGTATGTATGTCGCTATGGGACCCGTTATTTTGGTCTTTCACCAGTTTCCCTTCGCGATGTTCACCTTGTGTGGTGCCACTGGCTTGCACCGAGGGGCATTAGAGGAAAGAGCCGCAGGAGACACTGCCCTGCCGGTGGGGGGGACGGTGTGGAAACGGCACTCCTTTAGGGGACCTGGGGCGGCCGGTGTCAGTGCTCGGAGCGCGAAGCGGCTGGTCTGCTCTGCCTGACGGCAGGCTCATCACACAGGGCTTCATGGAAATGGTTTGTCTCTACTTTGGCCATGAAGGAAGAAAAAGCCCGAAACGGGCACCGTCCTAGCCCTCGGGAGCTCGCCATGCGGCTGCACTTGACTGTTGCCAGGGCCTCGTTCTCGCTCCTTTGCTTCCTGTATTTTCCCTCCACCAGGTTTCTTTTTGACCTTAAGGTATTTAAGGTGCTGTTTCCAGCCAGCTCAAGTCCATTTTGGAAAGACACAAGACATTAGACGGATGGACGGATGGATAGAAAGACAGATTTGCCTTTGAAGGAGTTACGGAAAACGTCGCTGAGGCAATGATGCATTTCGCCGGTCTATCTGTTGGAAGGAAATGGGGATAGTTTCTACTTGGGGATCTGGTTTGCCCTCGTATTTGATGAACAGAGCTAACTAAATAAGTGACTTAAATAACCGCATCACCCGGTTAGCGCACTTCAGGACAAGTTCCAGGTACTCTTGTCGTTAAAGGGACAGAAAGCTTTTTGGAAAAAAAAGGAAAAGTCATCTCGCTATCTCATCCTGTAATTATCCATTTCTTGCCTACCTCCTGCTGTTTTTGATAAGAGCCATTAGGATAATTACATACTTGACTAATGTATTAATAGCTCTGTAAATGTACGCTTCTGCATGCCTCTGTCAGAGCCTTTTGAGCATAGTCAGTCCCCGGCCAGGTCAGCCTTTGCTGAACCGCCTGGCGCAGCGGCCCAGACCCTCCCCACTCCCCCACCCCCCCACCCCCCCCAGCTAGCTGCAGCAAAGCCTTTTCACCCTGCTCAGGCCCATTTCTGCAGGACCTTGAAATGAAACACTGTGCTTATCCGGGAAATCCTAAACATCTTCGTCAGCTGTGAAGCCTGAAATAGAATCAGCTTTGCTGCCCTGAATATTTGCTTCCTGAGTCAAGATTTTATAATTGCTACACGTCTTTCCTTAAATATAGGACAGTAGAACTGCACATTTGAAATAAATAACCATGTTCATATGTGGCACCTTTCTATTTGAAACTTTTTATGATAACCTCAGACTTGAGTGAAGTGGATGATGAGCTCTTTGGTTTATCAAAAGTCAGGCAGTTTTTAGAAGGCATGATTGAGAGGTGTCTGGGATATGAGAGGGTGTTTCTAGCTAAGGGGTGTGTCCTTACCACAGGACAGAAACTTCCACACGCCTTTCTGAAACCAGTGTTCGTCAGCCAGTGCCTAGCTGAATTTCCATGTCCCACTCTACTCTGCTGCTTCACTGACAAGTCTTTTCAGATTACACAGTGAATGCAAATACATCTACCACAGACAAAAAGCACATATTAAGGAACCTAACTGCCTTTGAGCAGCTTGATAACTTATTTCCTACCATCAAATAAAGTTGCAACTCTACCTTGACATCTACAGAAATAGCCTTGGGGTAAAAATGTTTTCAAGTAGTCCTGCTTAGTGCATGCTTAAATTAGAGAAAAAAATTAAAGACTCAATGTTCAGGTGTATGAACAGGGTGGGCCTATCCAGATGAAATCCCCCCACTTTTCCTTCTCACCCTCTTAATGTCAAGCTTGACCAGCCTTTAGCCACAGAAAGGCAGAGGCCAACGTCCGTCTGGGGCTCAGGATGGTTTGGTTCCTGGAAACTAGACTTAAGAAGAACAAGACCTAAACATGGCTTGTTTGTTGGAAGAAGGGACGTGGAAGTTTTCTGATGGTGAAAGCCGTAAACCGCTAGGCACAACTGCAGAGAGGCTTTGCTCATTAGCCAGGGGCAAGCAGCAGTGGTCCTGCTTGGCCAAGACTGATTAGTCTCGGCAACTGAACTCCCCACACACCGGGTTTTCTCCATCAGTGACTATCGTGCTCAACACACATTTGCCAAGCACTTCTACATACCTAGGGCTGTGCAAGTTACTGGAAACATAAAGTAGATGAAGACAGGCATTTTCTGCCAAAGTTTACACAAACAAGTGGGAAGAGGATTTCACTTTGTGAGAGGCTCCGTGATAAGTGTTTTCTCTAAAGAGAATAAGCATTGTCCCCAGTGTGGTGGGGGGGAGGCAGGAGAACATAAGCTTGCTTCCTGGAGAGGCGGTTTTGGGTCAATTCTTTGGATTTTGTGCTATTCAGTTTTGTATGGGCAGCAAAAGCAGAGGTCTGAGTTCACCATATTTCTCAGTTCCTGGTTTATTATTGGCATGCATTTGCACTAGGACCTTTCTTGTTTTTATTTATTTACATACCAGTTAGTTGTTAGTTGGTTAATGTATTCGTCACTCGTCACTTTGTTTGATTCCTTTCTCACCATTCCCCACTGCCCTTTCTCCTGCCCTCCAGTGCTGGTGACAGTCTATTCCGCTGAAATGTTTATGTTTATATGTCTGTGTACAATGCATGTGTCATAGATTTGTGTGCGTGCACTTTAATTTCTGAGAGTGGTATTGAGTTTTATATCCTGTTTTGTTTCTAAGGCTTCTCATTGTGTGTTATGTTGTTATATCCATCCATCGTGCCAGGTACCCCTTCCTGCTGAGGACAGTGCACCCCCCCCTTACTGTCCTAATGCAGGACACACAGAGGCTGCACGGGCTCCTACCATCACACCCAAACGTCAAACCCTGGTAAGGTGGACAGTTAACACACCTAAGAAGTAGGCATTTTCTACTAACAACAGATTACCTAGTATTTCAAACACTGGCTATGTGGGAAATTAAAAGAGTAAAACAGTCTTTTTCTTAGCAGCTGTGTCGTTTGTTTCTAATTTGATGGGGGATCTATAAATAAACTGCTCATAAAAACACATGAGTAGTGCCTTAAAGGCTCTGAGAAGCAAGGTGAGGCCATGGGAGCTTGTCTAGCACCTGCTATAAGGTTTTCTACTAAGAGCTTCCCAAGTGCCAGGCGACCTTCTGGTAGGAAGCTTCCTTAGAAGACACGGCACTTGAGGCTTTCAGGAAAGACAGACGTCTTTAGCATAGCTAGGGTACAGAGAAAATCTACAGAATGAAGGGTTGGGGTACAGAGCATGCAGGGCACTTTGTGAGGGGAGGGAGTTAGGCTTATCTTTGAAGGAAGCATGTAAGACACAAGAAAGAGTAAACATTTCTTAGAAATTCATAAGATGGGATATATCATTTAATAATATTTTTAAGTATTAAAGGACATGGTTTCCTATCAATTAGGCCAACAAGTATTTATTGTGCAACTACTATGCATTCATATGCTTTCCAAAATATGAGATTACAGAAGTGAGCGAGAGAGACTAGCCTCATGGTATTTACAAACTACAATAAGTAAGTAAAAAAAAAAATAGACAAATAAATGAGGAAACAAGAAAGTATCAGATAAGAGGTACTAGCTTTGCATGATACTATTGTGTAAATTAGAAAAAACGCTCCTTCTGGGTGAACAAAGTAGAGAGGAAGAATACACCGTCTGGGCAGAGAGGGCCCAGTGACGAAAGGCTTGTCTGCTCAATACACCTTTAACTCAGGAATCTGTGGCCAGACCCAGACTCCACAGCTCGAGGGGGCAGCCGTGTGCGTGGCAGGGCAACGGGGCGGATGACAGGTCACTCTGACTTGCTCTCTGTTTCATGCCGTGTGTGCTGTTGTAGCTGAAGTCGGTAGGGGCTGTTGAATGGAAGAATTAAATAATGTCTATGCATTTAGATTAGGAAGGCGTGATTTAAGGAAAAAGCACCTCATACGCCATTTAGTTAAACTTTCTTTTCCTACTTAAATGAGACAAGTGATATGAGAGAGGGTAAACCGTTTGATCCAAAATACGGAAGTACATTAAAACAGCAAGCGAGTTGGTTTGGAAGGTATGCACAGAAGGAAATGAGATCACGTTTACCTTAAAATCATCCCACCCAGACATCAACAAGCAGCAAGTCCAAAATCCCAGGAGTCTGAGCAAGGCAGTTGCGTGATATTTCCAAGTCCAGCCTATGACCTCCGGCAAACCCCCAGTCTGCCGCGGAGTGGGGATTTCGGGGAGGGCTGTCGGGGACTGCCACGCTCTCCCTGAGTTCTAGGCGCATCCTCGGTCCCAAGCCGGCGGCAGCGCGGGGGCCGGGGCCTGGCTCCCGCCCTCCTCCGGGGGCACGGCCAGCTCTCCACCTGCAGCGGGCCAGGCGCTGGGGCCCGCGGGCGGCAGAAGGCCCCGCCGCGTCCTGGGTTCTGGGGCCCCCTCCCACGAGGACTCTGGGAAGCCCACCTCCTCCTTCCTGCCTCAGCACCTTCTGCGCTCCGCCCCTCCGCATTCGGGAATGCCTCGGGGTCTCGCCCCTCCCTGGCCATGGCACTGACCCCTTCTGCTCTCTGCTCCTCAGCTCTTCCCTCGGGAGATGCCAGCTCCTCTGCTCTCCTGTCTCCCCAAGCCAGGCTAGCTTTATCCGGTCACGGGCGGTGGCGGATCAGCTCTGTTATTCTGAGTCGTTTCTACTATGCCTAGATCACCCAGAACTGGTCACTTTTGCGTTCTACTGTAACATAGCTGACCTAAGAGAGAGAGGTCAGCAGGATAATAGCACAGATTCCTGGGAAAACGCCACGCCCATGCACTGATTGATAATAGAACAGAATATCTCCTGTCTCACATGACTTATCAAAATTTGTAAAAAATGGCATTTATTTAAAGAAACAGAATTTGTGTTGTTTAACCATCTTGCAGCTCAACATAACTCATTGTGTCTCAGCATTTTGTAATTCCATTTCTTAAGTATAAACTGCTGCTGCCTACACATTCATATAAAAATGACTGGGTAATATACAGGTATATATGTATCTAGAAGTAGTGATATGAATCTTACCCACTCACTCAGAAAAGCAGACCACACAAACCCATGTAGCTAAGCCCTAAATCCCTGAATATGTTCTGGATGCTGACTGTGGCCAAACGGCAGTGGGGAGGCCCTCCCTGCAAAGCTTCCCGCTGTGCTCCGGCCCGGCTGGCAGAGTCCTCCGGGGCATTCACAGTGGCTCCGCCACGTGTCAACTCCCGAGAATGGTGAGACCTTCGGACTCTTCAGATGAATGTCACTCCCACCGCATCACAGCAGCAGAGGCCCTACAGAATCACAGCGCGTGCCGTCAGCGAAAGGGACCCTCGCTTCTGCCCCTAGACAGTCACCTGATCCGACCCCTCCCCAAATCCAAGCGCTGCCCAGGCACGCCGTTCAGCACTTCCTGTGCCAGGAGCTGCGGGCCACGGAGGACGCCGGTGTGAGCCGGGCAGGGCTCCGACCGGGGCGGCCAGAGGGGAGAAAGACGTAACCCTCCGTCGTCACAGCAGGCGCAGCGGCCACGGCAAGGCGGTCACTCTACGCCAAAAGCTGCAGAGAAAGTCTTTGAACCCATCTTCAGGGGACGTGTAAGGGTTTACTACTGAACGGGGCCTCTAGCCGGGATTTCCCTCAACCCTTTCACGACGTATCTCGGAGTAATGACGTCTCAACGCATAAAACCAAATGCATGACCTTTAGAAAGAAGCACTTACATGGAAATACAATCGTAAAACATTAACAGCATCGTGCATTAATGTATTGATAGAGCTTATTAAACCCAAAACTCAAGCAGCGTTCCGTAGGCACCACATTTTCAGAGAAATGTGCAGCATAGACAGTATTTTTATCTACAACAATTGTGATGTGGTATGAAAAAACCTATGGTTCCCACTGGTGACAAAGTTACAGGTGACGGCCAAGGACGCTGGCCGTGCTGTGTTGCTGAGTTCATAATGGAATGAAATGATACATCTCAGCTGGTGTGAGTGAGAATGAATGAAGTGCTCCCCACCCAGTTCACTGCTCTTCCACCTACAGGTGCACTGGGGATCAGTGGTCCCCAGACGGAGAGCTCTCCTTCTAGAAAGCGGGACCAGCTTATGGGAGGACGAAGGCGAAGCATGAAGGAGAGAGACAGGGCTGGGGGCTAAGGCTGTGGCCTGAACAAAGAGCTCTGTGTGCAAACAGTGGATGCAAGTGGAACCGGGTAATGCGGCCGAGACGAAGAGGAAGGATGCTTGACTCTATCTTTCTGACCTGAGAAGCCTCAAAAGGATTTTGAGCATGAGCTGTCATATTTGAGCTCTGGAAAGTTAAATCAGGTATGAAATTAGGGGATATTTGACACAATTCTCTATTAATATACCTATTTGAAGACAGAGAACAAAGGCAGACTTATCTGATATCCACGTGTTGTTCTGAAATCCATTCTTCTGTATGCAGTAAGGGTATTACAAAGATGACGATAAGATGACATTCTGGCACGGTAGGTAAACAAAATCCTAGCAATTCCAGGGGGATCTTGAGTCATTTAAAAACATCTCATGAATGTTTCCAACTATCTGCTTAAGCATGCCAAGAATTTCCATGAACCCACATTGGCCTTCCCTCTAACCCCTTTCTCCTCTATCCCCATATCCTAAAATAAGTGCATAGATGCTTCTGACCAAAAGGCCACAGTTCATTGGAAAAGCAACCTGCTTAGCTCTGTCAGGCCTGGAAAGCACCTAGAAACGAGGACCCTAGTACCACATACCTGTGCTGGGCCACGTTCACCTGTGAACTTGGCCAGGTGATGGTGCCCAGGTATTTGGCCTGATGGTGACTGTGAGGAGTTTCCTGGATTTAAATCCTTAGTCTAGTGTATGGAAGGCTGGTCACGTCTGCAATCAACAGACGATGCCTTCAGCAAGGAGAGAACCCTCCTCTGATCTTTAAGAAGACCTTAAAGGGAGAGCTGAGGGTTTCAGAAGTCAGAAAGGAGAATTCCCATTTCTATTTCAACCAGACAACTTTTCCTGGGGAATTAATCGAAAGCTTCATGTAGTTGCCAACTTTTGGCCTGCCGTGTGGAATTCATACTTGCCAATTCCCACAGTCAAGTGAGCCAATTCCTAAAATAAATCTCATAGCACTTATATAATGTGGATATATCCTGTCAATTCTGTTTTCCTGGAAACCCTGGCTAATACATAGATATTTCACTGTTTTGAATTAAGCTAAGAGTCTGTTCAATAAAATAGTAATTACTTGAGCATCAAACTTCCTATCTTGGCTAATAAACTTTCATAATGACCTGGAAGGCTACATTCCAATTTACAATTCCAGGATTCCTTGGAATTCCACACCAGAATATGATGGTGTGGGGAGAGCCAGCCCCTGGTCCTAACCCACAGTCCACTCCCGTCTCTTCACAAACCCATGTCACCAGCTGTCAGCCCGAGCAGCATGTCCACATGCTGTCTACACTCCCCACCTACTGTCAGCCCTAGGCTGCGTGGACCCAGGGAAGAGGACAAAAGCCATCCCGAAAGGGAGCTCAAGGCCTTCTGGGCAGGCATGACGTGGTCCCCGTTCCTAGAGAACGGCCCTAGGTCTCTAGAGAAGGGAGCAGAAGATGGGGTTCAGACTCGCTGCATGGTGAGGGCTGTGGGCAGAGCCAGAGAAAAGCCTCTACCAAATGGGGCATCAGACATCTCACCACTAATTTTCCTTTCATAAACATATTGATCATATGCTGTTACATATTTAATACACCGTATGAGCAGACAGGTCCAGAGAAGTGAGATAGCTTGTACAAGAATACACAGCTATTAAATTTTAGATCTGAGATTCAACCAACGGCATTTGAAAGAAAAGTCAAACTTTTTCCCCATACCAAGCTGTGAAGACCCAGTTGGGATCTAATATTCCAAACCTTTTTAACTTACTGTCAGAGCCTGGGTAAACTGTTTTGAATATTCTTAACGAGTTTCTTCATAGTTAAAAAAAAAGTATGAATTTGATTTCTGGAAACAGCAAAACCATTTGATTCCTTTCTTGATGTTAGAGGTCAATGTCACTGATGACATTTATTGATTGCCCATATCTGGATGGCAACTAGTTTTGTTGTCATTTTTAAATTATATCTTTATTATTTTTCATCCTATCTCACACATGGCATACTGAATCTTGGATATTTGTCTAACGAAACACAATAAGGAAAGTGTACAGACCAAGTCTATTTAATTCTTTCTGCTAAAACACCTTCTATGACGAATAATTAAGCTTGGACACAGCTAAGAAATTATTGTTCGACTGGGTTACAGTGAGTCTCTTCTTGTCCACTGATGACCAAATCTAGGAGAAATTTTAACTTACAAGGAGTGTGAAATCAGAAAATGACAATGAGCACTGCTTGCTTAATGAATCAATTACATGGAATCAAGTATTGCATATCAGATATTTTCTTCAACATAATTTCTGCAAATCTTCAGAGAAATGCATTTCTTTAGAGATAATTTCATTTAATAAAAATGCAGTCCATGCGCGCTATGACACAACTCTGTCGCGTGTGGATGTGTGTGTTCCCCTTTGAGTGCTAACGCATCTCTGAAAGCTCATGTTGCTTATTGTTTCTTCCAAAACGTCACAGTTTATCAGCTTAAATTGATCACTGCCTTCTCTGACCTGCTTGCTTCCTTCAGATATGTCTTCCGCAGCCATTCCAGCAAGTGTTGGAATAGTGTGGTTTGAAGGGGCCTGCCTGGAAGCAGCACCTATCTCTCATCTCTGTTTTCACAGCCTCTAACATGGTACCAAGCACAGGGAGTGTTGTGTGCTCAAGGATTGTTTAAATACCAATTTCACCCTAGTCACCATTTTTTCAAAACAGCATCACTTTGATGGCCTCTTAATCATTGTACTGAAATAAAATCAGATTCCAGCATAAAGCAGCATTAACTGAGCACATACTCTGCATGCGTCACACACAGTGCGTTCTCAGTCTCTGCTGATTTTAGGGTGCAGCTCTGGATGGCGTCGGCTTCCCTGCTCAGCGTTCTGATACGGTGTGAGAGGGAGAGAGAGCTGGAGGGACTCCCAGTTTGCCTGGTGCGGGAGTCGTCAGTTGCTCCTCTTTGCCGGGAAGTGAGCACCTGGAAGGCAGGTGAGCTCAGCCCCGCGGTGGCAGCCGTGGCAGCGCCTGGGGGGCGGGCGGAGCCTGTTGGTGGCTGGATGTGCAGCCCCAGCAGCGCGTCTCGGCATCCACGTTTATGGCTGTGCTCCCTGCCCGGCGTCCGAGCAGCCTGAGGCCGAGGCACAGGCGCAGGTGGCTTGTGCTGGAAGCCTCTGAGCCGGCTGTAGGGAGGAATTACTTGGGCGAGAGCCCTCCCTCGGGGCCGGCTGGGGGCCCACGCAGAGGCAGGCGCTGTCCCTCCTCGCTGTCAAGGGCGGCCAGGAGACCGCGCGGCAGGGGAGCTCGCCAGCAGCACACAGCCCCGGCCTGGGAAGACAGGGACGAGCGTCGCAAGGGAGGACAAAGGCGTCCTGGGGGAAGGGGGAGCCTCACGGGCGAGGCGACGGGGCAAACCACCAGCATGCCACCGCGCCGTGCGCGTCCCTGGAGCCGCTAGGGCCGCGGCCCGCTGCCTGCTGTGGGGACCACGCCACCCACACTTCTTTTTCTCCCGCATTCTGTGCCCACTGCAGGCGCGGTGGTCGGCCGCAGCCCCCAGCCGGTCCCGTGCTGTGCCCCGCTGAGAGCCGGGCTTGAAGCAGCCCTGATCCGGAACATGCCGTTCTCACGGCGGACGGAGGAGAGGCAGCTCTGGGCGCTTCTGTCCATGACCTTCTCCCACATGGGCTGGCCGAGCAGGGCATAAAGAAAAGGAAGAGAACGCGCTTCCCGGGGGCCTCGGCACAGGACAGGGACGCCTGGCCCTCCTCAAGGGAGCCCTGGTCCATCTTAGGCATAAAGAGGTGAGTTTCTCATGGAGGAGGCCCCTGTGGATCAAGGGCAGTGGCTCCTGGGGCTCCCCCTGGCAGTTATCCACGTGGCTCCTCCCGCGGACCTGGGGACACTGCGAAGGCCACGGGCTCGTGCCTCTGTTGAGGCAAACGCTCAGGCATCACCCTCCCTCCCTCCCTCTGAGTCCCTTTTACACATGGAACGCAGCTCATAGGCTTCCATCTTCCTGGAATGCCCGCTCCATCCTTTTAAACTCCCTGACTCTCACTTAGCTTGCTGGTAAAATCATCTATTTTTCAACACCCTGCCCAACGCCCCCTCCCAGTGAGCTTTCCCTCGCTACACCAGCTGATACCTACAGCACTCCATCTGTTACTTTCTTGTGGTCACTTCCAAAAATATTTGGTAACTGTTTATGCACTTGAATTATCTCTATATCCCAAACTCTAGCATGGATCCTACAGGTTACTGGGAAGAAAAAGAATGGATGGGCAGATCGGTGGATGGTTGAGACGATCGAAAGTGTGCCCTTTCCCTCTGGGAAAATTGTGTTCTCCACATGGCTTTCCCTTCTTTCTTTGAAACATTCAAAACCAGGCCAGTTGTAGGGTTTGAGGCATGAGGCGGAGAAAGAAGGGGACTAGGACGGAAAGGAAGAGAAAGTTCCCAGCCTGCCCGCGCCGGTCTAGGGCTCGCTGGTCAGCATAGCGCCCTCTGGAGCCGCCACCCTCCTGGCTGCATCTGGCCGGAAAGGCCGCCTTGAACGGGCAGCTAATTAGCCAGGCCAGAGGGCCAGGAGAGCAGCGCGGCAGGATGGCCTCAGCTTGGGAAATTGCTCTCCCGTGTGGCCAGAGCCCTTTGCGTTTTGCAGCTCCCAGAGGAGAGAGGGCAGTGCTGGCTGGATTCCTGGCCAAGCCTCTGGCCCGGAGCTGCCATAAAACCTTGGCAGCTGGCTCACTCCCCAGCGCTTTTCTCACTCCACGTGCAGGCCGCAGCCTGCTGCTTGGTGACACGACTGCGTCTCCTCTTCCGAAGGGCTGAGGGCTGAGGCAGCGCTCAGAAGGAAGGAGCGGGGCTGCGGCTGCTGGGAAAGGGAGTGGGGAAGTATCGAAAATAGACACGCGCCAATCAAAACTCTGCTCTGCAGCCAGCCACAGGGCCCGCTTTGTGACACTTCCCTGGTGGAAAGTTCCGCCACAGCATCCTCCTCCCCGGCCTTGCGTTTACTTCACGTCTGGCTGCGGTGGGGTGAGTACTGAAGGGCCTTTCTGCAGCTCAGCGGGGATCGCTGTGCCCCGGGCACCGTGCCTGCCCGCTCCCTGGGACCCTGGGACGGGAGGGGACACGGTCACGTCACGTCGTTTCCACGCTGCCAGCGCTCGCCTCTCCTGCTCCGGAGGTGCCAGAGCCCACACTGCTCACTTTCAGATATCGATGCACGTGCTATTTTGGGGGAAAGTCTGGGGGAGAAGGAGCTTGGCTCTACCTGAGACAACCTGCCCCGGCACCAGCAGCAAATAGGAGAGCCCAGAACTCCCAGAGAGGATTGGAATCCGAGCACAAGGGGCCGTAAAATGCAAAGCCCTCCCAGCAGGGCCCCGGCAGTCCTTCAGCCCCCACAGCAGAGGGCTGGGTCCCATTCCATCGGAACACTACACCCCCGGGAGAAGGGAACCAAGGGCAGGGCCATCCAGCTGATCAGGGAAAGCACCACGTGCTCCAGCCGCAGGCCCAGGCCTGGGAGGGCTCTGTGGCCACCTGCCCCTCCCGAGGCCACGTGCCAGGCCACCCTGCTTGCTGGGCAGGCACGGTGCTCGGCTCTGCAGGGCGAGGTGAGGAAATCTAGGGCTTTGTGGCCAGGCAGGCCTGGCTTCGGATGCCAGCCCCACCCTGGAGAACGCTGTCACCGCAGGCAGGGTACGGAAGCCCCCGGAGTGCAGTTCTGCCACGTGAAGTGGGGTTTGACAGGTACAAAGGATTGGAGATTACACGTGAAGTGATTAGCACAATACCTGCCTCACGGCAGATGCGAAGCCGCTGGGAGCTGGGGTCGTGTTGGCGCCACACTTAAATTAACGAGGAAGCCATGAGTGGGCGCAGCCCTGGAGCTCAGCCAGCGCGAGCTCGGCACGCAGTGTCTTGGCATTCTTTAGAGTATTAAAGACGGCGTCTCTAGAATGTGCCTGACTGCCCCATGCAAACCCAAAGGAGCAGGAGGTGAGGGGAATGCTGTTAACACACCTTTTTCCTGTCCAGAGTCTTGATACTGTGGTTGATTATCAGCTCCCGTCCCTCGAAAGATGGGATTCAAGGGCCTGGGGAAACTGGCGGGCAGGTACCTGATGGGCAGGTATCTGAGAGCACAGGGCACAACCCACGGCTGACCCCAAATGACCATTTCTCCAGGCACCTCTACTTGGTGCATTTGCAATGTAGCTAATTTTATATCCTGCACCTGTTACACTCAAGCATGTAAAATAATAAAAAGAGGAGCATGTGCTATTGTGCCTGCCTCTATAAATACCAGCAGCTGCCACTTACAGGGGACTCTCCTGACCCAAACATTTTGTTAAATGTTTCACTGGAATATCTGTAATTCTCATACTACCCTTTTCGGTAAGTACACTAGCTCAGAGAAGTTAAATAACTCCTTAGTTTTTTCAGTTCTGGGGCCAAAATTCAAAGCCAGCTTATTCTGACCTCAAAGCACATGTCTTCCACTGTACTACACTATCCTTCAAACACACCAAAGTAATGCAAATGGGCTGGAGACAGATGAATAGATGTGGATATACGTGACAACTTTGTGTCCCAACTCCAAATCTGAAAGTTATTTACTGAATGGCTTGAGCCACAGTGTTCGATGTGGCTACTGGAGCTGTACGTCAAAATTTTGTTGCTACTCGCTTCTTTAACACACAGTGAGCTCCAGCTCAGCCCTACTGAGTCAGAGTCTCTAGGAAGGAGCACCGAAATCCCAATTTTTATGAAGCTCCCAGGGTGTTCTGATGTAGCCCAGAGAAGTACAAGGAAACATCTCTTTGCGTCAGTATCACACGACAGCTTAAAGATCTGGTAGCTCTTTTTTCTTTAACCATTTTGAGTCTTTTTTTTTTAAAGATGTATTTATAATACAGAGAAGTAAAACAAAACTAAAAATGCTCCACTAGCTCCCTTCCCAGATAAATGACCTCTGACATCTATTGACATGTTTGAAAAATCATACATATGTGCATATATCTCTCCATACAGTGGCAAAAAATGCCAAATGAAAAGTAAAAGACTTTCCAAATTCATCCCTTTCCTCTCCCCAAAGGCTATGACCATTAACAGATTCTTGTGATACTGTGCAGAAAAAAAGAAAAAAAAAACTAAATTCTATATCTGCATGTGTGTGTGCATATCTGCCTAAACATGCAAACATATATTTATATTCTTCTTCATTTACACAGCAGTGAGTCATAGTAGGCCCATGCATCTGCATCTTCCCTTTTTTATCATAATAATTTTTTTCCTGAAATCTTTGTGTCTCATTACATTCAGAGTTCATTCTTTATGACATATTTGCAATATTCAAAGATGCGCCCTAATTTATATAAGTAGTATTATAGTGATTAACATCTTAATTTTTCCAGGTTTTGTTTGCTTGTTGTTTACTTTTGGAAATAATACTGCAGTGAAAACTCTTCTACACATATCTTGATGGGCATTTGCAAATATCAATGTCAGGTAAATTCCCTAATGTGGCATTGCTAAATCAAAGCCTCAGTGCATTTTAAACCTTGATACATGTTCCAAACCATTATCCAATCAAAAACATACCGGGCCATCCATTTCCCAAACTCCTAGGACCTTAGGTATCGTCAAGTTTGGCTGAGACTGAAATGTGAGACAAAAGGAAATGTGTTCCATAGACGAACAGCTAAACTTCTGATGTCCAGTGCCTATCATTAGCCAGTATCTTTCTAAGCTCTTTCAGAGCCCACACATTGAAATACGTATTCTGTACACACACACAAACATGCACACACATAATCACACACGTATGGATTCCTTGACTATCACAGGAAATATACCATGATGCAAAAATTAAAGAGAAAGGATAAGCAACTAGTCCTTGGGGAAAGGGTATGATGGAGACTTATTTTCATCTTTACCCTGTTTTTCCTTTTGAATTGTATGTCATGTGCTTGTATCACTAGTCAAGGAGTAAATGAAATAAAACGTATTCCATGAAAAAAACTTACATATGCTCTCACCCTTTCATTCAGCAATTTCGCCTCTAGAAATTTATTTAATGTCTAAGCCAGTATGTGTGCAGACTGACGCATATTCAGGTTTTTTTCACTGCAGCAGCCCTTGAATAGAAAGAAGAGTAAACACAACCTAAATGCACCTCAATATTGGTGCAGTGAAATGACAATTCTTTGTGCTGAAATGCTCTGTATCTATAACAAAGAAGGAAGAACTTCATTATATATTGAAATGGAATGTTCTCAAAAATATACTGCAAAATAGGGAAGCGGCTGTGGCTCAATCAGTAGGGCTCCCGTTTACCATATGGGAGGCCCCGGGTTCGGTTCCCGAGGCCTCCTGGTGAAGGCAAAGCCCGCCTGCACGGCGTGGTTAGCTGACCCAGCGAGCATAAGCAGCAAGGGGGGGATAAATGAATAAATAAATAAAATCTTTAAAAAAAAAAAAAAAAAAAAAAAAAAAAAAATATACTGCAAAATAAAAAAGCAAAATACAGAAGAGCATGTGCTGTGTCTGCCATTTGTGTTGAAAGGGAGTAAAAAATCGTGGTTCTGTGCATGTGTGACATGTACACTCTATGTATGTGTATAATATATATAAATGTGTTCAAAGTGTGTGAATATATGACATTTACACACACAGGCAGACACACTCATATATGTGCATATATGCAGACGTATGATGGGCATTTCCTAGTATTCGAATAAAACGTCTCTGAAAAGACACGGAAGCTATAGGTAACAACAGTAGGAGACTGAAAACCGGGTGGCAGGGAAAGAGAAATGGGAGGACCTCTTCACTCCTCTTGTTCTTCTGTGTTCAAAATATAAATGAATACAATTAAGATTAAAGAGAAATATTTGCAGGCCAAACTTCGGCCTAGAGCTCTTCACTTACTCTCCAGTACGCTCACCTCACTGACGTAGGTTCAGCCTTGGGGTTATTTTGCAGTGGGCAAGTGAAACACGTGGATTCCAGGGTGGACAGGCTCCTGGACGGGCTCTCGGCTGCGGCTTCATCCAGAGTCTGCATGGACCTCGCCTTGCTACCTGGCTTCAATCCAAAGTGGCGCTGCTGAATGAAGTTCCAGCAGGAAAACGCCACCAACTATTGACATTTCTATGGAATATTTGGGAAGATGGAACCCCCATTGCTCTGCAGTGAGTGTTTACAGATGGCTTTTGGGAGCTCGGTGCGCTCACACGGGGAGCAGCATGCTGTGTAAAATCTGAATTTTACTCTGCTAGCACGTGGGGAATTGGAGTGCCATGTCTTAAATTAGATGGTGTCCTCTCCTTTATGTAAATGGTTCAAATAACCTCTGCTGCTTTTTGGAAATAAATATGTCCACGCGTGCGATGGTTCGGCGTCTGTGTCAGCTTGGCCAGGTTCTAGTGCCCAGGTGTCTGGTCAAGCAAGCCCTGGCCTCGTTGTTACTGTGAGGGCATTTCATGGGCTTAAACCATCAGCGAGTTTCCTGCTTCTATGGCTGATTGCATCTACAGTCAACAGGCAGATTGCCTTCAGCAGTGAGGGAAGTCTCATCCCATCAGCTGAAGCCTTAAAAGGAGAAGCGATGATTTCAGCAGCCAGAAGAGAGGATTCCCGTCTCTCCTTCAGCCAGCCAGGCTTCTCCTTTGTGGCAGTTTGAAATTATTTTATGAATTCCCAAAAGAGAAAGATTATGTTTGTAAACAAATCTATTCCTCTGTGTGTGATACCCTTAGATTATATCAAATTCAGTGAAGGACCTTTTACTAAGTTTACCTGATAAAATCAATTTAGGGCTTCTGATTGGACTACATCAGTAAGGCTTAACTCAGGTTGAGTCCCCGCCCCCTTGGTGGGCCGGTATAAACGGACACTCACTCGAGAAGACACACGGAGGAGAGAACTTTGTCGGTTTCATCCTGCCACGTGACAGAAAGGAGACGGCTCCAACAGCTAAAGCCCTGGGGAGAGAGACGAGCCATTGGCCTCATAGTTTGCAGCTGACCTTGCAAAGGGAGCTGAGGCTGCTACAGGAAGCCCTGGGAGACAAGCCCTGTGCCAGCCTACAGCTGAGCTCAGAAGAAGCTGGGCCCACGGAGCCTCAAGAGGAAGAGGAAGCCCGGGAAGGAGAGACCAGGCGGAGGTCAGCGACCATCTTGCTTCAACAAGTGGCACTGACTTTGGAGAGAAAGCAGCCTTGAGTTGGACTCTTTAGGGCCTTGTAACTGTCAGCTTTTACCCCAAATAAATGCCCTTTATAAAAGCCAACAGATGTCTGGTACATTGCATCAGGGCCCCTTTGGCTGATAATACAACCTTCATCAGAGTTCCCAGCTTGCAGCCTGCCCTGTGGAATTTGGACTGGAGTCGTCCCACAGTCGCATGAGACACATTTATAGAATCTCATACTATTTACAGATATCTCTTGTCGGTTCTGTTTCCCTAGAGAACCCTGACTAATACAATACTCTTGGAAATATACTGTCTCTTAACTTCTCAGGGTAGGAAACAAATAAATGAAGCAAAAAGAGTGAGCTCTGAGTGAGGCCATGGGAGCTGGGAGCCTGCCACACGTTCTGCCCCGTGTGCATTCGTGGGGAGCTCTGCTCCAGAGCTGGAGTGATTGTTCACACATCTGTATGGATTCAGGTCTCAGGCACCAAATTCAAACGTGCCTACTCCTACACTCAACACAGACAACAGCTAAATTCAATGCCGTCACCATCTTATTAGCATCCACTTTTCTCCCTCTGCTTTCCTTCTTTCTTTTCTTTCATTTATCCTCCTTTCCTTCTTTCAAGAAATATGTAGTGTTTTTCACCTTGCCAGGTAACTGCCCCAGACCTTGGGATTATAAGGATGATTTAAAATCATGGAATCTGCCCTCAAGGAGTCACAGACTAGTGAGAGACAAAATACCTGCCTATGATACAGGAAACAGTTGCTATGGCGGAAGCGTGTGCCTGGCACCCTCAGGAGGCTATAGAGCTATTCCTCTGGAGAAATAAGAGGGGAGGTGACTTGGGAGCCTGGAAGCAAAGGTGGGGATCCCAGACAGCAAACGGAGAAAGCCAGTGCAGGCAGGGGGCGGCTTAAATAAGGCACGGAGGCGTGAGCTTGTCTGATGGACACATCCAGAAACGCTGAGCAGAGCAGAGGGTTTTGATGGGAGGCGAAAGCAGGGAGAAGGAGAAGAGGGATGAATTTGAAATGATATGCTGAGACCATTTGCATGTTTCCCACCAGAGATGCATATTTCATATGAGGGAATATGCCAGTCCTTGTATTTTTTCAGATTTAGGAGGCAGTGCTAGCAGAAATGCTGTATTTGGACTCCTAAGGCGAATGAGCTCTTAGTCAGCACTAAAACAGCTCTTCGCTTCCCTCCCTGATTGTCCTTGCCCCGTGACATCTGTGACACAGGACCCCCCCCCCCGGCAGTCTTCTGCCCTTCCCACAGGGACTGCTCCTCAGATCACACAGACCCCTGCCCCGTCTCTCATCTTGCTTTTCAAGGTGGAGGGAGCCTGTCCTTTTCCTAGAGCAGAAAGGCTCAGAAGCCAAGGGTGAGAAGAACTGAGGATAACTCCTAACTTGGAGCCTTTTGACATCTGTGTTAAAAAGTATGCTACTTCTTCCCTTCTGTGCTTGCCTTGCAAATTCTTGTTATAAGAATTATGCAACAATTATGATTTTTTAAAAATTGGAAATACTGATACACATTCTAAGGGATACCAGCCAGGAGATTGCATTACTGAAATAGCCTCCCCTCCTCAACGCAGAAATATCTAAAGAAACAGTTTCATTTACTGTTGCTTTGTTTTTAATATTTATGCTTAAATACATGTATTTCCATATCTTTTTGTACTTGGCATTTGTTCTAAGGAAGTAACTGGAGGAAAATTCAAGCTTGGAATGCTGGGAGTTCAGGGAACTTTACCAAAAGCAGGGAAAAATAGAAAGCATCCTAAATTCTTCCCTACCGAAGAAAATCTAAATTGGCTTTCATAAAGCCACTAAAAATCATAGTTTGGGGAAATGATGACAACACAATTTGAAATGGAAAAGTGGAAACGGAGGAGCATGTAGCATTTCTACCAGAGCACAGAGGGGCCACAGGGGAACACGAGCCTTTGGCGCATCCGGGGGCTTTGTCTATGCGGCCGGGAGGAGCCGGCAGCGGGAAAGCGGGGCTCGGCGCGGAGGCTCCAGGCTTCGAGGGCCAGGGAGGCGCCGGGCGCAGCGGGCACGGCCACCGCCTGCGGAACAGATGCATGCATTTACTTATTCCGGAAGGGTCTCCCGAGCCGGGTGAGTCAGCTAAACCAGCGACACTGAAGCAGTCCAGGTCCCAGAGCCCAGGGCTAGACATATCTGAACAGTTTGCTTCCTCGGATTCAGCCAAAGGCTCCCATCCCTCGGCTTTGCCAATTTTGGGCAAGACTGCATTCCTCCGGTAACACCCTGCTAGGCTCTTCTGGAGCAGCGATATTCGCTCACCAGAGAAATATTCTGTCTTCCTGGATACTGATACAGGAGGAAACATCACTTCTGAAGTGATTGCTGCATTCCCCTTTGGATACTCTGGATTTAAAAATATATCTATAGAATTGAAACAATAGGTTTAACTATTGTTATGGGCTGAGACCTGGATCTCACTGAGAAAAAAAAGAGAGAGAGACAATTCTAATGTGAATCTTATGTTTACTGTTTAAAAGTGCTGTGCTAATACCTAAAAAGTGCTTTTGGTGGGAAGCGATATATTTCCAAGTCATCAGGGAAACTGACATCTTTCCTAAAAATATATTTCCTTAGATATTAAAGACAAAACACCTTAAACAAACATAAAAGAAAATGTAGCAAAAATAAAAAATAGCTGCAGCAAACGTGGCAAGGTTTTATATGCTTTCTGTTTAAAGACTCGAAATCTACCAGAAAAATGTGGACATTCTGCACTTCCCTATAAAAAAATGTGCAAAAGATACAAAAGGCAGTTTATAAGACTTGCAAATTGAAAATAAATATGACAAGTATGAACCTTATTAATAATCAAAGAAATGAATATTAACACATCAGTAAAACAAAATTTGCTCCCAGCAGGCGGAGTGAGTGTGGAGCTTTCACTCCGGCTTCTGCTTCATCTTGTAAACGTGTTGTAAGTGAAGTCGATAAACTCATAAACTCTTGCTACAACTTTTGTGCAGGACATTTTTAATTGATTGCAGTCCTGTGACTTAGTAATCTTAATATTGTAATTTATTATTTGGAAAAGTGTAGATGTATACACATATTTGAGTGTATAATTGTGCATAACTTTTTTTGTAATAGCAAAAATAATCAAAATAACTGAAAGAAACGTTTATTTCAATTAACATCAAAACATTTCATTTCATATAGCATTTGAAAAAGCATATCACTTCAATAAGCAATGTTTACTAGAACATTATAAAAATATTCTAATAAATTATGGTTAATCCATTTGATAGATTTCTATGAGTGACTTATGAAAACTCAGGTTTTTCAAAGATTATTTACCGACATGGGAGATAGCTTAAAGAATAAATGAAAACAACCAAAAACTCATGCAATATGCTCTTCAGTATATTTATAAATGTGTATGCATAAAAGTTCTGAAAGAAAATCCATTAAAATATCAAGAGGGGCTATCTGCAGGCAAGTTATCCTTTCCATCTTCTCTTCCACACTTGTCCATATTTTTCAAACTTTCTATGAGGAACGTGTGCTACTTTTACCTTCAATTGACACTTGTCATTTGAAAATGAGAAGATATTTCTTGTTGACCATGGTTCAGACACCAAGACCTGAAACCCCGCACTAATGGGGTCTCTGCAGCAGCCTGTGCACCACCGAGCTTGCCAGGGTTTGCAGACTCGTGGACTCTGTGGCACCAAGAGGCATGGAGTGCCACTCGGTGAACGTGCAGCAAACAGAGGACTAGAAGCCAGGCCTATCCCAGTACTTGCCTCTCCATTTTTTTTTCATGTCAAGAACATTTTTTGGGGGTTCCTGTTAGATGGCCAGCCATGGACTCACACATAGTCCAGCAGATTGCCAAAAGCATTGACTTTGAGTCATACAAGGCAGAAATATGCTTTTTGGTTCAATACCTACTAGTGTCCTGACTATGACAAAGTTACTTTCATTTGTTTACCAAGCATCTATTTACTACATGTCTTATGCATCTGACGGTATTCTAGATGTACTCAAAAAGGTTTTAAATGTTTCTGTAAAATGTGGACAGCGCTCTTCTCCACTGGATCGCTGTGATTATCCAGCTAACCCTCCTGTGTGACAGTGGGTAGCCCAACACCCTGCACGTGGCAGACGTCACATAGCTTCCTTTTCCTTTCTTTTGGCTTCCTAGTCGCCTAGTGTGGATATGTAAGACTCGGTTTTTAAAAAAGCCTCACAGGTTAGCCAGAGAAACACAAATTTCTTACCAAAAAAAAGGTTTCTATGTTATTCTAGATGACACGTTTTTCTATTTTGGCACCTCTGAAATCAGGACGGAGCTCTAAAGTGCCACTGGCCAGGACTTAGCAGTGGTGGCGCAGCGGCTAAGTGCATGCACCGCCGATGAATCGCCTGCATTGGACAAGAGTAGACAGCGCTGAGAAATGCTGCGCTGCCATCGTACACGATGGCCCACTTGGAAACAGACATCCATCAAGGACTCAGGATCAAAAACAATCAATTAAAAAATGGGCAAAAGATCTGATTGGACAGCTCTCCAAAGAAGACATACAATTGGCCAGAAAACACAAGAAAAGGTGTTTGACATCATTAGCTATCAGGGAAATGCAAATCAAAACTGCAATTGGATACAATTTCATACCTATTAGACTGGCTAATATTAAAAAATGGAAAATTATAAATGTTGGAGAGGATGTGGAGAAACAGGAACATATTTAGATTTAGCAAACACGTAGGGTCAGAATCTAAGATATAAGTTACCAGGGCATGGGTTGGGCACAGGGAATGGGAAGTACAGAGTTTCTCCTTGAAAGATAGAAATGTTCTGTTAACGATGACGGTGATGGCAGCATCACGTTGCACATGTAAGAAACAGGACTGAGATTACATCTGAATGGGGCTAAAAGGGGAAATATTAGGTGTATAACATGGTAATAGAACAAAACTGTTTTAAAAATCCATGCAGCTGCACTACACAGCCAGCCCTAAGTTAGAGCTCAGATCGTGGTTAATAGTACAATTATCAGCAGTTGTAACAAATGCTCCACACCAATGCAAGGTGTTAAGAACAGGGTGGAAAATGGAAATACTGTATTTTATGCATGATCGTCTGTAAACCCACAACTTCTCTAATTTAAAAAATAAGCAGTCAAAAGAAAGAGAGTCTTTAGCAACAACAACAGAAAATAAAACAAAACATAAACAAGGAAAGAGCCAAAACAAAAACCATGCATTCAGATTCTAGTTCTGCCTCTTGTTAGCTCATTCTCTGGGACTCCACTTCCTATGCTGAAAAGAGTGTTAAAATGTACCTAGCAAGGTTATTAGAAAAACAAGCTCAGGAGAGGCTACAAAATGAAATGCTTTTTAGCAACAAAGTAGCATCAGCACTTAGACATGTTGCAGAGCTGATTGTTTACGTGTCTGTTTTTGTTTTTGTTTTCCCTAAACTGTGCAGTCTTGAAGGCAGGGCCATCGAGCATTCAGCTCACCATCACCAAAGCCACCTGCGGTGATTTTCGTCCTGAGCCGATGTGACAAGGCCCCCATCCTCAGTCACTAGCAGCGGTGTGCTGCAGCTAGGCTTTTGTTATTCTTATCTTTGCTGTTTTAAATCTGTTTTGACTCGTGCTGCATTTCTCAAAGTTTCATAAAGCAAGTGCTGAAACTGGTACTTTAAACATAAGGCAGTGAACAGAGAAGCCTACTGATTTGTCTAAGGTCACACAGAAAGTTGGAACTGGACGCAACCCTGAGCGTGATGTACTTCCTTACTAGGTCAGACTGTCTCAGTCGTGAGGGTGAGTCCTGGCCAGCTTCTGGAGTTAGGGTTAAATCCAGCTCTGAGAAGCAGGAGGCAGAAGGGTAGAAGAAAGGAGGCACTTGCAGTGATCATCTGAGCCAAGGATGGCCCCAGATGTGGACTAGAAAAGATGAGGTGAAACAATCTAAAAAACCTAAGAGTACCATGTGGCCAAAAGGTGCCCTATATACATAAACATCTGTGGGGGGCGGGGGTTCAAGAGAGGAAGAGGGGGAGGCTGAGAGGCAGCGAATGCAGAAACTCAGAGTCATCCAGGGTGGCTTGGGGTGGAAAGGGCATCGGAGAAAGCATGGCAGTTTGCTAGCTGAAGCCAGGACGGAAGATGGTTGGTAAATTCCTCTTGGATGCTGTGGAATGAGGTGACAGCTTGAATGTACCATTGTACCTATATGTGAAAAAAGCAAAGCAGAGGACAAAACATTTAGATTCAGGACTGATAAATCTTTTAGATTTTTACCATGAACTTTAAAAATTAAAGTGTAAATAGAGAAAAATGTGCAAAATGTACAGCTTAATGAATAAAGAACTGAAGAATAATAGGAAAATGATAAATGAACAATAGGAGATGGTAATGGGGAAAACTTATTGTAGAATCTTTCAAGTTTTCTTTTTTTGGAGGTACTGGGGACTGAACTCAGGACCTTGTATATGGGAGGCACTCAACCACTGAGCTACATCCAGTCCCTAGAATTTCTCCATTTTATGAGAGAGGAAACTGAGGCCCAGGGAAGGGAAGTGGTATGTTAGCAGTCACCAGCAGGGTAGAAGCAGTACTGAGAAGAGAGTAGGAGCACAGGGCCATCTTTGTTCGCTGCTCTCCTGGAAACATCCCACTTCCTCCCAGGGTCTCACTGAAGCTGCCTCAATCAAGCTCTACTGATTATCTCTTCCAATATCACAGCATCTATGCAAAAGGTCCTCTGGTAGCACAACATTGTGAATTCAATGAATTATTATATTTGAACGTGGTTAAAAGGGGAAATGTTAAGTAGTATATAGGCCATTAGAATAGAAACTTTTTTAGAAAACCAGAGGACTGGGAGCAGATGTAGTTCAAGTGGTTGAGTGCCTGCTTCCCATGTATGAGGTCCTGGATTCAATCCCCAGTGCCTCCTAAAAACAAAACTAAAGAGGAAAAAAAAACAACTTTCATTGGGGACTGGATGTAGCTCAGTGGTTGAATGCCTGCTTCAAAAAAAAAATGCCAGAGAACTAAACAGACAAGCAATGAATCCTAAAGTAAAGTATGAGCTATAGTTAATAGTATAGTTATAAAAATATTCTCTCATCAATTGTAAGAAAGTTACCACACTAATGCAAAGTATTAATAACAGGGTAAAATGTATGTGTGAGGATGTGGGTACATGGAAACTCTGTATTTTCTGCATGATTTATCTGTAAACCTACAACTTCTCTAATAAAAAAAATCCTGGATTAATTCTACCTTAATGTTATCGATATTTTAAAAAGCCAACAGGTGGAAATAAAAAGAGATGTAAACCAGTTTCTGTCTTTCATATGGGAAGAGAGAAAGGGTCCAAGAATAAATACATCTAGTAAATAATATGCCATACACCAACAAAAAATTACTATCCATGCCAAGAAACAGGAAGATATGGCCCAGTCAAAGGAACAAACTAAGCCTCCAGATGCCATAAAGGAGTTGAGACAACAAATCATAGACGTTCAAACAAATCTCCTTACTACATTCAATGAGATGGCTAAAGAGATTGAGGACATCAAGAGGAATTCGAAGGCATACAAAGAAAAACATGAAATCTTATGGGAATGAAAGTTACAATAACTGAAATTTTAAAATACGCTGGAGGCATATAAGAGCAGATTTGAAGAGGCAGAAGAAAGAATCAGTGAGCATGAAGACAGGGCTCTGAAAGCAAACATACAAAAGAAGAGTTGAAGAAATGAATGGAGAAATTGAACAGGGTCTCAGAATATAAATAACAGAAAGAGACATGCAAACACACTTGTCATGGATGTCCCAGAAGGAGAAGAGAAAGAAAAAGGTGGAGAAAGAATATTTGTGAGTCCAAGAAGCACAGCAAACTCCCATATGAATAAATCCAAGTAGACCTACTCTGAGTCACATACTAATTAGAATGTCAAATGTCAAAGACAGAGAATCCTAAGAGCAGCAAGAGAAAAGAGGTTCATCACATACAACGGATGCACAATAAAAGATTAAGTGCCAATTTCAGAAACCATGGAAGAAAGAAGACAGTGGTGTGATATATTTAAAATACTGCAAGAGAAAAACTGCCACCCAAGAATTTTATATCCAGGAGGCCTGTCTTTCAAAAATGAGAGCGAGTTTAGAATATTCACAGATAAACAGAAACTGAGCAAATTTGTAACCAACTTTGCAGGATATAATAAAGGGAGTGCTACAGCCTGAAAAGAAAAGCCATGAGAGAAAAGCTTGGCAGAGAGTCTAGAAATTAAGATTATATCAGTAAAAGTACCTAAAAGTGTAAAAAGAGTGGGAAAACAAGATATGACAGAGATACCCAAAGATCAAAATGGGTGATGTAAGAACTGCCTTTATAGTAGTAGCATTTAATGTTAATGGATTAAACTCTTTAACCAAAATAAACAGACAGGCAGAATGGATAAGAATATATAAGCCACCTATATGCTGTCTACAAGAGACTCATCTTAGACCCCAGGATATAAATAGATTGAAAGGAAAAGACTGGAAAAAGATATTCTACACATGCAGTAACTAAAAAACAAACAAACAAACAAACAAAACTGGAGTAACCATACTTATATGACATAGACTTTAAAAATAAAGCTGTTTTTAGAGACAAAGAGGTCATTATATAATAATAAAAGGAGTAATTCACCAGGAGGAAATCATAAAGGTATATGCACCTAACCAGGATGCTCCAAATTACATGTGACAAACACTGGCACAACTGAAGGAAGAAATAGATATCTCTGAAACAATATTTGGACACTTCAATACACCATTCTCATCAGTGGATTCATCATATGGACAGAAGATCAATTAAAAAAAAAAACAAAACAAAAAAACAGAGAGCTTGAATAATATGATAAATGGACTAAATCTAATAGACATATACAAAACATTGCACCCCAAAACAGCAGGATATAAATTCTTCTCAAGTGCCCATGGATCTTTCTCCATGAGAGACCATATGTTGGCTCAAAAAGCAGAGCTCAATAAATTTAAAAAGATAGAAATTATACAAAGCACCTTCTTGGATCATAATAGAATAAAGCTGAAAATCCACAACAGGCAGAAAAAAGGGAATTCACAAATAGATGGGGATTAAACAACACATTTTTAAATAATCAGTGGGTCAAATATGAAATTGCAAGATAAATCAATAAACATCTTGAGATGAATGAAAACAGGAACACTAAACATCAGAACCTATAGGATTCTGTGAAGGCTGTGCTGAGAGGGAAATGTATAGCCTCAATGCTTACATTAAAAAAGAGGAAAGAACTAAAAGCAGCTACCTAACTACACAGCTGGAGGAACTAGAAAAAGAACAGCAAACTAGGCCCAAAGCAAGCAGAAGGAATGAAATAACAAATATCAGAGTAGAAATAAATGAAATTGAGAACCAAACAAACAAAAACAATAAAGAGAATTAACAAAACCAAAAGTTGGTTCTTTGAGGAAACCAACAAAACTGACAAACCTTTAGCTAGACTGAACAAAGAAAAAGAGTGAGAATATTCAAATAAATAAAATCCTAAATGAAAATGGAGACATTACTAATGACCCCACAGACATGAAACAGAGACCATAAGAGGATATTATAAACAACTATAAACCAACAAACTAGACAATATAGATGAAATGAAAGTTCCTAAGAATGTACAAACAACTTGCACTGACCTGAGAAGAAATAGAAGACCTCAACAAACCAATCACAAGCAGAGAGAGTGAAATAGTCATCAAACAAACTCCCCAGATGAAAAGTCCAGGACCAGATAGCTTCACAGGTGAATTCTACCAAGCATCCAAAGAAGATTTAATATTTATCTTGCTCAAACTTTTCCAAAAAATTGAACAGGAAGGAACACTACCAAACTTATTCAATAAAGCCAATATCACCCTAATACCAAAGCTAGATAAGATATTATGAAAAAAGAAAATTACAGACCTATTTCCCTCCCTAATGAATTCAGGTACAAAAAAAAAAAAAAAAAAAAACCCTGAACAAAATACTTGCTAATCAAATCCAACAATACATTAAAATAATTATTCATCCTGATCAAATGGATTTTATCCCAGGCATGCAAGTATGGTTCAACACAAGAAAATCAATGTAATATACCACATTAATAAACCAAAGAAGAAAAATCACATGAACATCTCAATTGATGCAGAAAAGGCATTTGACAAAATCTGAATCTTTTCTTGATAAAAATCCTACAAAAGATAGGAACTGAAGGAAACATTCTCAACATAATAAAGGGTATATATGAATAACCCACAGTTAACATTGTACTCAATGGTGAAAGATTGAAAGCTTTCCCAATGAGATTAGGAATGAGAAGGTTGCCCACTGTCAACACTTGTTCAATATCGTGCTAGAGGTTCTAGCTAGAGCAATCAGGCAAGAAAAAGAAATTAAAATCATCCACATTTGAAAGGAAGAAGTAAGTCTTTTGCTATTCGATGATGATATGATCCTATACCTAGAAAATCCTGAAAAATCTACAACAAAGCATCTAGAGCTAATAAATGAATTTGGCAGAGTAACAGGATACAAGATTACTACTAAAAAATCAGTAGTGTTTCTATACACTAGTAAGGAACAATCTGAGCAGGAAGTCAGGAAAAACTTCCACTAGTGACAAAAAGAATCAATATTTAGGAATAAACTTAACCAAGGACATAAAGCACTTGTATTCAGAAAACTGCAATGCATTGCTAAAAGAAATCAAAGAAGATCTATACAAATGGGAGAGTATTCCATATTCATGGACGGTAAGACTATCTAAGTATCGTTAAGATGTCAATTCTACCCAAATTGATATACAGATTCAATGCAATCCCAATAAAAATTTCAACAGCCTTTTTTAAAGAAATGGAAAACCCAGTTATCAAATTTATTTGGAAAGGTTAGAGGCCCCGAATAGCTAGAAACGTCTTAAAAAGGAAGAATGAAGTTGGAGGACTCTCACTTCCAGAATTTAAGTCATCTTATCTAGACACAGTGGTAAAAAACATCATGGAACTGGCATAAAAATAGATATAGAGACCAATGGAACTGAATTGATGGTTCCAAAATAGACCCTCACATCTATGGCCAAGTGATTTTTGACAAGGCTGTCAAACCCACCCAGCTGGGGCAGAACAGTCTACTCAAGAAACGGTGCTGCGAGACCCGGATATCCATATCCAAAAGAAAGAAAGAGCACCCTAATTCACACATTACACAAAAATGAACTCAAAACGGATCAAGGACCAAAGTCGAAAAGCCACAACCATAACTCCCCTAGAAGGAAATGTAAGAAAACATCTTCAAGAACTTGCGGTCGGAGGTAGTTTCTTAAACCTTACACTGAAAGCAAGAGCAATGAAAGAAAAAAATGAATAAATGGTCCCTCCTCAAACTGAAACACTTTTGTGCTTCAAAGAACCTTGTCAGGAAGGTAAAAAGGCAATCCACTTAATGGGAGAAAATATTTGGAAACCACATTTCAGATAAGTGTTTGATTTCAATGCTATATAAAGAGATCGTACAACTCAACAATAAAAGAGTTAGAAATCCAACTTAAAAAATGGGCAAAAGACTTACATAGACATTTCTCCCAAGAGAAAATACATATGGCAAAAAAGCACGTGAAAAAATGTTAAATAATCTTAGCTATTAGGAAAATGCAAATCAAAATGACAATAAGATATCATATCACATTGCATAGAATGGCTATTATTAAAAAAGCAGAAAAGAACAAGTGCTGGAGAGGATGTGGAGAAATAGGAACACTCCACTCTTGGTGGGAGTGTAAAATGGTGCAGCCTGTGGAAGACAGTTTGACAGTTCCTCAGGAAGCTAAATATAGAACTGCTGTGTGATCTGGCAATCCCTCTACTAGGAATATATCCAGAAGAATGGAAAACTGTGACACAAACAGACATCTGCACACCGATGTTCATAGCAGTGTTATTCATGATTGTCAAAAGACGGAAACAACCCAGGTGTCCATCAACCAGTGACTGGATAAACACAATGTGGTGTGTACATAGGATGGAATACTGCGCTGCTGCAAGGAGGAATGGAATTGGGACACGTGATAACATGGATGAACCTTAGGACATTATGCTAAGTGAAATAAGCCAGACACAGAAGGATTAATATTGTACGGTGTCACTAATATGGACTAAATACGAAGAGTAAACACATTGAGTTAAAACCTAGACTACAGGTTACTAGGAGGTAAGATGAAGATTGAGAAGGGGTACCGATGCTTAATATATGTAAAATTTTCAATTGGTTTGTCTGTAAACGTGTGGAAATGGATAGAGTTGATGGTAACACGTTATGGTGAGTGTAACTAACTCGGCTGGTTTATAAATGGGATTGTGGCTGAAAGGGGTAGTCTAGGGGTGTAAATGTCAAAAAGCATCACCTGATGATGCCTTGATTTGGACATTTTTCTCAGCCTTAAAACTGAAGCTTGTAAGCTAGTAAATCCCCACTGTTTAAAGCAACCCATTTTATGGCATCTGGTTTGGCAGCAAAGCAAACTAGAACAGTCTCATTCAACAGGCGCATTCGAACCCAAACCTGAGCCTGAGGGCTGGAGCAGAGGCCTGAGCTGAGAGCACAGGCCTTGGTGGCACGAGCTCCGGATCAATGAAATGTCACCAAAGAACTAATGAACTACTCCAAAAATCAGCCAGAGAGCGTTCAGATGTGACTGGCAGTCAAGTGGTTGAACTAAAATGATTTCTCATTTAGAATTTGAATTAACAAATTTTAAATTTTAAATAATTTAAAATTATTTCCTCTACTTCAAAAAAGGAGTTAAACCTAATATCAAATTTAAAAAGATTTTACCGAACCCTTATACTGAATATAAAGGTCAAGAACCACTTAAGGGGATGGGTATGTTCAATTCTCTCCTCACACCCACCTCCTAAAATAGACTAAAGTGTTACATCACTTTTAATACTGTATTTCAAGGGGCCAAAGTACAAAGGAAATACACTTAAAATATATTTTCATCTCAGAAAAGAAAATAGAAAATAGAGATAACTGTTTACTGCAAGAGAGGGTTTATTGTTTTTTTGCCCAGAAATCCCAAGACGGATTTAGGCCATGGGGTTCCTGCACGCAGCCTGGAGCCCAGATCCCCAGACTTCCCGCAGTGCCATCTGCTACGCTGTCCTACACCTGCTACCCTCCCCTTGCCTCCACTCTCCTCCTCCAAACAAGTCTTCAGCCGCACCCAGCAGGCCAGTACGGGAGGCACCCTTGCAGTTACAGGTCCATTCACTCACTCGTTTTTAAAATTCCAAAAATGGCCCTTAGTGCTAACGGCTGAATATTAAAAATGAAGGCAAGGCGCAGTCCTTCCTTCCAAGTGTCCACGAGCTTGAGGGAGGCAGGGGTCTTAGGAGGTGCAACCAGGGTCTACACGAGAGGGTCCCTCACCCTTTTGCTGGAGTTGTCAGCTTTTTGCGTGGGTTTTGGCCCCCAGGAGCAGTGCTGTGCACTGCCCCCCGCCAGGCCCCTGCCTGTCCTGCCAGTTGCCCCCGGGTGGGGCCTCGGGGGAGCCAGGAGGAGGGATGCTCAACCAGTGGCCGAGCCAGGCAGAGGGTCAAAAAGCAAAGGACATTTTTCAAAAAAGGCAAACCCAGAAGAGCCTCCAGAGAGCACGGAGCAGAAGTGTAAACGGAGCAAGCTGGAGAGCAAAGCACAGGGCCCGGAAGTACTGCAAACGCTCTGCCTAGGCAGGCCGCCCACGGAGCGCCAGCCCACGCAGGCCACGCACGGGATGCCAGGCAGCGCCTCTTCCTGCTTTAAGCAGAGGGCGAGGTCCGCGGCGCCGCCGGCCCCTGGGGCACGTCAAACCTTCCCAGCCTCGGCCTCCCCACCTCCCAGGAGCCCTCCAGAGGCTTCGGAGGGTGAAGGAGATCAGGGCTGGGAGAATGCTCAGGAAACCGCCCAGCACACTGGGTTTCGTGATCCTACAATCGTGCGATGACACAGAAGGACATTTTTCATCTCTGTGTCTTTAGGAGGTTTTTTGTTCAGTTTTGCTCTTCTTAGTTAGAAATATATTGATCTCACACTTTTTTCCTGGCTTTTCTGATTAAAACCTGCCTTTCCCAGATCTGGAACTGGCCCGGGCAGTGGAGGGAACAGGGTCGTCACAATCCTTCTGCAGTGCCGACTCCAAGATCCAGCTCTGCCACTTAAACGCTGTGTACCTGGAGGGAGCCACGCAAGGCTTTGACGTCACTTACTTGTCTGTGACACAGCATTAAAAATGCAAAGAAAGAACACACTAAATTGATCAGTAGAGGTGAAAATGTTTTGAGAAATTTTGAAATCTAGAGAATTTTGATTTTTCCAGCTCTTTCCATGCCAAGGGCAAGTTAGCGCCCGAGCAGACCAGAGACCTTTCAGCCCGTCGAGCAGAGCGCCGTCGCCGCCGGCCAGGGAAGCCCGCCTTCCGGAGGGCGCTCCTGGCGTGGCAGGCTGCCCGGCCGTCAGCACCCGCTGCCAGCGCAGACGCCAGGCTGGGACCGCTAGCTGCTGGTGTGTTGGCGCAGCGCCGCCTGCTCGGAAGAGAGATCGCTGCTGCCGAAGCTGCCAGCGCAATGTTTTGAAAACAGACATCCATTTCTAGAAGAAGAGCGATCCAAATAAGGATTTTCCCCACTTTACGTTGAAAACGTCTATAATATCAGTGCTTCCGCGTCAGCGTGATTTCCAAAACTGTTCAGTCGTGCAGCCTGCAATCACCACAACGGCACGGAGGAAGTGGCTTTCGGGAAAACCCCTCGAGTCGTCTACGTCGCTAGCAAAGAGCAGGGCGCAGGCCACCTGGCTCAGGCTTCCGGCTGCTTGGGCTGGCCCGAGAGGGCCTCGTACCCCTGAGAGCTGCAGCACAGTGGAAGGCCTCGAAACAGCTCTGGGCGGGCGCCCCAAGATCCCAAGGCCTGTGAACCCATGAGGTCCTCCGTGCTTTCCAGGTGAGGGTTCACCGGAAGCCTGGAGAGCAGGGCTGGGCTGGCGGCTCATTCCACGGCCCCACACTTCCTTGCTGGAGGTCGCTGGGAAAGGCTGACGCCATCCCCATCGACGGGCATCGGTCTGAGAAGATCCAGACTTCAGGACCACGTCCCGCTTGGCTCACTCCTGGACCCCATCTTAGGCCCCGAGCCGCTGGCTCAGACCCTTGCTGGCTGTGTCCCTGCCCCTGGGCCTTGTAGCACCCGCTTCCAGCAAGTGAGAGGGCGCAGGGCCACTCCAGTGCCCCCTCCCCAGCCAGCCACACGCCTCTCCCACCTCTCCCAAGTATTTGCTCAAATACTAACTTTTACCCATTCCTTACCCTTGTCTACATCTTCTTTTCAAATAGCTTTTCTAGTATACTGTATAATTTACTTGTTTATTTACATTCATTGCCTTGCTCTCCATATTAAAATGTAAGCTCCAGAAAGTCAGGGATCTTTTTCCAACTTGCTTATCAATGCCTAGAATAATAGTGACTGTCACATACTGGGATTTTAATTTTTTGTTGAAATAATGCTTAAATATTTTTAAAATATATTTATTTGAAACTTCCAAAGTTACGGCTGAATTTATTGCTCTGTATTTTTTGGAAGACGGTCTCACCCGAGGCCTTGGAGAGCGAGGGCCCTCTTGACTTGACAAGCTTGGGCTTTGGCCAGGTGACCCGCGTGACAGCCCAGAGATGCGCCAAAGAGAGCCTGAGAGGGAAGACCCTGAGGGCCATGAGGCCTTGGCTGGCAACAGCTTCTTTGCATTGTTTTCAAATATATTTAGCATTGAATTTTTAAAATATATTATATTTAGGCCACAGTGACCAAAAGAAAAAGAAAAAAAAGCTTAAACCTGCTGATGTAAATTCCCTCTAGAACTGCACTGGCCAGTACTGTAGCACTAGCCACATGTGGCTACTTAAATTGAAATTTAAGTTAATTAAAATAAATAAAATTAAAGATTCAAGTCTTCCGTCACATTAGCCTCATTTTAATTGCTCAATAGCAGTTGTGGCTAGTGGTGCCAAATTAGACCCAGAAGATGTAGAGAGTTCTCGCTATGGACAAAATGCTCTGGCTGAGTTTCTCAGCGTTGGGAGAGAAATCGCAATGTCACGGCATCGCGGTGTGACGGGGTCTCCGCTCTCCCTTGGGCCACACGGCTTCAGCAGAGCTGGTCCGAGAGGCTCTATTCTTGCTCCCCCACCACACTAGCACATTCACCAAACTAGGAGACATCACAGGGCAGCAGAATGTTTGAGCCGGCATATAGCTTCTGGGATTTCTCAACCAAAAGAACCATAGTTTCTCCACATAAGAAATGAAAAGTTTCACTCACGGACTCACCGCTTGTTCTTTATTTATTCAGGGAACATTTTTGAGCATTGGGAATGCAGATACGTACCAGAGTCTGTACACGGCACGAGGTACAGGGGCTGGAAGCTCACAGCCAGGAGCAGGGACAGACTGGCACGCAAACCTGTGCCCTGACAGACCTGAGTGCTGTGTGCTGTGTGTACAGGAAGGAGCCGTCTGTCCTGCCTGGAGATAGGAGAAGATGCCGGAAGCGGCTCTGCAAATGAGAAATGGTAGCTATTAGCTGGACAACAAGAAGAATTTCAGGCAACAGAAGCCGTGTAGACCAAGGTACAGGTGTGTGAAATACTTCGGTGAGTTCAGAGAGAAGCACAGAGTGTGTGCGAGGGTGGGCGTGGGCAAGGAGAGCTACGGCTGTGAGCCCCACAAGGAGGCAGCCGGTCTGCTGTGCAGTTTCATCACGAGCACCGAGAAAAGTTGCGTGTTGTTGTTAATGCATCAAAGAATAAATTAAGCAACCAATAAGCGAATCAGCCAACCAACCAGCAAATGGCAGCCAGGCGAGAGCCTGGCGCGGTTCTCCAGTATAAGTAAACGCCGTGGCAAAGCTTGCTTTCCATCCGACCTTCCACGCCTAAAGTAGGTCAGGCTGGGGGGCTGCGCCTTCCAGAGGGGGGTGCGAGCCTGTCGGGCTGGGGACGGGCCCCACTCAGGGCCCTGCGGCCGGGACAGGAGGGGCGCAGTGGAGCGGGGCTGGGCCGTCGCGCCCACCGCCCCAGCTGGCACGGGACGCCGGCGCTTAGACTGACCCGACGGGGCCGTCTTCAGATGGCACGGACCTCATAGGCAGGACCAAAACCGAGCTCGCAGACACCCGCACCTGCGCTCCTCGGAGCAGCTGAGCACACGGCCAAGACTGGCGCGTGGCGCGCGCTAGGGGACAAGGTGACGCCTCAAGCCGCCGTCAGAAAGCGGCCGCCACGGGGCGTGCGGCCAGGACGGAGGCGGGGGCAGGCGGGGGCAGGCGGCTCAGGTGCCCGGCACCTGTTCGCAGCTGACCTCTTTCACCTTGGTCTAGGTCGGAGTCAAACGTCCATCAGGGCCAGAGAGGAGCTATCGCGGGGTTTGGGCCATTTGGTCCGTTGTGGTCCAGCAGGATCAGCCATGAGCAACGCGTAAATGAACGGTGCGGAGTGTCTCGATAAAACTTTATTTATGGGCCCTGCAGTTTGAATTTCATGTCCTCTTCACATTATGAAAAATTTTTCCTTCTTTTTTTCCCCAACTATTGATAAAAGTGATAAATATTTTTAGCTTGTGGGTTGTACAAAAACAGGCTGTGGTTCAGAGGCGACCCGCTGGGTGTCGTCAGCTGGTCTGCTGCATTGGGTGACTGCCATTATATACGCGAAGGAAATTCCCGTTTCTTTTTAAATGGCAGATGTTGTGATAAAATAAAAATAAAGGGATGGCACTAAACTTCTTAACAATTTTCCCATTTGTTTTCCAGGGTTTTTGCCCCCAAAGTTTTACAGCCAGAAACCCTGAAAAAAATACTGAAAATCATTGTTTTCAGCCAATGCCACCGTATTTTAATCTGTATCACCCCCAAGACCTGCAGAAAACCCACATGATGGAATCAGCAAAGCAAGGCAAGGCAAGGCAAGGCCTCCTCTGGCCTCTGCAATACAAACCTAGAAATAAAGATTCTCTCCCTGGGGTACGGCCTCGTATGGCGTATAGCCAGGGTTTTTTCACCTCACGTCATACTCTAAACATTTCCCCCATCATTAAAGAATCCTTGGATGTCATTTTCATGGAACACATAATTTTGTATAGGTATATTTTTATTCAATTAGCAGATGTATTGAAGTTGGCATTTCATCGATGATCATGGGTTTGGTCAAAACATGTTTGTAAAGTCCCCCTGGACGCCCAGGACTGGCTTAGCCGCGGCGGCTACACTGGACAACTTGAAGCCGCGGTCTCTGTTCCCGTGGAGCCGATTCCGAAGTACCGCTCGCGGGCAGCCCTGTCATCCTGTACCGATTCGTCGCTCGACCGCGGGGCCAAGGTGGAGAGTGGGCTCTGCCTGGGCTTAGATGCTGACCCCATCGAAGAACTTCCTCCAGCCAGAGCTGGGCCTGTGTGTGACCGAACAGCCTGGCGCCATGACTTAGCCACACCGGCCATCACGGCCTGGCCACGGCGTCCAGGTCCAGACCGTGCTGTGGCCAATGGCGTGGCTCTGCCCCAGAGAGTCTGGCCTGGCTGGTCAGTCGAGAACGTCCAGCCTGGTAAGATGGCTGCACTCTCAGCACACCAGGGAGGAGGCGGCTTCTCTCCTCAGGCGGCACGGGAAGCAGCCTTGTCCAGGGGGACGCACAGGGGACCAGGACGGCAGCGCCCCCAGTTCTGGCCTCAGTTCCACCCCTGGATGCCCAGGGGACCCCCATAGCTAACCCCACTCTTCCCTCATGGTTGTGGCCAAGCTCCTCGCTACACCCGCGCCCCCCAGGACGGGGCTGGGATCCGCCTGGCAGAGCAGTTTCTCCGGAGCTAGTCACGCACTCAGGGCCCCCCAGATTCCTTGTCTGTGGACGGGTGTGTGCTGTCTGCTGTCTCTTCACAAAGTCGTCCTGAGGTTAAATGAGATGCTGTGACAGGGCATCGCCAAAGAAACATGCAGTGGGGCGAGAGCCCACGTTACGAGAAAGCACCAGCCACGCGTGGAGAGGGCACATTTCACTAGAGGCGCTTTGCTACTTCTGCCCGCGTGACCAAGTTTAGACGG
>JAKSZT010054568.1:12775425-12788011 GCA_026826555.1 Tolypeutes matacus
CCAAACGACATTGCATGCGCCCCTCCAAACACTGGCAGCGGCCGCTGGCTCTCTGTTCCCCGTGGTCCGTGTTTCGGCCCCGAGGCCCCTCGTCTAAAGGGCAGAGGTTTAGCCGTCCCAGCGCTGCCCTGTCTTCCCTCAGTGTCAGGGGCAGCACTGCTTCCTGCAGGTCGAGCTTGCCTGCCACTCGACTACTTCGGTCCTCCTTAGCGATCATCTCGAGGCAGCTCTCTCTGTTCTAACTACCGGGGGGCACTGTCACCGGCCTGCACCCCGACAGCGGAGCTGCAAGGGGCAGAGAGTGGGGGCTCCACATGATATGGCCTCCCCCACACCGCTCGGTCATGGGCCCTCACACGACAGCTAGTGTCTTAAAGACAAGCTCGGGTAGAGGTAGCAGAACAGTTGTACACCATCAGCTTCAACGTCGTAGAGCCACGAGAAGGCGAGGGTTTCAATCACCCCTCGATAAGGCCTCACCTTTGGGGACCCCTTGCACCCCAATGGCCACCAAACAAGAGGGGAGAGCCAAGCAAGGCTTCAGACAGCAGAGGTGCACATTGACCTAGGAAAGCTGCACTTCCCCCTTCCTAACTGCTAGGCCATAGCCTTCTTACCAGAATATCTGAACTGAAAGGGACCCCGAAAGCATGCGTTCCCAAGCTCCCACTTCACAGAGACGAGAAGGGCGAGCTCCGAATCACACAGCACCTAGTGCTGCAGTCCATGTGAGACCACAGGTCAACTGAGTATTCCTATGGCTATGTGAACTAAAACGGGAATATCCGGGAAAAAATAATCATTGGAAACCCTCCAGTGGAGTAGCTCGGAATTTGAGACGATTACTGAAGTAGACACACTCTTTTCAGCTACTTGAAGGCCTTCAGGTCTTCACCTAGCAGTTTCCCAACACCGAGCTCTTTTGAGTATGAGCTTCCACTCCCCCCGCTCCCCCGAGTTGCCTCCTTCATCTCATCAGTGACTTTGCTTGCGACTTTTTAGAGAGGGGTCAAGAATCCGGAGATGACCTCCAGTGTTGTGGCTGCAACATTTATCTGAAGGCGTTTTAGGAGCCACCTCTCACAGCTCAATATGGTGGGTGGGATTCCAAGAGGCCCCCAATGAGTCACACCTCATACAAGCCCCTGCTCTGGAGTGCAGGTGGAGCCTGAGACTTCCCCAGCCCACGCCTATGACAATGGCAATGGAACATTCGTTCTTCTGGAGGCATGCATGACATGGCAGGCTGCAGGGAGAGGCCCTCGGACTTTAGGAGGTAAGCTGCCAGGTGATGAGGGCCCATGCAGCCTCCAGGGGCGGGGTGGGCCCCGACTGACAGCCAGCAAGAGAAGGAGACCCCAGTCCTACAACCACAAGAACTGAATTCGGCCAACACTGTGTGAGCTTGGAAAGGAAAGGAAAGCAGCCCAGAGGACACCATGATTTCAGCCTTGGGGCTTTGCTGGGCTCCTGACCCAAGGAAACTGTGAAATAACAAGAATATATTGTTTAAGCCACTAAATTTGTGGCAAATGTTACACAGAAATAGAAAGCCAATACATGCGACTTGTCCACTCAAGAAGACCAAGGTAGAGGAAGCAAATTCACGATCCACATACTTTCTCGGTGGCCTCTTCTCTTCACGTAGAAGATGCTGCAGAGTGTCGAGCATTGGACCCGGTTTTGGAGCTCCATTCATTTCTGAACCCAGGATTCCAGCCTTGGTATAAGGTGATTCTTCTCACGTACATGTTCTATGCCCCCTCCGGTTGCATTGATTGCTTCTCATTAGCTTGTCAGGGTATAAGTGGGGCCGTTTTGATCCAAGGAATAAGCATAGAATTCAAGAAGATCCAAAAAGTTGATGGGCTTTGAGAGAGCTGATGGACATGTCATGTTAATCCAAAGTCCTGTGGAGTGAACTACAGCAAACTTTCAGCTGCAACTTGTGCAAACAGGGGAGACAAGTCTAGCCTGTACAATTCTCCAGACATCAGAAATAAATTATAGCTTCTTAGTTGAACAGATGGTTCCTTAATTCGCCAGTGTTCCCAGGAGACTCTGTAGAGGGGTGTCAGAGGAATGCAGAGCCTCTGCACATCCTGCGGCACACACTCTATGCCACCTTGATTGGAAGCTCCATTCCAGCCACATTTTACAGTGCGACCAGTCACCCTGGAACTCGGTGGCTTCCGACAATAAGGATTTGTTATCACGATGCTGTACGTTGATTAACTGGTTTCACGGATGCACGTGGCGCCTGCTGCAATCAAGTGGCTTTGTTTTCAGCTGGAGGCTGGGCTGGCCAGGAAGCTCCACGAAGGCCTCTCTCCCGCGTCAGGGGCCTTGGTGCTGGCACTGCCAGGGCACCCCAGTTCCCCCTGGGGCCTCCCTGCTCACCTGCTGGGTCACTCTCAGAATCCTCCCCATCAGGAGAACCTGCACTTTCTTCACATCCAGGTAGGCTTCAAGAAAGCAAAAGGGAACGCCCATGCCTCTTAAAGGGTAGACCCAGGAGATGCAGCGCGGCTTCCATCAGCGTAGGCTGCTTAACACAAGCCACGAGCCAGCCCGGGGGCAAGGGGAGGGCACTGGCTCCACCTCTTGTCTAGGGAGGGGAGGAATTCTTGGTGGCCGTCTTCGGGACGCTCTACCCGAGATGATGCTTGTGATTTATCTTTGGTTTTAGGATTTCTATGGACAATGACATGCTGTTTAAGCTATAAAATAATAGAATTTTAAGTTATTTTCCAAAATTTATAGTTTCAAGTTCTTCCAGTCATCCAGAGTTCTCATTTCTTTGGGACGCAGAAAGGGCGTTATGACGTGGGGCCAGGAAAAGTGGTTACGGGGAAAAGGGCGAGAACCCCAGGATGTGTCCTCTGTGTGCCCCCCCGAGCCTCAGGCATGGGCATACGGGGAAGTGTCAGACACGGAAGTCACAAGTTTCAGTGTCTGCCCTAATCTCCCTAGTTTCCCATTAACATTCTATCATTAGTCTTTTATCCTTAATATTATGGCCAAAGAAATCCATTATTTTCTACTGAGAAAAGGTCAAACTTTGGACTAATGAAGTTTGATCTTCTAGCATGGGAGTGAAATACGTGTTTGAAGCATCCTGCATCATTGAAATATCCATCAATATATTCATCCCTAGAACAGGAAACAGAAACGCAAACGTATGACTCAGCTTAGGTTGCCCAGAGCGGTGAGGCTGGAGGCCCTCAGCCTCCGCCCTCCCAGGCCAGCTGATGGTCCCGACACCTGCTGGAGGCCAGTGCAGTGGCTGCAGGGAGGCCGGCGAGGCAGGCTTGTCTCCTCTTGGCATGGTGCACAGTGTTATTCTTACACAGGGCTGAGAATTCCTACCTTAGACTCAGGTTGTGAGGTTTAAACCAGATGGTGAGCACAGAGGACTTGCGGGCGGCAATAGCTCTGATATTTATACCGCCACGTTCCCGTCACGGTAGCGAATTTCTACCTGTTGGATGGCTCTTACCAGGCCTCGGAGGTAAATATTTTCTGTGACACTACATGTATATTTCTACACCCACAATTCTTTCTGGAATGGCTCACCCTTCAGGGCAGATAATTTGAATTTCATGCTATTAATATATAAAATGACCAAACTTTCAGAGCTGTATAGTTTTCCCAGAACAAAACACAGTCCCGGTATCTCACTTAAACTTTGAGCAGCAGTAGTACAAGGCAAAGACTGTGTGGCGGCTGTTGTTTCTCTTGTGGAGATGAGGAGACAGGGCCCAGCAAGGCCTGGTGCCTTTCCTACAGGCATTTTGCCAGGTTTCGAATCCAGGTCTTCTGGGTCAAGCCTCCTGCTTTCCCTGGTACTGCTTCGTGTCGTGGAAGGGGAGAAGGCGGACTGTTTCAGAGCAGCTGCTGTGCGCCAGAAGCTTTCCTGAGGGCTTCACACACACCATTTCTTCTTTGATATCAACTCTAGGAGAGGCATTCTTAGCCTGGGAGGGACTGGACCAGCTTCTGCAGCTAAACATTGTCAGATTGATGCGATCTGGATCCGCAGAAGTTAACCTGATATTGAGCCCATGCTGTTTCCTCAGCCCTTCTGGGTCTGAAAAAGAGAGGGACAAAGAAGGGCCATGGGTCACAGGAAGCCACACGTGGCCCATTTCCTTTTCTTTGTTTTTTGTTTTTGAGGTACCAGGGATTGAACCCGGGAGCGCATGTGTGAGAAGCTGGCGCTCAGCCATCGAGCCGCATTGGCTTCCCTTAGTTGGTTCCTTCGTTTGTTTTGCTTGCTGCTCATTTTGTTGTTGTTGTTGTTTCTCGGGAGGCACCAGGAACCGAACCCAGGACCTCCCGTGTGGGAGGCAGGCGCTCAACTGCTTGAGCCACACCGGCTCCCTGTGGCCCACTTTTACATGGCACCCTAAGCCTTAAACTGCACCTACACAACGTGAACTGGCAGGGGCCCCTGCCCACCCCCTTCCTGTCGGCCACAGCGCAATGCCTGTGCATGACACGGGCGTCCTGCAGTGAGGAGTGCCGCACCGAGAAGTCACGCTTTCAGCTCGGCTCTCCGTCTCCGGGGCAGCAGCACGCAGCACGGTCGTTTGACGGCTGCCCGCTATTGGGTGTCCTACAACTAGGGCCTCACCGTAAAGGAAGCCTGTCGGGAGCTTCTCCAGTCTTTTCTGTTTTCCCCTCAGTCCTCTGTTAAAATGCATGTGCCTCTGCCTTTGGGAAACCCAGGCACTCTGAAACTCTTCAGGTAACCTGGAGCCAGGTATTTTCTCCCCACGTCTGAGTGAGAAGGGCCTGTTTTAAAGTTAGAGAGGAGAGGTTTAGCACCCGTGTCCCTCATCTGAGAGCTGCACGCTCTTAGATAAACCTGGAAGAGCCTCTGGGGTCACCAGGGCTGAGGAGGGCTGGTGGCTGCACGCTTGCTTGAGGGTCCTGCCCGCTGTAACCAGCCCCTTCCCCACTCCATTTTGTGGCCGTGTGGGAGGACACTCGGGCGGTCGGGGTGGGGGAGAGAGGTGGCGCAGCCTGCACTGAACAAGTGGCTTCTATACTCGAGGGGCTGGTGAGACGACAGGCATTAGGCCTTGGTCTGCACTGCTTCATCTAGTGCTCAGGCACCTTCCCTGCGTTAGAGCCCTCACGCTAAAGACAAAGGAAGTGGAATCAGGGAACAGTCAACTCAGCAGAGGTGATGAGTAAGTGGCAGCTCCAGGACTCGAACGCAGATGTGTTTGTCCCCAGAGACACTTGTCAAGTCTCTCTCCCTCTCTCTGTGTCACACACACACGGAATTCTTATAGGGATTTTAGAAAGAAAACAAAAGAATTAGTTAAGACAATTGATCTCATCCTGTGGAGGAGTTACGTGGGGTTTAGTAAATAGTTACACACTCGTGCCTTGGAGCGAGTATGGAGAGTGCTCTAACCAGGTCCTGATACCAAGCGACAGTCGCCCTTGGGAGCGGGCGCAGCTCTTTAGGAATCAGTTTCATGGTGACTGCCGGCAGGACGTGTGGGGGGAGCGGCCTTCTTTCTCTTACATGCTAACGACCCAGTCTTCATCTCACAGGCTTCCCTTCATGGAAGTGCTGTCTGCACAGAATCCTTGGTCTGCTGCCTGTTTTTCTCAAAGCTTCCTCCCTACGGATCTATACAGACCACAATAGTTACAGCTGTTGCTTTAATAATTTTTTAAACTAAAAGGTACAGATGTGTGCAGCAGTGGAGACTTCAGAAGCACAGCTCCCCTCTCTTCCACTCCATAAGCACCCACGAAATGCCTGGAGCAGGGAAACGCCGTCTTCCCGCCAGGCTTAGCCGTGTCTGGAAGCAGACATAAAGGCCCGCTTGCTTCCGCCTTGGCGACGCAGGTCCAGGTGTGCCTGCCAGATCCACCCCACAGCTTCCCATTCCTCTTCATCTCTCTCCTTTCACTCCCTCTCTCTCCGTCTGACATAAGAGCTGGAATTTAAAACGTTCATTTAGCCAAACCATGCTCACTTTATTTTATCAGCCCTGACCCTCCAGGCTCCCCTGAGACTTCCCTCCCATCCCCAACACACGCTTTCACCTCACATTTGATATTGAACCTGGGAGTTGGGGCAAAGTGGAGAAGTAGAGAGAGTTTCGAGAAAATGTAAATGAAGGGCACTTTTCCCCAAATGTTTAAAGAGAAGCAGCTAATTTTCATATCAATTAAATTCAGCCATGTGTGGGCACGCACGCAGATCTGGGGTAAAGCTGGGATGTGGGAAGACAGAGAAGAAGGGCGAGAAAGAGAGAGGAGGGAGGCACTGAACTGTTCCAGACTGGCTAAAGCCACTGGGTGGTGGGGCAGCTGGCTGGGGCCACTGGAGATGGTTGAGCTAACAAGTCGTGCCTTAATTACAGGCCATTGGGCACCATTCATGAGGGAAAGGGGATTCCGCAAGAATTTGATTTTTTTCTTACGCCTCATTCCCTAGAAAGAAGACCTGTTCAGAAAAGATTCCCATCTCTTCCACCCACGCCTCGAACCACTCAAGGAAACGCCTGGCTTTGCTCCGCTGTGCCTTGTCAGGGAGCCTTCCCTGGATGTTCTTTCCTCCCTGCCTCTTGCCGTGTGGAAGAGCTTGTTCCTGCCCTGGGCTCTCAGGCACCAGCTGCTGACACTGAGCAGGATTCAAATGGCCTACCTGCTTACCTGCCTCTCCAGACCCTGAGCATCCCGGGGACGGGAACGGGGTTTCATTTTTCTCAATCCCACTTGCCAGAGAAATTAAATAAAAAATAATAGTCACTGCTCCAAGAAACACTTCCTATCTACTTCTGTTATCTAATCCAATCCTCTCGACAGGCTCCAGTGCACGTTTCTATTTACTTCTGACATCTGATTTAAGCCTCTTATCAACCTGCTGCTGCAGGCCTTGTTGTCCATGAGAAAAGGGAGGTGCAGGCAGTTAAGGCCACAGTACTGGCAAGAGCCAGAGCCAAGGCTAAAATCTAGCACCGTGCTCTTTACAGAAGTAGAATTAAGTGCAGAGGGCCTGAATTTTCAGTTTTCTGTGTGTGACATAAGTTCCCATTCACAGCAGTCCATTCTACATGTCAGTGTGCATTTCTAGAGATGAGGGGCAGTGACAGCTGCTGCTGGCGTGTCGCTACACGCCAGGTCAGCGGGGGCGTGACACTGAAAAGGCACCACACAAACACTGCTGGGCGCCGAGTGACAGTGACACTCATAGATCATAGACAGGCCTGGGAAGTGGCACCATCGTTTTGGAAACTAACAGTTTCTTACAAAGTTAAATATACACTTATATGACCCAACAATTCTAGTTCTGGGTTTTACACAAGGGAAATGAAAACCTACATCAGAAAAAGATGTACCTGAGTGGCCAAAGCAACTTTATACACAAAAACCAAAAGTGGGGAAAGAACCAGATGTCCATTCACAGCTGAATGGTTTTTAAAAATGTGATATATTCATACAATTAAATTTTTAAAAAGCACCAAATGGTGAACAAGAGGGAAAACCAAATTAGAAAACCCCTATTGATTGCAAATGAAATTTTCCCCAGGAATTCAGAACAGTGCAATCTCAAAAACATGAGGAAGTACAAACATACGAAAGAACACCTGTCCACGCATCTCACTAAATTTTTATGGAAACCACAAGTCCAGTGTGGACTGCAGCAGTTACACTTGTAGTGAGCCTTGGGCCCCTTGACCCACAGGCCTGGTTCCATGGCCCACTCTGAAGGAGAGGCTCATTAAAAAGAGTATTTTGTTTACTTTTTTACCCCATTAACAGCACCAGACTCAGCTCAGCTCGCTGATCAGGCAGACTCCACGGCTGTCCACCCGCCCAGGGCGTCTGCACCAGCTGGGCGCACAGTGCCGGTTCAGGCCTCGGAAGGTGGCCCTGTTAGCAGAGATACCCTGAGCTGGTTTGGTTTCCGGCCATCCTCCAGTATCCACGGCAGCATTTATTGAACGCTGAGAGTAGACAGGGAATTCTACCAGGATGAAGAACGCATAACATGCCCTAAGGTAGGATTCCTGCTTAAAACCAAGCGAGCCCCTCCCATAAACTGCAAGAGATTGGGCTCCCCACCCTGGGTGGCATAGACTCACCTGGAACTGGGTTCAGAGAGGGGAGGGGCAGAGCCTGAAGCTGCAGGGAGGCTGCCCAGCAGGCCTAGAGGAAGGGCTTGATCTCGATGGTCAGATGTGAAGAAAACGCTTTCCAGGGATCACAGTCACTCAACAGTGTCACATCCTAGAGTCACATGGAGCAGTGCAGGGACCAGGGGCACTGGAGACTGACAGAGAGGGGCCCACCATCTCTCCCCTTAGCGGCTGTGGGACCACGGCTGGTGGTATCACTGATCCCCACTGATCATCTGTAAAAGGAGGATGACAGCAAGGGTATGCTCGGAGGATGGGGTGAAAATTAGGAGATTACAGAATGAGGGGGAAAGGGCCACAGAACTAATGATCCGCTCTGCTCTGCCACAGGAGATCTTTTGCCTCTCTCCCTCTGCTTTCCGTTCTACTACTTATCTCCACATGCATCCCACCCCTGTCCCCACAAAGGATCAAGGAAGGAACTGGCCATAGCCACTCACCTCATTTGGGGAGTGGTCCGAGGACGCCATGCATTGGCTCTAGAGCAGCATCTTGGGCTTTCTCCAGGGAAGAAAGAGGACAAGTCAATCCAGCCACAGGTGAGATCTCCTCACGGGCTGATTGTTTAGCAAGTCATGCCAAACCCCGTTCTCTGACCCATGTGGAACACGCCAGGTAGACCTTGAGAATCTCTCGCAGCCCCGGGGAGTGAAACGCACCATCCATGCCCTATTCCGCCCTGGTCCTGATACAGCGCAGACCTGAGCACAGTCTCGCCTTCCTTAGTCCTCAGGCTTGCCCCCAGGGCAATATTTAGCATGGCAGCCTTAGCCCTTCTCGGCAACTGACTCCTATCTGGACTTCCCTCTCCGGGCATTTCACCTGGACCTCAGGTCATACACGCTGAGGAGCTGGCAAGACTCATACCCAGCAAGTCTCCGAGCTTCTGCCCTAATTGGGACTCGGCTTCTCTCCTGACATTGACGTGGATGTGCTGAACCTGCAGTGAAAGTCCAGCTAGCTGCTGTACAGTGCAAAATAAGCACAGTATCGAAGTGGTGCAGAGTGAGAAAGAAATCCCAGGTGCATGGCGGCTGTCCCCACACGCATAGGGCACAGCCAAGTGGAAGAGCCGTGGAATTTTGCATATTTAAAACAACAATTTTCTGGTTGCCTTGGGCCGCTGAGACCTGGCCCTCCTGCTGCACAAACACTGCAGCTTTGAGGACCAGGTGTGCCACCTGACCTGAGCACCTGTGTGGGAGGAAGCCGCCAAGGTGAATGTTAGCCGATATATGGGGGGGGACGACACCAGTCTTACGAGGTGAAGGGCTGTGCAGTCCCTGCCCTCTGTTAATGACCAGCCGTCTCTTCTGGTTTCTGGTAGTCAGCACATTCCCCTCTGTCCACAGTCACTGCTGACCACAGGAAGCAGTAAGTACGACAGGACTGCCCCTGAGGCCTCCTCAGTACTTGTTTTGGCAGTGACAGTACCAAGAGCTGCCATTTTAGCATTCTAAAAGTCCTTTCACATAATGTTGTCATTTAACTCCCACCACCCTGAGATTGGCTTGCTGCCATGCTCACCATCCCCATATGGCCTGGGAACCAGGCACTGGGCATTTGCTTCATTTAAGACTCACAACCGCCTCTGATGACAGATGATGAAAGCGAGATTTAGAGATGTACGCAGACTTCCCAAGATCACAGGGTTGCAGAGGTGGGACCTTGGCCCTGCACTGTCTTATTTCCATGTCTCTGCTCCCAGATCCCTGGGATGCAGAAGCCAAGCTGTGGGGTGATTCAGGGACCCCATGCCAGACCCCGCCCCCGTTCTGGGTTCTCAGCTATCATGGCAGAGCTTAGGGTGGGATCTCTGAGTGTCCAGCTGTGTGGCCTCAGCTCTGTCCACTGGCGGTCTGGTTGGCATCGATGCAGACAGATGGGCTTGTTGGCAACAGGCTTGCCAGGGGCCGATGGCCTCACAGGCCTCTGATGGGATGGTGACGGGCCCTCGCCTGATCTCCCTGGCCAGACCCGTGTCCGTGCAGCCACTTTGTGCGAGGTTTGACAAGCCTGTGTCACCTTCCAGTAAAAATTGCTGGTGAGGCCTCTGCAGTCAGGGTGGGTGGAATCGCTCATCGATCTGTTGTCTCCCCATCAAGCAGTCGGGAGAGCCAAGGCAGGATGTGGAATCAATCTGGCCCTCTATTTATAGGTGACGTGGCGCCTGTGTCATGTGATCAGACGCCCCACGGGAAAGGCAGCATCTGCAGCAAACGACTTCCCCAGATCACAATCCAGTCGAACGGCACTTTCCATTTTCCTTCCAGAAATATTTTATAAATGCAGCCCTTCCTTTCTCCTGTCATTTTCACCTTTGCTATCTGCCCACTGTTTTTACTTCCCTCGCTCCCTTTCTTCTTGCTCTCCCTTCCTTTTTCCCTCTCCTTCATTCGAGAAGAATTTAGGTTCCCTCTGTGCTAGGCACTGTGCAGAGAGCCGTGGAGAACAGAGTGGGGCCCTGGCTGACGCCAACCCCAAGCGTTCCTTGCATGGAGAACACTCAGGATGCAAAAGCAGAACACCTTTTCCAGAGTGCTTCCACCATTTGTGTATTTTCTTTATCACCTTGTACCAGTCACTTACTCTTTTTAGACCTCAGCCTCCTCTTCTGGGAAAGAAAGCAACATGCCAATAGCACAGACTGGGTGGGGGGCAGCTTACAGAAAAAGGGAAGGGATTAGTGGTGATGATAAAAAGCTGATTTGGATAACTGTGAGCAAATTACACTTTCTAAGTCTCACAATCTGTAAAACGAAGACAACACAAGATTGACGTGAGGTTAAACGAGGTGGTAGACACCTGGGCTGTTGCACACAGGCCTGGTGCAATATGGAATGGCCCAGTACCACTGGTCAGTAACAAGATCAGGACCTGCCTAAGTGATAAGTGCTGGAAAGAGCCGCCTGCCCCTGCCTCCCTGCCTGCCTTCTTTACTTCCTTCCTTCTACTTAATTCCCCACATTATCAGAGTCTCACTGCCCCTTATGATGAAAAAAGCTGGAGAGAATATAACTCCCACAATATAGCAGATCTAATCATAATAAATCATTACTTTTCTTAACCCATCAGAGGAGCTAAAGTTGCAAGACAACCATGTAACCGGAATCCAAACAGTGACACAAATTATTTCACCTGCAGCAGATCATGAGAGACAGAAGTGGCTGCCATGTGGGTAAGAAAATTTTAACAGTTTATTGTGGAGTTTATACTACAAGAAAAAGTAAAATGTATAACAACATTTGCCTAAAGGATGAGAGATAAAGTAGAGATAAACATTTGTAAGATTCTTACAGTATTCATGAGGATAGACTGTGAAAAGTTAAAGATTTATACGGTAAACCATATGATAACCACTTAAAATTAAAGAAAACATATAGCAAATAAGCCTATAGAGGAGATAATATGGAATCATAAAAACAATTCAAAAGCAGGCAGAAAAAGTAGGAAAAAGAACAATTACAGATGGGAAAATAGAAAAAAATCAGCATGAAGGTAGATTTAAATCCAACATTAATTACATTAAAGGGAAATGGTCTAAATAGTCTCCTTAAAAAGCAGAGATTGCCACATTGGATTAAAAAAGGGGGGGGGGCAACAACTATATGCTGTCTGAAAGAAACACATTTTAAACTGAAAGAACGTGCAAGCACTAACCAAAAGAAAACTGCATTAACCTCAGAGGAAATGGACTTAGCATGAAGACTATTACCAGGGAGAAAAGGGATGTTTCATAATGAAAAGGGGTAAATCATTCAAGAAGACGTAGCCATAAGGAGGCCCTGCTCCCTGAAGAGCCTACGGCGAGCGAGTGTGGCTCTGTGTCCCCGGGAGCCTCCCGGCCCGTGACGCTGCCCTCCACTCCTGCAGCCCTGCAGCACTGCCGGCCTCGGGGCCTGTGAGCCGAGCACCTGCTGCCCTGTAACTAGCCAGCGCTAATTACTGCTCCTGTGCTTTCAGCAGGCGGCAGGAGCCACGAGCCTGTAAGGAGACAGAAGGTAGGGCCACAGACTTGAGTATGGCCTCCATTTAGGGACAGGAAAACGTCCTCTCACGAAAATGTAGGCAATCGTTGACGGCAGTGTCCATGAAACTAGCTATTTGTGGGCATGAAAAGAAAAGGGGGAGCAGAGCAGTTTGCAAAGTGTGAAATGGGACTTACAGGGGTGAGCTCGGTGGGAGCAGCGACCCCAGCCAGGGCTCAGTGGTGCGTGCGTGGAAGGACTGTGGCGTCTTAGTGGACGGGAAGCGTGCTCAGGAAGGAGCACGGCTCCAGCGGGAAGGAGAACCAGGCAGAGCTCCTGGGCTGGCTCCTCAGGTCAGCACCCATGGGACACATTTTGTAGGTGGGGGCAGCGAATAGGGCTGGTTGGAAGCTCCCATTCCTACTGGCTGGTGGGAACCCACTTCTC
>JAKSZT010054568.1:12788021-12902057 GCA_026826555.1 Tolypeutes matacus
TAGTTACGATGCAGGCTCCGTGTTTATGAGCTTTCAAGGAAAAATAGAATGATTTTATAAAATAAAAAGGCTCCCTCAGGTTTGTAGGTGTTCAGAATACACTAGCTGAACTTCATTATTAAATCCAGCCAGTGATCTTACTTTGTGGTCTAAGGTAAGATACCTGCGGGAAGACAGTTTTTTACCTTCTTCTGTATGCATCCATCTATTTCACTCTTTCCATGCTTTAAATATACTTTCTAGATTTTAGCCACATCACAAAACACTCCAATAAACAAAAACTTCTATTTATGTAAACCACTGGTTGATTAGAGAATAACCATTCAGCAACTTATTTCTGACCCGAATTTTCTGCTATTGTTAACAAAATTTGTTTTGTCTTCAAGACAAATTAAATTCAGTGAACTAACAAGGTCTTTTTATTTTGGTTTGCATTTTGCTTTACTACTTTTTCAACTATTTGAAATGATAGTCTACATTCCATAGGACCAAAGTCAAACAGCATCTGAGAAAAAAAACAATAATGTTATTGTTAATATTTTTTGCATGGTCACAATTCACAGAACATTTCCACAGGCTTTGAGGCTGTACCTAAGTGATACTGTACTTAAGAGTGTGGATTTGGGGTAAGAATTTCTGGGCTCAGACCCCAGCTGCGTCTGCGTGGTTGTGGGAAGTTCCTCGCCTGCTCTGCCCTTCAGCCTTGTCTTCCGGGAAGGTCTTTAGAGCCCAGTCACACTAAAGCACTTGTGAGCTGCCACAAACGTCAGAGCCGAGCTGCGGCGAGGCAGGCCTAGCTCCGCACAGGAGCAAGCCCAGTGCTGCAGAGAGGTGGGAGCGGCTTGTGAGGCCTCGCTGGAAGCGGCAGGGCGAAGCCTCCCACCCAGCTTTCGGGCTCCAAGGACCCTGCTCTTCCGAGGGCAACAGGAGCAGCCCGGTGGAAAGAGGCGGTGGGAGGGAGCAGGGAGGAGGGCCTTGCTCTTGAGCTGCCACTCCGCCTGGGCGAAGGCCAGCGCCCACGCAGCTGTGCCTGCCTTCTGCTTGAGTCCAGCCTTGTGCATCGATGATGCACAATGTCAGCAAAGCGCAGTCGGCTTTCCAAAGCCCTGGGCTCCTGCCCGGCCTGGGCTCTACTCCTGCCGGAGTGTCAGCAAACGGGTCCGAGAAGTCACTGGTTCACGCTGGATCACGCCTGCAGGTGAGCTGTGATTGCACTGCAGCCATGCCCCTTCCTCTGAGCCGTTTGTCATGAAGTGGAATCGTGGGGATACTGCGGCACCTTTACTGACGCCCTCCTCCTGCCCCGCCCCAGCTCCTGAGGCCTCTTCCGTGTGCCCCCTCGGCCGCACCCTTGGCCGTCAGTGAAACCTCCAGAACCCGGCCCTGCTCACTCCTTGACCCTTGGCATCCTGCTGTTCTCACAGAGGCCGCCCTTGCAGGAGACTGTTTTCTCTCTCACTCCACTTGTCTCTCAGGACTGAGGGTGGTCAAGGGGCCCCGAACCCCACATTGCTGACAGTCATTCCTACGCCCTGTTCCCTTGAAGGCCCGGCTTCCATGCTCGCGCCCTTAGGCCGCATCATCCGGGCCACTTCATGGAGTTCCAGCCACTGTCTTGGTCGGCCAAGCTGCTGTGACAAATACCGCCCGGTGCGTTGTCTTGAACAGCAAGGATTCAGGCTCCTGGGTCCAGAGGCCAGAAGTCCCAAGCTGAGGGGTGGGCCAGGCCATGCTCGGGTGATGGCCAAGTCCTTGCTTGCCTCCCCGGTGGTTTCCTCAGACTCCCTGCGTTTGCCTTTTTCTGCTCTAAGGCCTCCAGAAATACAGTTTGAGGCCCAGCTTGGCTCAGGAGGGCCCACCTTAGAGGACCCCGTCCACAAATGGGTCCGCACCTTAACTGAAAATACATCGTACACAGGAGTGCAGATTCAGACTGAGAACGTGCCCCTCATTTGGGGCACGTAACTCAGGACACACCTCCCCCTTCCTGGAAGATTTTTGCTCCTATCTTGCCTTGTAATTCTTAGTGATTTCAGTCTTTTCATAGATGGTCCTTGTGATACTCGGCCTCTCAGTTTCTTCGCTTTCTCTTCTCCATAGAATTTCATCTCCTCTTTGAGCCTAGTTCAGCCATCTAGATCTTTCCAGATCTTTTCATTATCAAGCACTGTAGTGTTTCCAAGTCAATCTCAAACACTCCACTGGCCAAACAACAACTCTCCCCTTCCCAACACCTCTCCCCTTCCCAACTCAGCCTCGAGTATCCCAAATACAAGAACTTTTTAGCCCTACTGACCCACAATTTATGGATTGCCACCTCTTCCTCGCCCTCACCCACGTTATAGTCTCACTTCCTCCTTTATTCAGCTTAAGTGCCATGAATAATCGTGAAATCACTTTCTCACATACACTCTCAACAGCCTCATCCCTCTCTTGCTTTGTCATATCCAATTAGCTAAACCACAACCATAGCTGAAATCCACACTCTGTTTTCAGGCAGCTGAAAGTGATTGGAGGAAAACGCAAAATCATGCTGACTGGGCATCTCTGGTCACTCTCACTTGCATTGAGTAGGTCCTGATGCTGGCTGGTGGTAAACTATCTTTTCCCAATCTACCCAATTTCCCAGTCTCCAAAATAAAGATTTTATCCTCTCTCTTCCACTTCCACCCTTGTGGTGATGAGCTGGCTTGTTAGTTCACTGAGAAAACTGAAGGGATTACAAGAAAGATTCCAAGAGCTCCCATCAGCCTCCCGGAATAGCCGCCTTCGCCTGTGACTCATAACCTGCTTTCTCTTGTTCCTTTGGAAGAAGCCATGTCCGGTCTTGGCTAAGCCCAGCTCACTCCCCTCACATGCCCTGGACTTCTCCCCCTTTTCCCACCGAGGGTCTTCTCTGTACTTTGCTTCAAGCTTCCTGTCTCTTTGTGATCTTTCCCATCAGCACACCAGCTTGCTATTATGATGGCTGATGTTAAAAAAAACAATAACAAAATGTCTTTCTGGGCCCTGCTTTCCGCTCAAACCACTGCCCATTGTGAAAGTGCTCCCAGCAGACTTTGCCCTGTCTACCACACCAAATGCTTGTGTCAAGGACAGTGTGGCCACCGCCTCACGCAGCAGCCACTTGTTCTTCCGCCATCAACAGCGTTTGTTTGTCAGTCTCCCCCCACTTGTTTTTCAGGGTGTCCACTCTCTTGGTTTTCTCCTTCTTCACTGGCCAGCCGCAAGGTCTCTGCAAGTTCCTGCTCTTCCCTGCAGCCTCTCAACCTTAGGGGTCCTGGCACTGAGCCCTGGCACCTCTTCTTCTTTATCTACAACCATCCATCTCTTGTCTCTTCTGGTCTTGACTCAAACAAAATGTTTTCAGGAAAACCTTCCCTGACCAACCTATTTAAATACTTCATCCTACGTACTGTTTTCCTCCATAGTGCTTATTCCATCTAATGGAGCCTATATTCTCTTGGTTTTTGGTTGTCTTACACACAGAATGTAAGCTTCTTAAGGAAGGAGATGCTTGTCTTTTTTCCCTCTTGTGATATACCCCGAGTGTTCAAACAGTGACTAGGAAACAGCAGATCATATGTTGAATGAATAAATGAATGGATGGATAAACTACTGTGGAGATTTTTCCATGCAAATAGAAAATAATATTTTCTTTCCCTTTACATCCATTTAGCCAAAGGTAGGCAGGCAAGTTAAAATAAGAGGAGATGCCTGATAAGTCTTCTGCTCCTCTGCTCTGCCAGGGGCCATCCCTGAGTTTTGGAAAAAGTAACAGGGCATCGATTACTGCCTGTTCTCGGAGCCACATCATGCCAATGTGCGGCATCCCCAACTCTGTCTTTGTGCCGTTTCACTTGCTTCTCAGTCTGTTGAATTCTATTAATCAAAGAATTTATAACACACTCCTGGAATCCATTCTACTTTTCAGCCTTATCCTTTACTGAGCCCAGAAGACAGTTGATCTTTTGCTTCTTTGTCTGTTTGTTAGGGCATTTATTAGGTGCTCATTTTTGCTTTTCTTGACCCCAATATCACATTGTTTCATGAGGAAAGATGAAACACGTCAGGTTCTATAGCAAGGCAGGAGTCAAAGCCTGTTCCCCGCTGACAATAAGTTTCGCCACATACAGGCACAAGGGAAGGAGCTGTGAACAGGAGTCTGGTGGGAGGAGCAAACCTAAATCAGGAAGAGCTTTCTGACTTCCACCATTGAATCTGATCCTGTATTATTTATTAAGAATCTATTATGTACAAGACACTGCACTGAGGAATTTTAGGAACATAGTGATGCTTCTCTGGTGGAGATCGCTCTCAAAGAGCCCTATAAATAACAGGGGTAACTCAATCCTGAGTTCTCACAAGCTACTGGGCATAAATTATAAATATATACATAAGCATTCTCCTCTGTCAGCCATCCCTAGAACCTTCTAAGGAAAGGAGACTTTCCAACACAATCCCCCACTACCCTACCGTCTCTCTTTCTCCCTCCCTCTGTCTCTCTCACAGGTACTAGAGCAGCCTTTGGTTTGCTGATAAAGGCGGCAGATCACAAGGTGCTTAAGTTCTACAAAGATAAGAGGTCAATGCAGAGCGTTAAGTAAAAGCTCTGGCAGAGCTGAGGCTGTGGGTCTAGTTAGAAATGAGGGAGGTGGAGGAAGAGAGCAATGGAGATGGCCGAGGAGGGAACGGAGAGGCAGAGAGGGGCAGGATAGTCAGAAGAGGTGACAATGGGGAAGCTCGAGGAAGATGGCTGTGGTTTGTGACATGGACGCAACCCTTTGTTTGCCAGGGCTCCTGTAACAAAGCACCATAGACTGGGTGGCTTAAAACAACGGAAATGTATTTTCTCACAGTTTTGCAGGCCAGGGGTCCAAAACCCAGCTGTCAGTAGGGCCATGCTCTTTGAAGGCTGTAGGTTCATCCATAACTCGGTCTCTGCCTCCATCCCATGGCCGTCTCTCTCTCTCTCTCTCTCTCTCTCTCTGCTTCTCCCTCGCAAGGACACAGTCATAGTGCACTAGGGCCCAGCCTAATCCGATCTTAACTAATAACATCTCTAAACAGGGACACGCATAGGATGAGAGGTTAGGACTTCCTGGAACATAGCTTTTGGGGAGACTTCAATCAATCCGTCTTTATTTTAAAAACTTCACTGAGATAATTATATCCATTCTCAATTCTGCTGGAGTTGACTGTGCAGTGGTGGCAGAGTGGACTGCAGGGCAGCTTCCCGAAGTGTGTGTGTGTATTTCATGAGCAACACTGAGTTACTATGCTGAGACTATGCCAGAGAGAGAGAACTTCCTTAAAACTAAACTAGATGCATTATCAGACAGACAGGCCAGGAACGTAACAAGTTTCCCCTTTAGCAGCCCTCACCTGCACAAAGCTCTTCTGAGGGGTGGGAGTTGCTGGGAGTTGCAGAATGTTCTAGATAGAAAAGGCAGGCCAGGTGGTAATCAGGAAGTATTACTACTTAAGCATTCCATTTTTTTTTTCTTTATTTTTAAAGAAACTTTAGATTACATAAATGTTACATCAAAATATAGGGCACTCCCTTATGTGTGTTTATTCCTCAGTCTTGAGGATTTGGGATGGTGATGTCCACTCTGTTTCCAGTTGAGAGGGGGCTTAGAGCCCACGGGGCAGATGGATGGAGCTGTCTTAGGCGGTTATAGGCACTCTCTGTTTTTTGGGGTGGGCGCTGTCCATCATCGTCCTTTTGTTAGTTGTCCTGGGTGAGCGCGATGACCTGGAGGGCAGGTGTTGGCTGGCACTCTGCTGAGACTCAGGGCTCAACCAGCACATGAACAGCGAGAAGATTTAAGTCTCCAGGACAAATATTTAATGCGTATAGTGTTAATTATAGGTTCAAATAAAAGAGGCAGAAAAGTCATGTGTAGGAAAATTATAAATGAGTCCAACTCTGATATATTGGGGGGATAGATTATCATATATTCCAAGGTAAGGCCCACCCACGGGGCGCCAATGTCCTGGGGCTGTCTGCCCTGCCTGTAGTGTCCAGATGTCTCTAGAGCCTATGTAAGCATCTCTAACAAAATTCCAAAGTGAAATCCGAAGAAGGGGACTAAAATCTCTAAGTGCGAAGTATTTTTTTTTTGCAATTCGTTTTCTCATTATAAATAAATATTTACTTTAAAACTTAATTTTGTTTCACAGTTTTCGAGCTCTCTTTAAGACGCTCTCCCCGAGTTGTTGAAGGTTTAGGCCCCATCCTGGGCTGCCCTCTGCAGTGGTGTGAGTGCCTGGCTCTTAGCCTGCTCCGGTTACCTGTCGCTGCGATAAGCTACCCTGAAAGCTAAAGGAACAGTCATTTCCTGTGCTCACAAGTACGGCAGGTGGCTCACCTGCCCACACGGCACTGCGGGTGTGCAGGGACATGCCTGGTGCATGGTGCCCACTGCCCACTGCGCCCAGCCGGGCGTAGGCCGGGCTGTGGTCCCTCCACGGGACCTGCCGCACGGCCTCGGCTCAGCAGGGAGGGTGCCGAGAGGGCCTCTGCCCGGGGCCTGGGTCAGCCTCGCCGCTGCCTCTTCCTGGCAGTCAAAGCAGCTGCAGCCGCCGCCCACATTCCCAGGAGCGTAGACAGGCCTGTCCGTGGGAAGAGCGGCCAAGCCGGGCGCCTCCCTTACCTGGGAGGAGAAGCATGAGGAGGTCACCTCTGGCCCCCGTGGGAGCTGGAAAGGAGGCTGGCCTGGATTCACAGGAAGGTGTCGGGAGCACTGAGCTACGAGGCCGGGCTCCCGCATTACAGTCCACACATAACTCGAGCACATACTAAATAAACAGGTTTTAATATCTGCTAACATGGGAACAGAATATTAAAACTATTTGGACTACAAAACACCTACTTATTAGACAAATCTAGTGCTTGTGTTAGGTTCCACGGGGCTATTTTTTTTAAGTTTCTAATAAATTGAGCCTTGGCATTTACTGCTGAACTTTCTATTTCACCAGTGACCAGCAGCGACCCTGCTGCCCCCAGGCTGAGACCTGGGCTGAACTCCGCCCTGGCCCTCACTGGCTCACAAAGCTGGCAAGCCGCCCGCTTCCCCTCACTTCTGAGACCCTGCTCTTCACCACGAAGCTCTTTGGTCTCTCAGAATGTTCTGCATCAATAGGGTGGGGGTATAAACGTGCTCCCCTCACGGTGTTATTGTAGGGATTAAAAAAGAGAATATTTCTAAACTACCCAGAAGAGGACGAGACCACACGGCTTCTCTTACACGTGCTGGATCACATGTGGACAGACACATGTGGACGTGGCTTCATCTGTACATGCAAACCACAAGCTAAACCTGAGTCTGACAGAAGCCACTTGGCAGGTGACTTAGTCCATGCCCCTGCTTTAAGGCCTGGCTGCCTCCAAATTCTTGGCATTGCACCTGGCATCCCATCAGCAAACCCTAAATGCATTATTTGTTGACGTCTATGAATAGCAACAGCTCTGTCCATGGTAAGGAAATAGTTTCTTCCTCTTACTTGCGATGAGAACTGTTCTTGCCTCCAGAATTCAGTTTAGGAGCTTCAGAGAACATAAAAGGAGGTTGGGAAGCAGAGTTCAGGAAAAGTTAGGTTGCTCTGGCCTGAGCTATGCAGTGGGCAGCTCCTCCCGCTTCCTCCGGCTGCAGCGTGGCATGGCAGCTCTGCCATCGCTCTATAAATAGCTGGCAGGTCCCAGGTCTAGGGATTATTTTAAAGGTTGCAATTGATAAAAGGAAGTCTCTGAAAAAGGATTCAAAGGGAAGAAATAGGCCAGCAGAATGTCAGGGGAAAGAGCTTGCTGGTGATAAAAAGAATGAATAATTTAAGACTCCCAGCTCAGAAGTGGTCAGAGGGTTTCCTCTGCTCCCCGGGCCTCTGACGTGAAGTCGTGGCTCCACAGAAAGTTGGCTCCTTGCTGCCTCTGGCCTTGACCACTGTCGACAGCGTGGGGCGTGGGACCCCCTGGCATGGCCACAGAGGCTCCGTGGCTTGGGGACTGGGGGTGGGTGCGGCCCCGTGTTCGTTGTTGTGTCTGCACTCATGGGCAGAGTCCTACAAGTTAAGGGGTGCAGAGTGTTTAATAAGCTCTCTTAGCTCTTCTCACCGTCCAAGCGTTCTCACTTCCGCCCTCCATCCTTGCACCTCGGACGCCATCTTTCCTGGCTACTGAAGTAGGTTCGTCACTCGGCCTCTTTGCTTTCAGACTTGTTCCCAACCAGCCACGCTTCCCTCCACTAAAGCAAATGGAACTCCCCCCCCTCAGCGAACCCCCCTCTCCACAAGTCTACGGCAGCGGCTCCAGCCCACGGAAAAAGCCCCATTGGCTCCCAGAGCTTCGGTTGCACATAAGTGCTGATAAATTTTAAATCTTGACTTATTTGCTAAAGATCCAAGCACACATATCAGTTTCTATCCTGAATGTATCCGTTTTGGCTGTCCACAATCTTCTCAAATGCAAAACTTTCCCAACTCTGCTCCTTAGCCACTTCCTTCCCCAGAGAAAGCCTTCTACTTCTTTCATTCTCATCTATGTGGTTGCGAATAACAAAAAAATAACCTTGAGGCTCACTCTCATATGATCCCCATCTTTCACTCTCCAAATTCTAGAAGGTCAAACGCTGTCAATCTTGTTCTTTGTTATCTTTAAAATATGCCCCTCCACATCAATCCCAAACTCTTACCTCCTCCTGGCATAACTGCTGCAAATTCCTCCTGATTTGCCTTCCCAGCCTTCTCTTCCTCTGTAAAACTATCTTCCACACAGTTTTTATACTGACAACTCTTAAAGCAAACTTCAACAAGTTAACCCCACATCCACTGCAAGGAGCTGTATAACTTCCAGCAATACAATGTTCAGCCAAGATGTTCCTATTTCTAATAAGGTAGGGTGAGCTCCTAAGAGAGAAATCTACCTGGAAACAATAGTCACAAAATAACTTCCAGTAACCTCTGGATGGAGAACATTGATAGGAAGATTTTGGAAGGGAAATATGCTGAACTGGGGAATAGAAGGATGTGAGTTCCCCCCTTTCTCCAGCTTTGTCTGAGGGCTCCTGTATGGAGGCACAGCATGAGGCTAAAACTCCAGCCAAAATCCTCTTGATTTGCTAGGCTGAGGAACACGATGGCAAGAGTCCAGGGAAAACTCAATCACCAGGAGCTGAGGAAGAATCTGGAAAGGAGCCCGTGTGCAGGTGAGCCCAGGTTCTGTGCGCCAACTCTGTAAAGTTCTGGCTGATGCCTCAAAGCAATCCAGTTAGAAAATAAAAGGAAAAAAAACTGAGATTTGTGCTGTTGTACATGGCAGATGAGGTAGAGACTGCAGTTTGAGTCTAACCAAGTCAATTACCAACTAAAAAGAAGACATCACCTTCTTAAGAGGAATAAAATGTTTCCACTGTCTTGTCAACACATTCCCAGTGCTCAGGAGAAAATCTAACATTGTCTTCTCTCATAAGAACCAGGAAAGCGTGAGCCATCTTCAAGGCAAGAGACAACCAGCAGGGAAAATGCGGAGATTACACAGATGTTGAAATTAGCAGGCAAGCACTTTAGCTACACTAACTATGCTTAGTGAGTTCAAAGGAAATGAGCTCATTTGAAAGAAATCATGGATCATCTTGACAGAGAAATAGGGAACATGAAATGAACTGACAGGAACCCTAAGAATCAAGAAACACATTATCTGAAATTTAAAAACAAGGTGGATTGAATAACAGAAATGTGATGACAGAGGATATATTCAATGAACTTCAAAGTAGAGGAAGAATAAAGATAGGAAAAAGAAAGACAGGAAAAAGGCAGGAAGACAGAAAGAGAGGGAGGGAGGGAGGGAAGGGAGGAGGGCCTCAGGCACCCACAGTATAACATCAAAAAGTTTAACGTGTGTGTCTTTGGAGTCCTGGAAGGTGAAAAGAGAGAATGGTACAGAAAAAAACACTTGAAGAAATCATCCAAAAACTTCTTATATTTGGTGCACGTTGTAAATTTGCATAATCAAGAAGCTCAACAAACTAAAAAGAGGTCAAATATGCAGAAGAGCACAGCTAGTTGCATCATAGTCAAACTGTTGAAAATCAAAGCTAAAGAAGATATCTTTAAGGGACCCAGATAAAAATTATTACATACAGGGTAGTAATGATTTGAAAAACAAAGTAATTCTCAACAGAAACTATGAAGGTCAGAGTTTTGAAACATTTTGAAAAACCACACATTAAATCCAGAAGAACAATAATTTGAATAACCAATTGTTTCTCATCAGAAGCTCTGGAAGTCAGAAGCACTGGAACAAACTGTCAACCAAGAACTCTGTGTCTGGCAAAACATTAAGGATAAATAAAGACATTTTCAGTTAAAAGAAAATAATACAATAGATTTCCAGCAGAACTGCTCTATCAGCATTGGTACAGGAAGTTCTTCAAGCTGAAGGGAAATGATATCAGAAAGAAACTCAGATATTCAGGAAGGACAAAAGGGCATTGGAATAGGAAATACTTGGGTAAATACAAAAGATGATTTTTCTTATAAATGTACTTGAAGTAAAAATAAGTATTTAAAGCGAAATTCACAACATTTTCTTATGGATGTTATTACAAATCTAGATATAATACATATGAAAACTATAGCATATAGGATGGTGAGGGAGGGTAAGTGGACCTTTTGGTTGCAAGGTTTCTATGTATTATGTGAATTAGTACGGTAAAATCAAAGAGGATAGTGGTAGGATATGGATACATATTTTAATCCATAGAGTAAATACAAAAAATAACACATGGCTAAAAAGCCAATAGATAAACTAAACTGTAATTTTTTAAAAATGTAGAAAATAAAAAGAGGTAGGGAACTAGGAAAAGAGGAACCAAAAGTAATGGGACAAGCAAAATACAAATAATTAACTATTAAGCCAACATCTAACCATGCCAATAATCACAGTAAATGTTAATAGACTAAGAATTCCAATTAAAAGCAGGGATTATTGGTACGGATCAAAAAGGAAACCCCAAATACATGCTGCCAACAAGAGAAACAGTATAAATATAAATACACAGATGATGGAAATTAAAGGGGTGGAAAATGATACCATGCAAATAAGCATGAGAGAGCTGGAGTGGCTATGCTGATGCCAAATAAAATGCACATCAAGACAAAGTCTATTATAAAAAAGGACATTTCCTGATGATAAAAAGGAGCGTTCTTTACGAGTGCACAGTAACCATAAATGTGCTTATGCTTAATAAAAGAGCCTCGAAATACGTGAAACAAAAGATTGACACTCAAAGTGCATAACAGATTGTTCCACCTGGTAGGCGGCTTGAGAAACGTGTTTCTTTTCTTTCTGAAGGTCAGACAAGGTCTCCACTAAAGTTAAGGTGGAGACGGAAGGTCAGGAGCTTGAGGAGAGAGGGGGGGGTATGCGAAGCAAGGGGCAATGAGAAAAACGCGTGTTTCCAGTATCGTAGCATGGCCATCGTGGGGAAGGAAGCAACTCTCCTTATCCGGGGATGAATTTTGTCAAGCAAGCGTTGAACAAAGGAAGGAGAGAGAGGCTAGAGCTTCGGTGTTTGTGAGGCGGAGTTTGCCACAGGGTCTACCGTGCACTGACAGCCGTGGTCCTTTGGAAATCTTTACGGGACCCTTGAGAGTAATTGGGGGCTAGGCAGGGGAGAGCCGTGTTCCAGTCTCGGAGCTAATGTAGCCTGGTGACCCCAAGGTCCAGCCCTCCTTCCCTGGGGCCGACGGATACCTTGACCTGGCAGGTCAAGCTGCATTTCCTGGGGTCCCGAGGCCGGTGGGGAAGGGGAGGGGAATGAGGAGGTGCCCCCTCGAGGTGGCCCAGTCGGCACTGCCGAGGCTCGGCGCCTCGGCCTCTCCAGGCAGCTCGGTTTTCTGTCCTCTCTAGGCTCATTCAGACGCCGTCCACTCTTCTGGTTGCTCTTAGCTCTTCTCTGGGCAAGAAACTTGCTCAGAACCAACCTCACCTCCCGTGTCCCAGGGGAAACAAAAATCATCAAGTTCTGACTTCTTCCATGTATTGCACCTACCTCTCCAAACTACCTGTTTTATCTGATTTTTCTATTTTCTAAGACAAATCTTGCCACACACTTATGGGAATCATCACTTTCTGCTACTTACGGAAAAACGTGTTTTCGGAAGAGCCTCGTCCCCTGGCTCTCAGCTTCTCATCTGGTGCTGCCTGCTTCCCAGAAGCGCTCGTTTCCCACGCCGCCCCACGCCGCCCTGCTCCCGCTCGCACTCACTTTTCTCAGGCAAACTTTACCAGCTTCTCCTCTTCTTCACTTTTCATTCCCTTCAACTTACGGTAATTTAGCGTTAACTTTCCTTATTCAAAAGAAACAGCTTTTTTTCTGGGGTCACCAGGGGGCTTTATCTCCACATCACTTGCCTGCAGCCTCGGCGTGCCTAAGTTCCTCCTCCTTGAAATGCTTTCCTCATTTGGACTCAGGACACCCCTTCTCCGATTTGTTTCTTCCCACGACCCTGGCTACCTCCTTTGAGGCTTCTGGGCCAGCACTTCTGCCCGGCTGCTCCCTAGAGCCTGCTCTGTGGGGTGTGCCGTGGAGCCACTGCTCGCCTCTCCTCTGTGGCTACAGGGACCCCATGACTTCTCACCTCACATGCATTTCCCCAAACCCTACATTAGCCCAGACCCCACCCTGAGCTCCGAATGGAATCAAAACTCAGCGCATCCTGGCCAAACAGACGCGTCGGCGAGCTCACAACTGAAATGCCCACCCCTGGCCTGGGCCGCCGCCCTCAAGCCACCTGCTGTTCCTCGGTTCCTCAGCTCAGCACTAAGTTCTGGGGAAAAGGCGGGAGCCTCAGTGGGGCCTTGGACGCCCGAGCGCCGCCCGGCACCTCCCTCGAGCGGCCCGAGGCTGACGCCCTCCCCGCTTGTCTGCGCTTCCTGAGGCTTGGGGCTGGTCTCCAGGGCTGCCGCGCAGGTGTCCGAGTCGCCCCCAGCCTCAGCCTGACCGGCCCCAGGCGCCCGCCAGGCCGTGCTCAGCGGAGACCCCCACGCTCTGCGGCAGAACACGGCGGCGGTGGCTCCAGGTCGGCGTTTGGCACCTGGACGCGGTGTGTCCTGCGGCTGCAGAGCCCGAACCTTGCGGCGCTGCTTGTGGGCCAGGCAGGGGGCCGATGAGGCCGCGGCCCCAGGAGGAGGTCATGTCCAGTCACCCCTGGCTTCAGGACAATTAGAAAACCTGCTCGATGGATCGGTGGGCTTGTCTAAGAAGGTTTCTAGGCAGATTCTTAAAACTTCCAATTGTTTTCTTTTAGCCATGTATGAAAATCCAAAAATAGAAGTGAGCTAAGAAGGAAACTTCCCACTTTGGGCACAATTTAAAGGAAACCGAAAGATTCCAGGACTTACTGGTTCAAAAATAAAATGATTTTTTTATCCCCAGTATCTTCCAGCAGAATATTCTCGAATTAAGAAAATGCTTTGGGCGCAAAGATCGCCTTCTTCCCACCCCACCGCCACTCTGCTGATTCCAGCCATAATCGCTCCCCACCGGAACCAGTCCTCCCGTGAACCAAGTTTCTCTCCGGATCTCGGCATTCCACCCCTGCACCTGCACCTTAAATTCTACACTCCTCCAACTTCCTCAAACACATCTTCCTCTTGCTTCCGCTCCTGTGCCATTCTCTCTAGCTGACCTGCTTGGCAGCGCCCTGACGTTTGCCCAGCTGACTCTGACTATCCTTCAGTTCTCAGTGTAGATGTCACTTTGTCTGAAAGAAAACCTGCTTCTTTTTTGGTGGTCTTCCACAGCCCCTGTCTTCTTCCCATCCTAAACATTGGTGCGGCTTCAATTGTCTATAAATTGTCTGACTTTTCTACGACACTCTAAGCTCTGTGAAAGGACAGCCTTTGTCCTGGTCACCACCTGTTTCAGGGGAGGGTAGGAAGAAAGGAAAACAGGTCCCCTGAATTCAGCAACGTCTTTCCGCCAGTAGGAAGGAGGACAAGGAGAAATAAAGGACAGATGAGACTTAGAGAAAGAATCCATCATGTGGGTGGGGAATCGAGGGAAGCATGTTACGCATAGTGGCAGTTAAACTGGGCCTCGATGAATAATAATGTTTGAGAAAAAATGAAGTCAAAAGAAAGCATAACATATTCCCAAAAATCTGTTGATTTTGGTAGAAAAATACATTTCTACCAAGCCCAAGCTTCTGCATGACACCTTCCTTTGCTTTCAGAACTGAGAGCTTTATTGAGCATTTTGAAAACCTGTAGATACTTAGACGTGGCACTCACTGGCAGGCCCTTCCAAACGGACAGCGCCGAGCTACAGGGCCATGCCCTTTCCAGGAAGGCGGGATGACGCTGGCCGCGGCAGGGCTGTGCCTGACCCGGCTGCTGGGAGCCTCGGCGCAGGTCCGAGCAGGTGCAGCGGCAGCTCTAAGGAAATGCCAAAGGCCGTTCTCCTGGCAACAGACACGGCACCTAGGAATCATCCAGAGCTGGGACCGTCCTCAGAGAAATGAGCTCCAGGGGCAATTTCTTTCTGGAGCCAATTAGAACCCGGGTGAAAGTATCCGGGAGGCTGAGAGAGCGCTGAAGAGCAGAACTTTGTCTTGGTCATAGAATATCCTGCCCGCACGCCCACGCCAGGCCGCCTCCTCGTGGGGTCCTGCCCCCATGCCCTCGACAATTTCGGGAGAGGCGCTCCTAGCCCTGGGACACGGCTCCAGGTGAAACAGCAGTTTCAGAATGCCGAGTGCCCCGACGGCTTTGAGCAGTATGGCTACCCCTGCTGGTCGTCCTCGGTCACAGGGCGGCCTCAGGCTCACACGTCAGTGGAGGTAAAGCCAAGTCGTGAGGAAGAATTAGGGAAGCCCGTAGGGAATGTTTTTGTTAGGTATTCCTCTACTATCTATCCACCTACTCATCAACTTATTGAAAAATATTTGTTAAATTTCAAACATTCATTATCGGGAAACTAATATACTTACCTCACAGGGCTGTTGTGGAGATTAAATGAGTTAATATATGTAAAGCCCTGAGAGCAAGTCTGGTTCGTGGTAAATACTATGTAAAAGGGAACTATTATTTCTATCAGAGTTTGTGACCAACAAAGTTTTGACGAATGAGGTAACAAATGAATAGGTAAATGTTGGCCTTAACCAAGAAGGAATCAGAATGGCAAGAGAATTTAAAGAGTTGAACAGAAGAATGGATTCTCCAGAGCGCGGCTTCACAGATCTCCTCGTGCATCCTGTTTGGAAACAGCGGGCAAGGAGCCATGTGCTCGCAGTAAGAAAGTGCTTTGTGACTCTCAGGGCTGCGAGGTTTGCACACGTTCCCTGGGGGTTGGGGAATATCGTGTCCCAGGAGCGGGTCACACCTGGAGGATTGTCAGTGTGCAAGGGCAGGGCAGGGGCAGGCAGGGAGGACTCTGAGGTCCTTTCCAAATTTGGATTTTATAAGTTCCAAGTATTCTCTGAGCATCTCCAGGATATTCGTCTCAGTGACTAGACAGATTAAGCTAAAGGTTTTTAAGCAAAATGGCACAAAGTAGCTAAAAGAGGGGATAAATAGGGTCAAATATCAATTCAACTATAATAATTCTTGGTTGGTTGAGATATCAAAAGTATCTGCATTAAATCTGGAACTTTTACTCAAAACACAATCAAAACAATTTAATATTTTAATAGAAACTAGTAAAATGGTGAATTAAACTGAAATGTACACACAATTAAATTTAATTGGTGAGCTTCTAATAACCAAAGATTGTTAAGAAATCTTTTTACAAAAAAAAGCCAACTATACATTTCTTAAAACAGATGTCTTAAATGTAAGACATAGAACTGAACGTCAATGAGCTCTAAAGATAGATCATGCAAACTCGTGTCAACCACTAAGCTGTGCACGTGTGTGTCAGACAAAGCAGACCCTAATGCAAAAATCATAGCCAGAGGAAAGAGGAGCACTTCATAATGATAAAGCTCAACTGTTCAGAAATGTATAATAATTCTAGATTCATAATGCACCAACAATATACAACTGTTTGGCAGTCATAAGGAGAAATAAACAAGTCCCCTGTCATAATAGAGATTTTTAATGTGCATCTTGGAGTAAATTATTAAAAACAAAGATGAAATTTCAATATGTGCAGATACTTGAACAACACAAATAACAAAATTGACCCAACTGTTATACACAAAGAACATGGAATCAAGCAAATGCAGAATATACATTCTTTTTAAGCTCACATGAAACATTTTCAAAAATTGACCATATGTTGTGCTATAAAGCACATCTTGACAAACTTAAAACAACAATACTTAACTCAGAGTTTCTTCTTTAACCAGACTGAATTTAAGCTAGTAATGGCTAGGAGCTCATTTGAAAATTCACATTTAGAAATTAAGAAATATATTCTAACAACCCACGGGTCAAAGAAGAAACTATAATGAATACTAAAAAACAATTGCTGGGAAGCGGCTGTGGCTCCATCAGTAGGGCTCCCGTTTACCATATGGGAGGCCCCGGGTTCGGTTCCTGGGGCCTCCTGGTGAAGGCAGGCCCGCCCGCACGGCGTGGTTAGCTGACCCAGCGAGCACAAGCAGCAAGGGGGGGATAAATGAATAAATAAATAAAATCTTTAAAAAAAAAACAAAAACAATTGCAATGAAATGATAATGAATGTATGATATATGAAACTAATGGGACGTAGCTAAAGCTATACTTAGGGATTTATAGGCTTAACTAACTGCATCAGAAAGGAACAAAGTGATCATCAGTATTTTCTACATATCCATCTCATGAAGTTAGGAAAAGAACCACAAATAAAACGCAAGGAAAGTAGAAGAAAGGAAATAATAACCGTAAGAGAAGGTTGAAGATAAAGAAATATGTATGTACAGTAGAGTGGCCAGCAAAGTCAGAAGTTTGCTCTCTAAACTGAACTAAAAGGGAGAAACTCCTGGAAAGACTGACAAAGAAGGCAGGAAGAGAAGGCAACAGTGTCAATGTCAGAAATTACAAGGGGGCTGTCTTACATAGGCTGCCAAATTTTTAGAAAATATGGTAAGAAGACAGTTTGAAAAACTCTGGGCCCATATATTTGACAATCTAGAACAATGAACTAATGCCTTAAAAATTAGTGATTTTGACACAGAAAGAATTTAAAAATCTGAATAGCCCCATAACTTTTAAAGCAGGTAAATATTCAGTTAAAATCCTTCTTCTCAAAAGAAAACCCCAAGCCCAGATGGCTCATTAATAAATTCTGAAAGAACTTTTAATGAGGAAATAACACCAACCTTAAGAAAACTCTTCTTCCCAATAGAAAGAGGAAAAAACCCGAGTGGTTCTTATGATCAGGTTGGATTTATTTCAAGGCTGCATTTTTTAAAAATCAATGTGATTCATTATATTAACAGGAAAAAAAAAAAAACAAGAAAATAAGTATAATCATCTCAACAGATGAAAAAGATAATTTATTTGTTGAAATACAAAATCCATTCATGGAAATCCAAATATTTATTTTGTTAGAGGGAAACTTTCTTAATACATGAGAACACTGAAAACAAAAAATTAAAAAATGGATTTATAAATGTCACAGTGTCGAACAAAATAAAATGCTCCCTCTATCATCAGGAATTGGAAACGGTTGCCCTTATCTCCACTTGTCTTCATTCTTACATTAGAACTTCTGGTCAGGGCAGTAAGACAGAGAAAAAGAAGTTGCAAGTTTCAATTATTAGAAATAATGTGCAAGTTTAGTAATGTCACTTGGAGCTTTCATACATTGCTGGCAGGAAAATGGAACGATGTAACCATGTTGGAAATGGTTTGGCCATTTCTTTAAAAGTTCGACATATATTTTACCACCTGAGTCAGCTCTTCTCTCGATGTCTGAATCCCAGAGAAACGAAAGCCTGTGTCTGCACAAAGACTTGCCCTGAATAGCCACAGGACTTTATCTGCAAAAGCCAAAAGCTAGAAAGAACCCGAATGTCCATCAGCAGGTGAGTGGATAGACAGGCTGTGGCACATCCTGCAGCGGAATGCTACTCAGCAATAGCAGATCACATAACAGGACCGAGCTCCAGACACACACTGCATCGTGGTGCTCTCGGCATGTTCATGCCAAGTGAGATAAGCCCCAGCGAGGAGCATGTGCCACGATTCTACTGATAAAATTCTAGGAGCGTGCGCTCTGCCTGAGAGCGAAAGCCCGTCAGTGGCTTCCTGGAGACCCGAGGTGGGGCTGCGTGGGCAGGAGGGAGGGATCAGCGGGCGGCATGCAGAAACTCTTGAGGGTGGAGCTTCATGGGTTTGTATACGTGTCAAAATTCATCAAATTGTGCTCTTAATATGGGAAGATTATCGTATGTCAACAACAACAGGAAAGCTGTTTAAAAAAATCACAAAGCACATGTATAACGACTGCTGTTACTCAAAATTGCACATCATGACCATGTAGCTATTTTTATGTGTACTGTAGCCCAAAAACAGACTGGCAGGACGTGTCTCATAACATCAAGTCTGGCTGTTTCTGAGTAGAGTGATTTTGACCCTCTTTGTAGTTGTGACATTAGACAATACTATAATGTATAGTCATCGTATAAATCAGGCTGTGAAACTTTTCCATGCACCGAGCCTTAGAGAGTGAGGTTTCCGTAGATCTCCGGCCATGTCTTACATTCTTCCCCCAGGAATTTCGCCTGTCATTCTTAAATGGGCTTAAAGCCTGGCTCCACTACCTACCAGAGAGGGGACTCCAGGCACTTCGCTTCAAACCCTCCCTCTCGATTTCCCTACCTGCAAAACTGGGTGGCGTGCGGGCCGCGTCATAAGCTTGGTACGTCGTCTAAGCGAGGTAAGGTGTGTGCAGGTGTTTGTTGAGGAAACCTGAGGCCGTGAGACAACGCGGGGCAGCCACACCCTGTGTGCTGGGCTCCGGCAGGCTCTGGCCAGGGGCCAGGCATGTGCGGGCGAGGCTGGCACAGCCCAGAGTCCCTGGCTGCCCGGGGCCTGCCCGCCTCCCCGCCGGCCACGCCTGGGCCAGGCCCCGGCCTTAGGTGATCCCCGGGCCGCCAGCGCACCCCACCTGAGTGGCTCTGTGCTCGCACCCCTCAGCCCGGATGGCGCCTCAGCCCTTTCATGAGGCGCTCGTGGGGCGCAGCAAGTCCGCGTCTGCTCCCCACCCCGCAGGAGGGGCTGCAGCGTCAGCGCTTGGACTTGGCATTTCTGCAGCCCTAGCCTGAGCCCAGGGCTGGATGGCGGGCAGCTGAGTCCAGAAAAGCCAAACGAGCAATAAGGGTGGGTGGGTTTGAGCTGCCGTCGGGAAAAGAGGGCGCTGCCTCTGTGTTTCTCGTCTTCACAAGCCTGCGGTCGCGTGGCAGCTGAGCCCACATTCTCAGATACGAGTCTGAGGCCGGAATAAGGACACTTTTCCAGGAAGACAACCCCTGAGAGGTCAGGGTAAGGAAAGCAAGGTGAAAGCAAACAGAGCGGCCACCTCCGGTTGCCCTGGAAGTTTCTCGTGCAAGCCCCTGTGGAAACACGGTGTTTTCAGTCCGTGAAAGTAAAACAGAGCGAGCAGCTTGTCTTTGGGCTCTTTCCCATCCCCTCTCACGGATCAGAATTTACCCCCAAGGGGCAATAGCCCTGCCCCTCGCCCTCCCTGTGCCGCGTCCCCTCTGAGCTTCTGCTGGCAGAAGCAGGAAGGTGGTCTAAAGACAGCAGGTCAGAGGCCGCGGCGTGAGCCACGCCAGGGGAGGAAGTAGCTCATGGATTTGGAAATAGAGGGGAGCAGGAAGCCAAGGAAAGTGGAGGGTTGTGAGTTCTCTATGGTGGGCCCAGTATAGACTGATTGTAGGGGCATAGCTGTTGGCCCAGGGTCTAAGATCCCCTGGTGCTACTTTTATTGCCAAATGTCTCTTTACTCAAGGTCTACCATTTTCTAATATGTGTTAGGTTTGTGGCATATTTCATAGGTTTGGAGGATATGGACCTTTCATTATACATCTGATTATAAAGTGATGAAGAAGCACAAGTTATTGATGGAGCATTAGGTTCCAGTACTTTCACATATGGAAAACCAATTAATCCCCAACTTCCTTGGGTGTAAAAACAGCTATCCACATTTTACAGAGGTCAAAACCGAGAATGACACGTTTGAATATTTTCAAGTGAGACAGCCAGTAATCAAGAACTAGCTTTTAAGCTCAGACCTCTGTTTTCTTTGCTAAACTTTGTCTGATATTCTACATATTCCAGATTTAAAAATTATGATGGAGCAAAACAGACTAATTGAGATCAAAGGCTTGGTCAACAACATTGGGTCCTTCTGCATTGGAAAGGGAAACAGGATGATACCTGGAAGGTAGAAAGACCTCTATTTACCTTCAGGGGTCTCTACATGATATCCAGAAATGATATAAACAGGGAAAATACGGTCATAATCTATACACTTAGCTGAACTGCCCAAGAAACATATAAGTCAAAGATGTGGGTAAGTGAAATGAGAAAAAATGTTTCCATTTTTGTGGCATCTGGCAGCGTCCATCACTCTCCAGCACTTTTCAAGAAGTTTGCTTGTTGTCCACTTCCACGTGTCAGCCCGGAGCCTGCTTACTCCTTGATGTAGACTCGCCCTCCATTTTCCAGACAATGAAACCAAGCTTAATGGAATTTCAGAATATTTTCCAAGATCGTGGCACTAAATGCCCAGACCAAAATTAAATCCCAGGACTGCCAAACTTCCGTTCTGTCTTTTTCCCACATTATATCAGGTAGTTTCCCCACTCAATCAAATTTTGTCTTTCATAGACAATAGCCGCCCACAAAATCCCTTGTGAGATCCCACTGTGATTGCCAACCCAAAATCTTACACTGTAAAAGCAAACAGAACTGTGTCAGGTGTCAGTCCAGGGTTAGCTTAATTTAGGGTGCCTACAAGACTCTAAATGTGCTCTCCTCCCACCCGATAAGATAGCTGTGCTGAGTCTAAAACTTCTGTGTTCCCATTTGGCATTTTAAATATTCTAGCTGCTCTCCTAACGACCACATCTCTTGAATACCTAATCATAACCCAGGAATGTGGGACCAGATGCCTGTCCAGGTGCCTGCAGTTCAATAGGAAATAAATGAGTCCCGGTCGCTTCCTTGCCGCCAGCTGGGGAGCCCGTCCCCAGCTGCCCGGCCCACTGGCAGCTGAGTGCACAGGCGGCTGGAAGCTGCCCCGGAGAAGCGCCTTCCAGAGGCCCCGTCCTATGTGTACGGCTGCCCTTGCTCCTCCGCCGCAGGTGGGAAATCACCAAGAGCCTCACGCTGAACCCCCCACCAAGTGCTCTGTAAAGGGATTGTGCGCTTGATTGCGCTGGATAATTTTAGACAAAAGTAAATTAAAACTCGTTGTTAAGTCCCTGCTCTTAGGCACCTCGTCTGACCCAGCTGACATGTCCTGACCACAGCAATCAGTTAACCTTTTTATTCTGTTTTCTTTTCTGTCTAACACTGTGCTAGGATTTGGACTCTGATGCCCAAGGGGAGTTTTTGGGGAGGAAAAGGTGCCATCCCCATCCTCACAGTATTTTAGGGAAAGAAGATATCTAAGAAATCATTTTGATTCCGGGTGATACAATGTAACGCTGGTCAGAGTGTGGCGATGGAGCATCTTAGAATGAGGGTTGAACTTAAGTATAGACTCTTGAGTTTATGTTTGTTTCTCTAACACTAAGTAGCTTATAGTCTTGGAGAAAGCTTGATCACTCCAGACTTTATTTTCCAATCAAAATATTTATAATATCTAATATTCACAAAGTGCTTCCTACGTCTCAAAGTGCTTCTGCATGTATCGACTCATCTGTCTGTATAATGGATTCATTCACAGTGGCAGAAACTGGGCTTTGGAGGTAGAGAAGCAGAGCTTACATTGGAAGACAGGATTGTCCTTTTAATTTCCAGTCCTGTGTTTTATTCCCTCTCTTAGCAGCATGATCTCTCAGGCTCCTGTGACCCCACATTCCGTATTGTAAACCCACCCTGGTGACACAGCATGAATTCTAACCATATCTGAAAGAACAGTCAGGACAGAGGCCATTTCTGTTTTGTGATAAACAGAAATAGTGAAGGTTCTCCTTGCTGACCTCAGTGCACCCCTGAACTCCCAGATCTAAGGGCCCTGCAGCTGTCTCCTCTCGGGCTTCGGCAGGTCTCATCCCACACATGCACCCTCTGTGGCTTGGGAGATGCAACCTTTCCCTTTAGTGTTTGGTGGTTACATCTGCCCTGGAAGGAATCCTTTTATTTACAGTTTTCGGAGGGTTAACGTCTTGCTCGCGTGGCATTTCTTCGTGGCCACGTGTCTCTGGTTGAACGGGCGTGGTGGGCAGTGGCCTTGGAATCACCGGGCCTTTGTCTGAGCCCTGACTTGGCTGCTTTACTTGGCTTCCCTGAGCCTCGACCTTCTATAAAATGGGAATAACAATAGCAGCTCGCTCTCTGCCATTTGGTGTTACTTTGACTATCAAATGCCATAAAAACGATCACCCTGTCATGACCACTCTATCTGACTAATAGCTGATCATTGCTGAATTGGACCAGTATACCTGGAACAGAATTAGCTTGCAGTGGGATCCATGTGAGCCCATTCTGCAGTGGCCTTTACAATCTTTCCGTAACTTTCAAGTCTTAGCACAAAGTGACTGTGCTAAGAGAACTGCAGCCTCCCTTCTGCAGGTTTCAGGAAGGAAGGAAAGAAAACGTTTATGAGTCTCGCCACTTTCCAGATGTGCTGGGCATGTGCCATTTAATTTATTCTGAGCAGCAGAGGCTGCGAAGTCCACGTAATTATCCCCCACTTCACAGGTGAGGCCCGAACGCCGGCGAGGTGAAGGGGTGACCCAAGGCCAGCTCGCCAACGTCCTCCATCTCATGCATTTCATAGACATCGTTTCCCTTCGTCACATAAGCCCAGTGGGTCGGTCCGGGTGGACGGGCGCCGCCTGCTGGCAGCGCCGGAGGCACGGAGCCCCACCGCACACCCGTCCCGGAGCAGGCCTCCCGGGCCGCGCAGTGAGCTCCTGCCTGCTTCCCTCGTCCCCATGTGTCGCGGGGTCTGCGCCGTGAAGGACCCCAGCATGTCACTGTGGTGGTCTGGCCAGACCCCTAGCCCGGCGGCCCCTGGGTTCAAGTCTAGCTTCTACCTGGGTGACCCCAGACAAAGCTTTGCTCTTTCCTGGGACTCTCTGCAAAACACAGTGCAGTGATTCCTCTTTCACAGGCTTATTAAGTAAGAAAAGCACGTTGTCCAAGTGCTCTGAAACCTCTGGATTTGAGGTGATACTGTGAAAGACGGAGTGGGCTTTGTGGCGCCTCATTTCACTCCGCTCTAATGCTTCTTCCCTCATTTCAACCTTTCAGCCCATCTTTAACCTTTCTGTCTTTTAGTGGTGTGATGCTAATTTAGCTCTGGAAGATACTCAGGGTATGTGAAACCAGCAAATAAAGCAGTTGACTAAGTTAATTGCAGGAAACCCTTTGACTCTGAGGGCCAGGCTTCCTAGTTCTGATTATCTGCTGACTGGGCCAGCTTCCTTCTGTGTCCTGGGGCCATGCAGATGCACTTGTCACCTTGCCCTCTGCCACCAGTTTTCTACAAAACTTCACTCCTCAGGCTCAGGAAAATCAGGTGATAGAGATAAATGTTGAAGAAATATTTGCACCAATTTGAAAATTCCAACTATAACCAAAAGGAGTAGAAAATTTGGAATTATCTTGTCATTTTAAAATGTCACAAATACTAATGGATCCCACACATTTCAAGAGCTCTCGCAAACCCACTCAGTCTAGTACGGGGTCAGGGCTGTTTGTGCTGAATTCCCACGTGCCCTCCCAGGGACTTGCTGTAGAGCTAGAGCGTGGCCCAGCTGCTCTTCTGAGATTGCTTTCAGTACTTGTCATTTACTACATTCAGACTTTTTCAAATATTGTAATCATCAGGTTTAAATGATTTATTGGAGAGGGTATAAAGCAATGGTGATTGCTTTTCCTAAGGAATCCAAGAATTTTCATAAAATGCGATGCTCTTGTATGATAATCAAATATTTCTATATAGCCAGCAATCCAATTTCAGCATTGCATACAGATGAGTTGATTAAAGTTGATTTTCTATCCAAATCTATAAAATAGAAACATTACCTCAGAACAAATAAATACGTCTGTGCTGGTCAGAAGCTGGCTGGACAGCAGAAGATCCTGTCCTCAGGACTAATCCACTCCTGTGCAGGTGAGCCTACTGCAGGTGGCACCTTGTCATTAAACCACTTAGTTAAGGGTTTTGAGTAGCTTGCATGACCCAGGGTGGGTCTTCATGGACTCTTTTACTGCAGTCCTTGATAAAGGGAGGCCCAGAAAGAAGGCCACGTGGATGGAGACAGCCTTCAGAAGCTGATGGCCCTGGAAGCTGAAGGCAACAAGGCCAGAGGAGAGGAGAGGGGAGAGCCGGCCACGTGAGCAGAGCCAGGGCCACCAGCGGCTGGACCTTGGTGAGACAGCCTCTCTGATGATGCCTTGATTGGACGCTCACATGGTCTCAGAAGGGTAAGCTTTTAACCTAATAAATTCCCACTGTAGGGAAGCGGCTGTGGCTCAATCAGTGGGGCTCCCGTTTACCACATGGGAGGCCCCGGGTTCGGTTCCCGGGGCCTCCTGGTGAAGGCAAGCCCGCCCGCACGGCGTGGTTAGCTGACCCAGCGAGCACAAGCAGCAAGGGGGGGATAAATGAATAAATAAATAAAATCTTTAAAAAAAAAAAAAAAAAAAATTCCCACTGTAAAAGCCAACCCATTTCTGGTATGTTGTTGCCAGCAGCTTTTAGCAAACTAAAACAGCATTCTGAAATATAAAAGGGATGTCGCCATTTCTCATAGATTCAGAAAGATTCACAGATGGACTTTTAAAAAATCTCCTTGAAAATCATTCCAAAACACTGGTGGAAACTTTAAATTTAGATATAGATGCAAACTATACCTACATTTTATAGATGAGGAAGCAACAAATGGGGTAAGTAGGGAAGACGAGCAGAACTGTTCAACATCGACTATGCCTTAGACACTTGCGTGTATGTGGCTCATTGTTAGGTATTTCTAATTACAGGACCTTATTTATCCAGAGGGAAGAAGGAGGGAGAGAAGGAGGGAAGGAGGGTAGGGAAGAAGGAAGGAGAGAAGGAGGGAGGGAAGGAAGGAGGGAAGGAGGGAAAGAGGGAAGGAGGAAGGGAGGGAGACAGGGAGGGAGGAAAAGAAAGAAGAGATTTGCCCCATGTTACAGATAAGGAAACTCTGGCCTGAAGAAGGCGCCAGGCTTCCCAGGGCTGTGTAGTCAGTGCCAAGGGCAGGATTAGAACTCAGCTTCCAAACAGCGGATTCATTATTCATTCTTATATCAAGTGCAATGGGTTTTCAAATGGACTGACACACAAAAATGATCTTCTTTTTAAAAAGCATAAAATATATGACTGTAAGACTTTGACTGCTTGTGATGTGACAGAATGGGCGTTTTCTCCCACACACACACCTTTTGTCTATAAATTAATATGCGGCTAAATCCAACAAATCCAATGCATACACATTCCCTGGTTCTCCCAAATTTCTTGTGCATAATCCTGCGTAATAATACTGCAGTACACGCTCTGATTTTTAACTGCATGTCTTTACCCTTCATTGGGTCTGTTTTTACAGCCTGCTTCGTTTCACTAGCAATTTATGAGACGTGTATGGCTGAGCGCTCTCCTGTGCCACATCTTCCCCTGGCGTCCTCACTGAGCATCACTTGCTTCTCTGTAACGAATCCATGTTTCAGAGCCAACCGCTCACCTGCTTCAGTTTCAGAGTGAGGTAAATAAAGTCAGGATGGCATTTATGAGTCATCTCCTCCACCACCCTTTCCGGGCAGATTCATGCTGAAAACCAAACCATTTGGCATTGACTCAGATTGGAACTTCATGAAGCAGTAAAAGGAAAAGGGAAACTACTTAAAGTCACATCTTCTAAAATAAAGTTTAACCTCAGTGACCCTGACTACATGGAAAGGAAGAAATCTAGCATTCACTGCCACAGAATTTTAGGTGGAAAAAAATCAAGATGTATCACTGCCCTACCAATTTTGTTACTGATACTGATTTCCCTTTGTCCACATTAACAGTAGAGGCTCAAAGATGGGTCCCACTCTGAACTACCAGTGCATCTTCATTTAGACTCCACTTCGAGAAGATCCCATTCATTCATTCAACTGATCCATCCATCAGTCAACAAGCATCTGCGGGGAGGTCACCCTCACAGGTTAAACACTTATTCTATACTTGGTATGAACTGGGTGATTCTATCTATTTAATTTTACTTACTCTTAAAAAGAAAAAAAAAGCGAGGTAGCTGGTATGATTTCTGTTTTAAAGATGAGGGAACTGTAAGATTTAAAGCTGTTAGGTGATTTGAGCTGGTCCCACTGCCAGCCAGGGAGAGAGTCTGAACATCCCCGAGAGCCCCATAAAGCGCTACCTAAGCAAACTCACACCCACGGAGTCACACAGAAATTCCAGCTGCACAAGGAAGACAGTCATTCTTTCTCGTAGTAATTTTAGGCAAGAATCTTTTCTAGGGAAATGTGAGTTTCAGACTTCATGAGGTATTAAAAATCTCACCAAGTTCATTTGGTGACAAAAGAGAGACTTTGAGACCCTTTAAGTTCTTCACCAGCTTTCTATTGAATGATTAACAATATAACTCAACAGTTCCACATTCTTTACATGTAGTCAGTGAATGTATGCCCTGAAATGTGCCCCCAATGTGGCTTTGCATTTCAGTGAGGTCTGTCTGAAGAGAAATCCTAAAACAGAGGAACTGTCAGGGGCAAAAGTGCCAGCGAGCCACGGATGTCACCAGAGAAAGGGTTTCCCTGCATCCTCACCATGGGCCAAGCATTCTACTAGCCCCTGGGAACAAACAGACTTCACAGACCCCCTGCTTAGAAGGTTTAATCTTAAATTTACAAATGAAGGAAACAAAAGCAAGACATCTGCTCTGCACTGGAAATATACAAATATATATTAATTTATATATGTATGACACTTGGTGATTATTCAAGAAACCTCACAAATATTATCTTAGTCCAGACAAAACAGACCTAGAATTATGAAATTATAAAGCATCTACTCTTGAGCAGCCCTGGAGACTCAGCAGCCTGCACCAGGTCTGGAGCTGACCCGGTACTGAGAGGGGGATGAATTATGGAAAGCGTCTTGTCCCAGGGCTGTCGGCCTGGGAGGTCAGGCCTGGACGGGGATGTGTTCATTCCCTGAGGTGGTTTCACCTTATCTCAAAACCTCACACGGGGTTCACAGACTGAGCAAAGCTCTAAGAGGCACCAAGAGTCATGGCCTGGAATAGCGAAAAGTTTCTGACAGTGTCTCAGACCAGGAAAAAGAGCCAATTGTGAATCATCTGAAAACCCCTATATAGTGGGAGTTTCTCCAATCTCTGTTGCATATTTTTGGTGGTGAAATCTGATTTCCACTTGGGAACAATTTCTTCAACACTGGAATAAAGTCAGGGAAGTAGACGCCTGGCCTTGACAAGAGGTTAGCACATGCCCTGGTCTAGCCCAGGTGAACTGACCAGTTCTAGTATTTAAAGAAGGAAAAAGTGACAAAAGCAGAGCATGTCTGTGGCCCCCGCATCCCAGGAGTGGCTCCCAGACAAGCTTATCAGGCAGGTCCTGCTCTGAGACCTGCTGAACTGCCTCGTCTTGCCTTTGGCCAGCCTGGTTTTCATTTTCCCTCTCAGCTACAAGCCTCCGCAGGGCCTTCCAGAAACTCTGTTTGTGCCTGAGTGAGCTGGAGCAGGTTTCTAATGTCTACAACCAACAAATCCTAATTATCCATGTGACAGTTTGAAGCTTTTTGTGGATCCCAGAAAGGATCATGCTCTTGAAGCTAATTCAGCTGGGGGCCTTTGACTGGATAACTTCAGTGAGGCATGGCCCATGGGGGGTCTTGGCCCTCTTGCTGGAGTCCTTTATAAATGGAGGACTGAAAGCAGTGACACACAGAGAAAAAGCCACCGAGACGCAGATCAGGAACCTGGAGCTCAGAGAGGAACCCGGGAGAGAGGAGGCTGTGGACCAAGCAGTCAGCAGCTGAAGACACAAGACCCAGAAGAGAAGCAGATGCTTCCATGTGCCTTGCCACATGGCAGGAGTCCAGGATCGCCTGCAGCCGACCTTGATGAGACAACATCTCTGAGAATGCCTTGATTTGGACATTTTCACAGCCTCACAACAGTCAGCTTTTAACCTAATAAATTCCCATTATAAAAGCCAACCCATCTCTGGTACATTGCTCCCAGCAGCTTTTAGCAAAGTGAAACAGAAATTGGTGCCAAGAGTGGGGTGCTACAATTGCAAATACCAAAAATGTTGGAACAGTTTTACAATGGAAAAGAAGAAGATTTTGTGAAATTGTGAGATGCTTGATAGAAAAGGTCTAGACTGCTTTGAAGAGATTATTAGTAAAAATATGGATGTTAAAAATGCTTCTGATGAGGCCTTAGACAGCAATGATGGGTGGAAGGAAGGCAGAGAGCTTGGAAAACTTGACTCCTGGGGTCAGATGGAAGGCAGAATTTCAAAGTGATGAGCTTGGATATTTAGTTGAGGAGATTTCCAAACTAAATATGCAAAGTGCAGCTTGGCTTCTCCTTGCAGCTTATAGTAAAATGTGAGAGGACAAAGGTAAGCTGAGAACTGAACTCCTGGGCACAAAGAAGCCAGAAATTGATGGTTTGGGAAATTCTGAGCTGGAAAACAAGCCCCACACGTGTAATTCACTGAACTTGGAACGAGCCCGTCATTTCAGCGTAAGCTGGGATTGGAAATGCAGCTATCCAGGATGGATCTGTGGCAAGCGTTACTGTCTGACATCTTGGTCCCCTGTGAACTGCATACAAAACTAATAAGTTTTTTGCAAATTCTGTATGAACAAAACCTGAACTAAAAGGTTTAGAAAAGGGAGAGATTGAAGGAAAAATGACTTCAAGGGGAAAACCATGGAAGCTGAGGTCTGGACTTAAGATATCGTTTGGGGCCAAGAGAGGGCCCCACCCTTGTGTGCAGAAAGGGTGAGTTTGTCCTGGCATTTGAAGAAGAGGGGCCTTTCTCCTGGTGGTTCAGGAAGAGTGCTGCAGCCAAGCCTTCTGAGAGGGCTTCTGCAGGAGCTGAGGAGAGTTTGGCCACCACCCCACCGTTCTGAAGGGGATGGGATTCAGTTTTGGTGTGGGGGCATTTGATTGTTTTTTCCTGTGAGGAGTGACCCAGGGTGGGTCTTGGCCCTCTTCTTTCATAAATGGAGGGCTGAAAGCAGCAGACAGAGAAAAAGCCGCAGAGATGGAGATCAGGAACCCAGGAGCTCAGAGGGAACCCGGTAGAGAGGAGGCTATGGACCAAGCAGTCAGCAGCTGAAGCCACAAGACCAGGAAGAGAAGCAGACGCCTCCATGTGCCTTGTCGCATGGCAGGAGTCCAGGATCGCCTGCAGCCAACCTTGATGAGACAACTCTGACGATGCCTTGATTTGGACATTTTCACAGCCTCACGACTGAAAGCTTTTAACCTAATAAATTCCCATTATAAAAGTCAACCCATCTCTGGTACATTGCTCCCAGCAGCTTTTAGCAAAGTGAAACAATAGATCAGGTCTGTTCCATTTCTCATTCACTCATTTCATTGAGTTATTGATTCATTTGCAGCTCATTCATTCAATAATTATTTATTTAGCAAATATCTCGTGCAGGCCCTGGAGTTCAGACATGATCTCTGCTCCCAAAATTACAGTTCATCAAGGAAAACTACAATTACACCTCACTTTTTCTCCCTCTTTCTTCATATTTTCCTCTCCCCTGGGAATAACCTCTGTGCCTCCCATTTCTTCCCACTCACCCTTGTCATCAAAGCCTCACCTCCTGCAAGAAGCTTCTGATGACATCCTGGCTGGGTGGAAAACCCTGCTCTGAACTGTCTGCCACCCCCTTGGTTAGCACAAATGTAGGCTCCCTTCCTCGGGAGAACCTCCTTGAAGGCAGGGGCTGTGCCTTCATCTCCATCCCCAGTGCCAGACGCTGCCTCCTCATCTCCATCCCCAATGCCTGGCCCTGCCGCCCCCATCTCCATCCCCGGCACCCGGCATGGCCCCCTCCTCTCCTCTGCCTCCCCACAGCCCAGCACATCATGAAACCCTCAACGGTTATTCCTTAATGGTCTGGTTAAGAAGTGTTGTCTGGTTACTGCTGGAGCAGATGTCTATGTAAGGCTTTAGTAGGAGAACAAAGAAGGGAGGAACTATTTCTCTTCCAAAGAGTGGGTCTGTAAAATTTCAGAGATGTGGCACCCACATCAAAGTTTAAATGGAGGCTAGAATGAAAGATAGAAGCATTGAACCAGGAGAGGGAGAAAGCATGGAAGAGGAAGGCAGAGCAGCTCCACATGTCTGAAATGTGGACTTTTCATGGTGTGCGGGTGAGGAGAAGACCGAGCTCCCATCTCTGCAGTGTAAGCTCCAAAGGAGCTGAGATTCTGTCCACAGGCTGTGAAGACCAGCTCACTGTGGGGGCCAAGCACGGTCTCTGAAGACAGACCTCCTGGTAGTTGTTAACACTTTGGGCAAATCACAAACTGTATGTGTGTGTGTGTGTGTGTGCATTATGTGACTATATACACATAACGTACAGACATCTCTCAGATTGGAGCTCGGCATAAAAATTAGCAAAAGAAAAAAATTCAGTGGGGAGGGACATAATCAGGGGCCGCTCTGGGGACAGGATCGGGGGTGAGATGTAACTAGAAAACTAGAAGCAGAGAGACCAAGAAAACGGTGGAGTTTCATAGCCACGTTCGTTACTTAGGAGACGGGTGAGGACAGGGTCTAATGTGGGTAAAGGGGCATCCGTCGGCCAGGAGGGGTCTCTGAAGGGAGAGCCTGTTTGAGGAGCTGGACAGAAGCTCAGTTAGAGACATGCTGACTTTGACCTGGGTGTGGATCACCCAAGAGCAGAGTCTAGCAGACAGTTACACAGGCCGGTCTGAAGCTTGGGAGGGAATTGGGGGCTTGGGATGATATTTTTTAAAAAGCTTAGCGAGCCCTTCGTGAAGAAGTGCTGGCCGTCCTCACAGCAGGTGAAATGGCCCACCGAGGACCAGTCTCCTGTGGGCTGAGACCTACGCCTGCCGCCTAGTGTCAGGTCGCCAGGCCCCGCAGGCTCCCAGGGCGGCTCAGGGCCGAGGCCTTGACGGGTGGCTCGGCGGCTTTCCGTCTCTAGGAGTGAGTGTCGGAGGTGGGGAGTCTAGGGAACCCTGAAGTGCACCCACTTTTCAGTGCGTCCTGCTGCGTGCCGACGGCTACAACAGCTAGAGCCCCAGCGTGTCACGATCTCCCAGTTGTGTCCGAGGCCCGGAGACACGGGGGCTGACAATCTGGACCCTCCTTCCTCAGGAACTACCAGCTCCACCGCAGAGACACTCGCGGCTCTGGGCAGGGAAGTCTTCTGAGCCGGTGTCCTCTTCAGAAAACTTACAATGGAATTGTTTGTGCCTTGCCTTTCTTCTAGCATCAAGGGGTTTATAACTTCCAAAGTCTGTCCCTATGGGTATTTTTGGTGTCATAACTAAACACCGTCAACGTCTGTGGTCAGCCGTACCGAACGTAAAGAGAGACGGGTCCCTGCCGCGTCTGCAGGACGGCCGAGGAGCAACACACTCTGTCAACGCCCAAAGCAGCCACCTGTGACTGCAGAGAAAGCGCTTCCACCCGAACCACGTGAGGGGCCATTTGAGAAAGGCGTGCTCCCGCCCCAAGCGCGCCACGAGGAAGGCTTCCGCCCGGTTCCGACGCAGCCCAGCAGCTGGGCAGGAAGAGGAGCCAGTGCCCAGCGTCTGCAGGAAAGACCCCCCAGCCGGGACTCAGGAGATCCAGCCCACCACAAGCCAGCCACCGAGGTAGACGCGGACAAGCCATTTTCCTCTGGGCGTCAGGCTCCTTTTCAGCCAAAGGCAAGGTGGGGCACACCACCCCATTGGGCAGACGGACATGCCACTGCTCAAAGCCACCTCAGCTCGCCATCCCTCTCTTCTCCTTCTTGACTGCACCTCCACGGTCACGCCAGCTTCGTGAGTGTGCAGGCTTGGGTTGGCCCTGGATTTAATGCTCTGCTCTCTCTGTCTTGAAGTTCTCAGTCGTCTTTGAATAAGAGCCTCACATCTTCATTTGTCAACGGTCTCCACAGATGACGGAGCTGGGCCTGCCTCTGGCAGCCGAGCCTCTCAGCAGTGGGTGCTCAGAGGAGGAGACAAAGCCCTGTGCTGTCTGCGGAGCATGATCCTCCATGGGAGGGAGCACAGCGGGGGGAAACGGAGGTGACAGGGCAGGAGCTCGGTAGAGTGAGTCCTTCCGGGCCAAGAGGCAGGTCACCGTTGCGGGGAAAGGAGGGAGGGTCCCGCGAGCTTGGTAGAACTAGGAACAGGGTCCTGCCTTCCTTTATCCTGACTATTTAATACAGATTCAAGAAGACGGGAGCTGGGTAGGTGCTCAGTGTGGGGCAGGAGCCTCGGATTTCTCTGCGAATCTGCGTAGGGACCACCAGACGATCCGAGTGAGGGGTGCGTGAGGAAGACAAAGGCTGGGCTCGAAGGATCACAGGAGCCCCCGAGTCTTCCGGCTGTGACGGCCTCGCGTGGAGCCCCTGGCTTCCCTCCGCCCCCGGGCCTCGCAGCAGCACTCTGCGGAAGCCCCCTGTGGCTTGTCAGTCGGCTGGCAGCAGGCCATCCGGGCCTCCAGCAGGCCCCCCGCCTTCCGGGCTGAATGAGGGGGCCGGGAGCAGGGGTGCGGGGAAGGCACCCAACAGATCCGAGCGAGCCCGGGGCAGAGGGGAGTGTGGCTTAGCAGACGGCACCTGGCTGAGCGCTGCGGCGGTGGGCGGCCAGCCCGGGCCCCCTGAGTGTCTGGCTGCGCAGCCCTGGGCCAGGCGCTCTCGCCCCGCAGCCTGCTTTCCTCAGTAACGCTTCAGCATGTGTCTCTCGGGGCTGTGTGTGCGCTCAGGAGCTGCTGAGGGCATCCTGTAAGGCCGGTGTCCGGCACGTGTGGGCAGCCGACCTCGCACACTCCCGCTCGTCCCAGGGGCGCAGCCGCACTTTGCCGGCGTCGCGTCTGCAGGAGCCTGGTGTTCATCCCAGCGCCTGGGAATGGCCCCGGAGCACGAGGAGGACGGCCGCGCGAGCAGGCCAGGCCCAGTGCGGCCTGGAGGCTGGCGACTCAGAGGGCAGAGACGGTCCACGGCTGCCGAGGCGACAGGGAGGTCCCCATTCTCTCCAGCCCAGGTTGTGTCCTCCCCAGACGCTCTCCCTTCCATCGGCCAAGAGCAAGCGGCCCGGATTGCTGGGCCCAGCCGCACACGTCCGATCCGGGCTCCGTCTAGACAGACAGCTGGCGGTGGCAGCGCAGCATGCCCGGCAGCGGGGAGGGGTTGCCGTGGAGGGAAAGCCTCCCCCCGCCCCTGCTGAAGGCTGCGCCCAGACGAGGGTCTTGGCGCCACGGGAGCTGCCTGCCCCCGGGGGTTCCCCTGCCCTCCAGGCTCCAGGGCCGCCGGCGGCCGTGCCGCGCTGCATCAGCTCGTTTGGCCATGCAACACCTGCCCCCAAGGGCCACCAAGCAGAGGCCCGTCCCCCTCGACAGGGATCCCCTGCCCACCGGTCACTCGGCTGCTGCCGGCCTCTTGCCTGGCTGCAGCCTCAGTACACACGACCCGTGAAGACTGCCCTGCCCCGCTCACCCCCCGCGCTGCTCCCCTCTGCCTCCCTCCTCCGTGGCTGAACACCTAATCATTCACATCCTCACGGTTAGCGTCGTCGTAGCTCTGGTCTCTGCGTGGAGTCGCATGTCTGCTGTCGGCTGTGGGCAGGTGGGCAGCTCTGCTGACGTGGTTAGGGGTCAGCTCGCTTTCGGCGTGCCTAGGATGGTGTCGAGGCCCAGCTCGGCTCTCCTAGCAGGCTGGCTCGGCTCGTGGGCATCGTGGTGCAGAGTGCCGGGAGAGAGCGCAAGCACAGGCCCCAGCAGGCACACAAACGCTCCCCGCAGCTGCTGGCCAGCGCGTGTCCCGAGGCCAGCCGGAGGGCAGGAAGGGAAGCCAGCCCTCCAAGACAGAGCCGCAAGCCACATAGCAAGACGTGTCTCCGGAAGGAGAGAAGGGTCCAGCCACTGCGCAGTCCGTCTGCCCGGGCCCTGCCTCCGTGGTGCAGGGAGTGCAGGCAGGTGAGCTCTTAATGAGCATCCCTGCTATTCCTCCAGGCACTCAAGCACCGCCGCTAGCAGCGCTCCTCCTCAGCACCCACCGTCCTTGAGCACGTCCTTGGACACGCGTTGCTCTTTCCAGCCGTGGCTCCCGCTGCCCCTGCTCTGAACCTGAGGAATCCCACGCTCCAGGTCTCAGCTTCCCTGAGTTTTCAGAATAGTGTGGCCACGCCCCCTTTTCATTTCTGTAACACCCTGCACTTTTTCTTCAAAATATCCTCTGTGGTGGTAATGATTTGAGAGCTTCCTCTGTGAATGGCAAATGCCAAGAGGACACTTGCTCAATGCTGTAACCAGGGAACCTAGCTGGGTCTAGGAGGGGCTCGATAGATATGTCTGAAGCACAGAATTGATGCCGACTGATGCGCTGAGAAGACCCTTGGGACGTGCTGCTTCGGAGAGTCGCAGAAGTTTTCTAGGCTGCAGTGCCCCGTAAGCAGACTGCAGGGTGCACGTGTAGGGTCCACTGAAGGAGACTGGCAAGCCGGGGTGTCTGTGGGGGTGCTCCCTATGGGAGGTGGGGTGCTCCCTATGGGAGGACAGAGAGACTGCTCTCTATAGAAAGACACGGGGTGCTTCCTATGGGAGGAAAGGGAGTGCTCACTATGGAAGGACAGGGGTCTTCCCTATGGAAAGACAGGGGGTGCTCCCTATGGGAGGGAAGTGCCCCCTGTGGAAAGACAAAGATGCTCCCTATGGAAAGACGGGGGTGCTTCCTGTGGGAGGACGGAGAGATTGCTCTCTATAGAAAGACAGGGGTTGCTGCCTATGGAAAGACGGGATGCTCCCTATGGGAGGATGGCTGGAGTGGAAATCCCCAGCGCTGGTGGGGTTGGAGAGATGTCCACCCAGGGCTGCTTACCCAGGAAGAAGATTCAAACGGGAGCAGGAAGTGTCTGACTGGGCATCAGGAGAGAAAGGAAGGTGGGGAGGGGCCACAGATGCAAGAACAGAGGTCGAGTGAGGCCTTCAGCAGTTTGTGTTGACGGACTGATAGTTGATGACCAGCCAGGAAGGTTGGGAGCAGATCAGGATCAGAGCTTTGGGCAGCAAAGGTATTGGCGGCCCCTTTGCTAGTTAGGGTATAAGGTATACCCCTAAAGGAGTAGAGTAACGCCCTTCCAGAAGGCCTCAAGCCCAGGACCACCATCTGCACATCCAGAGGTGGAGGCTGCCAGCATCTGCATCCAACATCCGTCTCCTCCAATCCTGAGACTCGAAACTTCCAGACCATTTGATTGTTATTGCTCAATTACTACAGGAAATCTTAATTTCTATCACACTCACCCAGCCTGAGTACTTTTTAAGCCCTCCTTTTCAAGCACTCTTTCATCTCCCCACATAGCCACATGAATGGTTCATTCTTCCTGCATGTTTTCTTAAACAAGCCAGGTCTCCTTAGGCTTTCATCACCGGGCAGAGGTCTGAGTCGTGGAATTCACATATCATTTTTTGGACCTCGTCTCCAAGCAGGGTGCTCCCACCCCCTCACCACCACGAAGCTCCCACTGTCAGGCAGCCCGGGCCCCTCAGGCTTTCTCACCCTTCCCTGATGAGCGAGTGGTCAGAGGACGGCCGGCCACAGTCGGTGGCAGTGCTGAGCGGTGGCTGCTCCCAGGCAAAGAAATCGCACAGATGAAGACGATTCTCTCTTAGCTTGGAGCCCCAGCTACCTTCACTTCCCGGTTTTGGGAGAGGAAAAATCCACCAGTCATGTTCCGCCATCCTCAGCTGAAGGAAATCGTTTCAACAGCTGGTGTTTGGATTATCCACAGGACGTGTGAAACCGGGATGAGATGTAACTAGACAGCGTGTCACAACAAAACACTGTGCCCAGGAAAGTTGAACAGTGATAATGTCACCTCGTTTCCCATCGCATCTGACTGACGAGGCAGCCTGATGCGAAGTAGGAGGCCGAGGACACCGTCCGCCTTTCAGCTTGTCCACTTAGTCGCTGGCCACTGGCACAGCTTCCGTCACCTCCTGGATTGTCATCAGGATTCAATGGAGTCGTTGAATAAACGTTAGTCCTTGAATAATTTTGGAGTCGTGCGCAGTAAATGTTAGTCGAACGTGACTAAGTTGAGAGGGAAGCGGGTGACGCCGCGTTGAACGAGCTGTCGGGTGTGTGCCCTGAAGCGAGCCGGCGGCCGCTGCTGCTGGGAACTGCCCTGGGGGGGTCTGACGGTCAACGCTGGAGTTCGTCTGGGCTGTGGGAAGGGGAGAGCGATGGAGCCTGGGAAGCCGCAGAGTCAGCAAGAGGGCCTGGAGGCGTAAGCGAGCAGGCTGGCCTGCAGAGCGGCAGTGCTGGCTGGGAAGGGCCCATTTGCTTCCACTGCGAGGGCATGGTAATTACAAAGGAGCCGTGGTGGAGGGGCCCGCGTGAAACACCTGGCGGAAGCATTAGCTGCGCGGCGCGCTCGAGCTTAAATCCAGATATGAGTGCACATACTCAAAGGGCTGGAGACCGAGCAGCCCCAAACGGCCGTGGTGCCTAAAACAGTCGCTTCCCCAGGGCCTCGGTGCCTCGTCTGGAAGGCTGGGCATGGGTGGTCCCTGGGGGCCGCCTCTGGTCTGACTTTGTGTGTCCCTTGAGGTCCTCCCCATGCGCAGGGGCTTCAGCTCCCCCCATGGGACAGCAGCTGCCAGGCCTCGGTCAGGAGCACATCCCGGTGCAGTCGGCGGCCCCGTCCGTGAGGGGCACTGGGCAGCTCCAGTCAGAGCCCGCCGGCCCGACAACCTCGAGGAGAGCAGGGCAGCTCCTCATCTCAGGACCCCCAAGGACAGAGCCATGCTGGGTAAGGGGGAGCGGCTGGGGATGCTAGAGACCCCTTGCCCTGCTCATGCTCAACTTCCCATGGACAAAGGGCTCTTAAGTACCGAATTATTTGAGAAGGAGCATTTTTGAAGAGCTGAGGAAGAAGTAATTTTAAAACAGGGATTGAATTCCCTTGGGAATGTATTGGATCACCCTGAACGGAGCGAGGGCCACAGCCCAGGGAGGAAGAGAGCGAAGCCCCTGCCCAAGAGGCGCCAGCGGCCTCCCGTGGCCGAGGGTGCTCTGGACTTTCCCGCTCAGGTGCATTTGCAGGGAGAAGCCCCTGGGGCAGCCTCCTTGGCGCCCACGCGCCTCCTGCAGGAGGGGATCGGGACGAAGCGCTGGGCTCCTCCTACAAGCTCGTCCGGAAGTGGAGCTACATCGGGCCAGTTCTGGGCTGGGGCTTACTGGCCAGGAGAAGGAGCCCCTGTTGGGTGAACAGAAGAGGCGTGCACAGCGGACGGCGGCGCCTCCCTGCCGACGCCCCCGCGCTCCCCGTCCCGCTCGGCCCTCCACGCACCGGCAGGAAGTGGCCTTCGTGCAGGCCACGCGGCCACGCTGAGCACCCCGCTGGGAAGGGCCGCGCTGCTCTGGGCCTCCCCGGCACGTGGCCAGCGTGGCTTCCGGACAGTGGCGGCGTGGCGGGAGCGCAGCGGGGCCTCTGCCTCCCCGCCTCCTGCTCCTCGAGCAGCCCGTGAAGACTCGCTCCACTTTACTTCACTCACGTGCGAAGTGGGCGCGGGAGCGCTTTCAGCCAGCTGCGGCGAGGACGGAGCGCCCCGCGTAAGGGCCGGGAGAGGTGGGCGGCCCAGTGGGGCAGCTTCCTAGCCCCTTTCCCGCGGTCGCTGGGCCTGTGCATTCCAGTGGATCGAACTGGCTTCTCAGCTTGCACTGGATCAGAAGCTGGCGCCGAGAGGCGGCCAGGATGTCAGAGCTGAAGTCCAAGCCCTTCAGCCACAAGCAGCATCCTTCGCCCCGGATTGCACCTTGTCCTCAGCGGGACCAGAGGCAGGCTTCCCGCCCCCAGCCCGCACTCTTTCCGGGACTCTGCCCGGCAGGACGCGCGGCCCGGGACCGTCCTTGAGGTAGGCCACGGAACGGCGTCCTTCCCTCAGGACACCCACGGACCATCAGCTCCCCTCTGCCGCTCCCCTCAGCACCGCCGAGACAGGCTGCTGGCTTTCCCCAGCTCAGCTGCGCAGCTTCTCTAGCAAGTGTCCCGGGAAAGTCTCCCCCGTCGCAGAAGAGGGAGACGCGGGAGCCCAAACACCAGCGGCTGTACCTCGCTGTCTTCTGGGAGACTCGTTTTACAGGAAATGGAATTTCACCGCTTTGAATAAATTCTCGATGGCCAGGATTAGCCGGACAATGCGTGAAGTTTTGTTAAACACTAGGAACTTCGGCTTGGAAATGACTGCCCATATTTTAATACTGTCCTGCAGCTCACGGCATCGGGCTGGTGCTTTAGGCTTCAAGACCTGCCTTGTCCTCTTCAGCCCCCGTCTGCTCTTCCTCCCGTGCACACCTCCGAGCTGCCACCACATGCCCACGCCGCACGCGCACACCCGTGCCCTGAGGGAGACGGCTTTCTCCGGAGAGCTCCAGGCCCTTTCTTGGCGCTGAGCCTTAGCACATGCTTTCTCTTTGCCTGGAAGCCCTCCACCTCCATTTTTCCTGGAAGTCCTCCGTTTCTGCCTCCAAGCTGAGGACACCCTCTCTCCATTGGAGCCCTGACGCTCCACCCTCCTCTCTGCAGCCACACTTTGTGCTTGTCTTTCTCGCCCGGCTCCTCACACAAGGCTGGTGCTGCCCGAAGATGTGGTGGGAATAGACGTGCCCAGGGTCAGGGCACTCTCCTGGGGGAAAGGCACGTCGGTTATAGGTCATTAGGTGTTTGGAAAATCCTTGTTAGATTAAATAATTACCTTGCTCTGGGGCTTCTCGGAGCCTTCCATATGGTGGTGGCAGTTTGGCATTGTTTATAAATCCCAAAACTAGATATAGGATTGTGATTGTAAACTGGTCCATTTCTCTGGGAGTATTAGATTGTATTAGGTTCAGAGGCTTCACTTTTACTTTATTAAATCAAAATTAGGGCTTTCATTTGACCGAGTCGTTCGGGCGACTCGGTTTGAGTCCCTGCTACAACCAGCCTACAGCTGTGGGCTCCATAAACAGATGCTCAGTCAAAGAGGGGAGTAAATACACAGAGAGAGAAGGAGAACACAGAGTTTAGGTTTGGACGCTGGAGCCCTGGGGAGAGAGCCGAGCCGTTTGCCTGATAGTTCACAGCTGAGGAGACAGAGCCCTGAACAGCTGAGAAAGCCAGGGGAGAAATGAGACCCAGGGAGAGAGACGAGCCTTAGGCCAGCCTACGGCTGAGGTCAGAAGGAGCTGGGACCACGGAGCCTTAGGAGGGAGAGGAAGCCTGAGCCCTCACAGACGTCTCGCTCCACGTGGCAATAGACTGGTGAGGGAAGTAACTTACGCCTTATGGCCTTGTAACCTTAAGCTTCTACCCCAAGTAAATGCCCTTTACAAAAGCCAGCAGCGTTCTGGTGGTCTGCATCAGCTCCCTGTGGCTGGCAGTACAATGTGTCTCCACAAAGAAAGGCAGGGACTTCCACGACGCTTAGCATCTGTGGATGTGGAGCACTGCCCCGTGCTCCGTCTCCGTGGCCCAGTGCTCTATTCCACACCCAGACGTGAGCCCTGCACAGGATCATTGAGTGGGCGGATTTCAGTCTCCCCGGGGCCTAGCACTGGGCCTGGGGCTGAGCAGCAGTTTGGTAGATGCCCATGACCTGAGTTGAAGAAACCGAATTACATTAGATGGCCAGTTCTCCAACCCAGAGAAATTCAGAGGAGAATTTGGACGTGGGTAGTGGAGGCAAAGGCCGCTCCCTCTTTCCAGGAATTGACTAGTTCTCATCACCGCGGCCAGATGCTCAGGCAGCGTTTGCCTTTGCCGCCACCCTCCCTTCTGACTCACTGCAGGTTCCTCTGGCCTCCCGTCAGGAGAAAAAGTGACATGTTTTGCCTGGAGCGCAATGGCCGAGAATCTTGCCACCTGCCATATTTTTTAGGGAGAACGATGGACATGGCAGTAGAGTTGTTTTTTGTCCTCCTGCAGCCCATCTGTGGTGGGAGGAACCTGGGCCCGGAGGAAGGAAATGGGAATTCAAGCCGCATATGGCGTGGAGCCTGCTCTGGCCTTGCAGTTCCCACGTCCCTGTCCCTCTCGGCAACCAAGGAGGAAGTGCTGAGACTCCAGCGTTTTCTAATTGTGCTCTTGGCTCAGAGGTCGGCTGGCAGCCCTTGAACATATCTCCAGGGGGAGGCTGGCAGACATCCCCCCAGAAGATGCTGAGTTCTCTGTTTCGTGTGGCCAGCCCCCACCCCACACCACCCCCAGGGATACTGGCTGAAGTGGAAGCTGCAAGGGACCGAGGGTTTCGGCACATTCTCTAGAAGGATTCCTTAAATAGTCCCGGTTCAGCAGAGGCCAAATGGTCTTTCTGAACATGTGTCTTTCACACTGAGAAATCAGCTGCATTTCAAGGGAAAGTCAATCCACATGTTCCAGGCTATTTCTCTTTAATGCGCTAAAGTGACATCTTGTAAGAGAAATTTAATTGTCAGTAAAACTTTGAGCTGTTTGTAAGCACCCTTTCCTTGACTCAAGAATCAGTGCTCTTCAGCAAGCTCCCCCCAATCGCCTGTACAAAGGACTCAGGTTTGATCCTAAACCCTCGGCTCATATACTTCCAGAAAGAATGTTCTAAGCTCAGCTGCATTCTAAACTCTTCGCCTTTTCTGCTCTCCACATGCACGGCTATAAATTCTAACCTGTAGTTGCTAAAAGCAACAACAACAAAAAAAATCAAATAGATGTCAAAAAGATGACGGGGTGTTTCGATGATTGCCAATGTTTTCTTCTGTTTAGTCCTGATTCGGGGAAATTACCACTTCACTATTTTCAGACCCCTTCATAAAATGGCATTTCCCATGAGCACAGACTACTGAACACTTGTACTTAGCGCCATCGCACTTAGCTGTTGCAGGTTTTCGATCCCCTGTGTCCAGTAGCAAGCATGCACCTTGCAGCTGTGCCGAGCCAGGTGAGGTGGAGTTGGGAGGCTGCGGCCAGTGTGAGCCTGCACGGGCAAGTGGGCGGCCAGCTTGCGACAAGCCATCAGAAATGCACGGCCAGGGAGGGGGAGAGAGACCAGACGCAGGTGCAGGTGGAGTCCCGGAGGGCCATGGATGTTGGCTGATGGCAGCAAGATCCAGTGTGAACCGGCAGAGATAAGCAGGCGGCTCCCAGGCTCGCAGGTGCCCGTGCAGGGCAGCCCTACCCTGTGGATTTAATCCGTCCGGGTGTCAGTCCTAGAATCAGTCCTAGGTGTTCGCTGTGGGATCCTAGGCCAGTTATAACACCCTCTAAGCTTCAGTTTCTTCTCTATAAAGGAGACACAGTGAGCAGATTGTAGTGAGATTTAAATGAAATACTGTGTAGTGTTGTGCATTGTATGCTAAGAATAACGCCTGGCCAAAAGTGAATACTTAACGTATCTTTTTAAAAATACAACTCTTACCTTTGGGGGCCAAACAACTACTGCAAAAACTGCTTTTCACTTTATGTTCCCAATAAGACAAGAAGTTAACTGTCTTTAATCCTAGCGGCCCCAGGTCATTGAGGACGTCCTTGAATTTTTCCAGCTTGAAGAGCCCTTAAAGCTTTACCACTTCGCTCCCCACTGGACCTGAAGAAACAAGGGGAGCCAGCGAGAGGACAGAGGGGCGTGCGCAGAAGCCCGCAGCACGTCAGCGAGGGTGGCCTGCAGCCGGCCACTGCTCATCCGCGGCGAGGCCAGGCCGGCGTGGCCGGCGGCCCTGAGCTGCCCGGGGGCCTCCGCCAGAGACGGCGCTGCAGAGGCGAGCTGACCCGCGGGGCGCCGCCAGCCCGGGGCCGCCCTGGACGCCCCTGAGCTAGGACGCGGCAGGGCGGCCGGTCATCACCTGTCCCAGGACGAGGCTGACCCCTCCTCCCCAGGGGCGCCTGGGGCCGCGTGGCCCAGCAGGCTGGCGCATCGCCTGCACGGCGCTGTGCCTGGACATTTGGGGGAACACTTCTCTGCAGCCGGTAGTTACAGAGCAGAGCCCCCATTGCCCACTTAGAGCGTGACCAAGGCGATTGTTTTCCGGCAGCAGCTTACCAGCCTGGCGCGCTCAGGACAGGCGTGTGCTCGGTGCCTCCCACACGTTAGCCCACTGAGCCCTCGGAGGATCCCGGGAGGAGGATGAAGTCCGGGAAGCAAGAGTGGCAGGGGCGCGCGCTCAGGCTGTGCTCTGCAAGCCGCCTGCTGGCCTGGAGGGTCCGCTCCGGGGCTCCCCCCGCACTGGTGCTGGCTCAGCCGCAGTCTTGCGGGTTTGCCCTGGTTTCGCTGAAACGAGGTTTGCCTGTCATAGGAACTCGAGTGAGCCTTTTGATCCGTGCAGAAAGCTCCAGCTAAAGGATGTTTACCTGGTGTTCTTAAGGCTGTGCAATCGCGTAATCCTTTCCCCAGGATGTCTGCAGTCACCATAGTCTGTGAAGGAGTTCCCGTGTGTCAGTACAACACCGAACGGAATTGAAAGCGCTTTTTGCAAATTTTAGGGGCAAAAGACATAAAATAGGCATTTCTCTTCCAAAACACATGCATGGATTTTGCAAAAGGTAAAGGCATCTATTTCTCTGGCCGGTGGCCTGTCAGCTCCCAGAGGCAAAACTGGGGCCTCACTGCTCAGTTTCCCACGACTGGCCTTCCAGGCGGAAGCTCCGCAGGCAGCTCCTGGCACAGCCGCAGCACACTTTGTACCTAGAGGGCATCTGGGGCGTTTTGGAGCAGAAGGCCCCGTGGGGCACTGTTTTCTGCCATGCAAACACAGGGTGCTTCATTTCAAAAGGAGGCTTTCCTGAGCCTCGCTCTCTCTGCTGTGCAGAATGGATGCATCCCTAAGGTTTGGAGGCTGACGGAGAGAGCAGCAGTCTCGTTCCTTTGTCCCCACGTGGGGCTGTGTGGGGAAGCAGCCCTTAGAGGAGAAGCTTGTTTGCCCAAATGCTTTGAGCTGCAGACTTCAAGCTCAGGACATTGTAACTGGCAGAGGAGTCACACCTAAAATTCACCTCTGTAGGTCTGTTACCTGAGACAGACGAGGACAGCTATTTGCTCAGCGTCCTGGGGCAAAGGGCAGGGTAGCCCTGAGACTGGTGGGTGGGACAAGTTGCTTCCGGAGACGGCGCCCTGGGCAGGCAAGGACAGATGGCTGAGGCTGGACGGCCCTCGGCTTTGGACCGTGGCTATCGGTGGGGAGAAGTGGACACTGCTGAGGCCGGTGCCCCACGAGCATCTGCCCAGCAGCCCTGGAAGAACATGTGCCAAGGCCATTATTTTATTTTCAGGGGTGGCTAATAACAGAGTGGTCCGGATCACCTTTGGGTCCAGAATAAAGAATGCTAAATTGTGCAGGGGGCATGATTTGGTGGAAAGCCATGAGGAGAATTTGCAGGCTGGCTCTTTAGAGCGGCTGTGCAACCCCAAGCAGCTCACTTTGCGTCTCTGCATTTCCCATCTCTCTCCGTAAAGAGAGAGCGATGCCTGCTCCCTGATATGCCCTGCTTGCCAAATAAGGGGCGGAAATGGTGACGAACGAGCAGGAAGGCGAGGAGCGGCAGTGGCTGTTGGTCCAGGCCGCAGGGCGGGAAGTGGGAAGTGGAGGCCCGGGAGGGGCGGCGGAGGAGCGGCCAGCGTTACGACCTGAGACCAGAGCGGGCAGAGAGGCCCCGGAAAGGCTGGAGCCCCACCTCTGCTTGGTCTGGAACTTGAGTCAAAGGTCCAAAGACCAGTCCTTAGGTCCTTCCTGTGCACGCCCCCAAGCCGGATGAAGTCAGTGCTGCGTGGCTTCCTCTGGGAAGGCGCTGGAGCCCTGTGCCCCTGGCAGCGAGGCGGATGGACGGTCAGTCTGCTGCAAGGACGCAGTGGCTCCTTGTTTTGCCCTCCGTGGAGTTGAATGTAAGATTCAGGCTGCATGTTTCATGTAAGGGGAAGGGGCCTTGAGGGAACTCACACAGGTCCACGTCCTTCCTCCAAGGAAGTCCAAGAAAACCCCGAAACGCAGCAGCTCAGCGAAGCTCTTAGCTTTGCGAGTCCAGATGGAGTCAGGCCGCAAACGTGACACGACTTCATTCTCCTGTGCCAGAGCCCCTGGGGCTGTCAGGCTTGGGTCTGCCTCTCTGAATGAAGCTCGGCCCTGCCGCAGGCAGGCGGTGGAGCCCACGCGCCACGCCTGGGCCCCTGGGGAGCAGCAGGGGGCCGGCGGCTTTCCTGTCGAGGTCTAGGGCCGAGCACTCAAGGTGAAGACACTTCACTGCCAACCCTGAAAGCTCATCTCGCTCTTACCCAGAAACCTCCCGGCACACCCCTTGGCTTGGCTGGTCAGCAGTGAGGTCAGGGCAGAGCTACGCACGGACAGGCCTGGCAAATCGCCGACGCCGCAAGCAGTCTCCCCGCCCGGAAGAGCTCGGAGGAATCGTGCTCCCTCCAAGTACAGCCATTCCTGGGGAGGGACCTGCTGACCACCTCCCAGAGAGCAAGAGGTGCTGTGGACGCAGAGGGAAGTCACACGCGGGCTGCCCGCCCCGTTCCAAGCGGAGCCCTCCTGGCGCAGCTCGGGAGCCACGGCTTCTCCCAGGTGCTGTGTCCTCACCTGCAAAACGGTGCCCTCAGGTCGACCCTCGCAGCACGGTCCACAGCGCTCACCTGCCCGTCCTGGCCCGTCCCTGGTCCTTGAGGGGTTACCGAGGCCAGTGGATGTGGAAACCCACAGTCAGCTGCAGAGCACAGAGCCTGTGCGGGGGAGGCAGGGGCCTGCACCGCAAAGCTCACGGAGCGAGGTTGGCGCTTGAGGCCTGTTGATACGGTGCATGCTCCAAACCAGAAAGAAAGGAAGACACTGCCGCGTGGACGAGTCCTGTACAAAGAAAGGCTCGCCTCTGCTCGCTCTGCTAAGCCATCAAAGGACCCACTCCAGTAATCCCTGGCAATTCTCGACCGAAAGACAGTGTAGCACCGTAGAAAAGGCAAGAGAAGAATTTGAAGCTGTCCCAAAGTCTTTGCAGTCATCATCTCAGAAAAGAAACTTCCACGTGTCCCCATGCAAAATGGAATTGGAGGCAGTCTTAGTAGTGACCAGGAGGATCTATTTAATTAGACCCATAATTAAAATTCAAGGCCCTTCCATGTGCAAATTCTTGCACATCAACTCGTACGCACCATAATGAAATGTACTTGGCTCTTACTATGCAGTTAGTTGAAATGCATTTCTTTCCCTAATCTCTGTGCGAGAAGTTGAAATGAAACGGAAATGTGTTTGCAGAGCACAGTGTCTCCTGGTCTGGGTGTTCTCAGTCCGGGCTGGACCCCGTATCCCTTTGAGGGGTCACAGCAGGAACGACGACTCTGTGGCTGTTTCCAGGTCTGCGGGGGCGTGGGGAGTGGACAAGAGCAGGAGCGGGCCAGGGGCCCTGGAGCGAGACCAGGACCAGACCCGCCACTCACGCTCCGGGAGCCCTGGGCACGGGCATGGCGGTGTTAGGTACACTGTCCGCCAGCCTGGCAGTAGGTCTGGAATTAGGGCCGAATCATTTCCTTTTGCAGATACAGAAACACCGATCAGAGGCGGCCCTCAGCCTGACTCCAGGGCGTGCTCTCCACTGTTCTCTGCTCCAGCTAGTCCCTGGCTCTCCCAGCTGAAGGGTGGTGGCCTCGGACCTCGCTGTCCCCACTGCCCGCCTCTTCCAGCTTTCAAAAAAGCCAGGAAACTGTGACGTTTTCAATTGCTCCTAACATTTCTGTGGAAAGATGAAGAGAGTCGCAGCATGCTGATGAAGCATTACTCAAATACAATAGTGTCAAACATTATATACAAAGGGGAAAAGTTCCTGATTAGCTGAGAATTTTCCCTTAAGCTGTTACAAACATCAACAAAGTACAGAGACTCTTTACTTCTCTAAGAGTGGAGTAAGCCCCCGGGGGAGGGAGGCAGAAACTCATTAAAGGAGGTGAAGTCATAGAAGCTTGCTTTCGGGTCTGTTTTCTGAAACGATTCCACTGCTCTGAAATAAGGAAAAAGTCTGCCCATATTGTGTACTTAAGTAGATTTTGAGTCTGAATAATATTAACTGAGAGAAGGAAAGCATCTGAAAGGATGCTCATTGCCTTTATTTAATTTGGCATTTTACAGTTTACCAATAAAGACCACGTTGAGGAATTTCATGGGAACCATAATGACCTCTTGAGATACATGAAGCAAGTATTACCGTCTTCATTCAACAGATAAGGAGTTTTCACTAAATGTGAGTGACTTTTCCGAGTGCAAATGGCTGCTAAATTGAAAAGTGGGCACGTTTTTAAATCTACTTTGGTGTCTGTCTCCCCAGTGCCTCATCGTATTTGTGACAAATAGTTGGCCTTAACAAACTTTTTAATGAATGAAGAAACTTCAAATTAGGAAATCCACCCTCAAAAGGATGCTCAAGCCATTCTTGTCTTTCTATAAAAGTGGAGTTAGCGTCTGTCTGCCTGGTTTGCTGAAACTGAAGGCTGACGTTTCCTGGGAAGGCTGCCTTCAGCTGTAATTATGCCGCCCTAAATACCTAAGAAATACTCTTTTTAAGGGCCTCGAAGAGAAAATATAGTTGCCAACAGATGTATTCAAAAACGTTGAGGTAAAGGAATTGATCAAATCACCATAATCCAAACAGCATTTAATGAGCACCCACTGTCTACTCAGGCCTGACGAGCCACCTGAGACCAAGGTAGGCAGCCAGTGGCTGCCCCCGGGGGGTGCAGGCCAGGGTGGGGGACAGGCGGGAGCCAAGTGCGAGGGGTGGAGCTGCATCCGCCCAGAACGACCCATTTTTAAGGCTGGAAGTGACTTTGAGATCACTTTTGACGGAAGCGCACTTTGCTAAGAGGCGGTGAAGCCCCGAGAAGGGAGCTGGCGCGTGTGGGGTCACGTGGGGCTGGCGTCAAGCGGACCCCAGGGCTCCGTCGTGCCAGTGTTAGCTCCGGGCCACACGTGAGCGCCACGGCTCGCCGCGCCTCGGCACAGAGCCGCCAGGCCCCGAGGACAGAGGGGCCACAGCCAGCCACATGTGACAGCCCCGATGTGCCTGTCTCGCTTACGTGGCAGGTGTACAAGTCCACCGCTAGGGGAGGAAGCTGGGGGCCACGGAAGAGCCTCAGCTCCGCACCCCTCTTAGAGCCGCCTGCGCCACCGTGAGCGCCTTAGAGCAGGCTCAGGGGCCCGTCCTTGGGGAAGGGGGGCCGTTCGCCATCACACTCAAGCTGACCGGCCTCTGGGTGTGGTCTGGGCCAGTTCACAGACCCCTGACCTTGAAGGAGGGGGCGCTTCGCAAGCCACTCTACAGAGAATGGCGGGCGTGCGGGTGGGCTCTGCGCGCCCAGAGCCTGGCGCCGTCTGCCATCAAGATGATTTCCTACAGATCCGCCTGAAGGAAGGGGGTGCGGCAGCGACCCTGGGAGGAGGTTTGTTCTGTGCATCTTTCAAGATTCTTCAAACAGATTGTCAGAACAGATTTTTTTATTTTGCTTTTTTTATGTTTTAATACTTTTATGTAGGTAATGGCATAGAAAGAACTGTTTGAAATCTGCTATACTTGTCCTTATTTTAAACTCCCTCTTATCTACATACATCCACATATGGTGCTTGCAGCATTGAAATAAGTTTGAAACCTCAAGAAGGGGAGAGACTTTCATTTTCAGTGTGGTCACATAGCCAGGCCAAGGCATCGCATTGCACAGGGAGAGTGATGAAGGAATTCTGATCCTTGTACCTGTAATCTATAACAAAATGAAAGTCTCCTCCCAGAGCAGATTGGGCTGTTCTGTAAGTCATGCTCTCCTGCCACAGTCACCTCCTAGTTTGAGGTCGTGGGCTCAGCAGGGGTGTTGAACGTGGTCATTGAGTTATGTCCAGGCTCTTGACCTTGAGGCTTCCAGCCAATGGAATAAAAAGGTTTAAAAAAGCTTTCTCTGAACACCTGCCAGGTGAAAGAGTGCTTTGCAGGAGCTCTGGGTAAACCTCTGTCCTGCAGAAGCTCACAGCCTGGTGGAAGCCACTACATAAAAGCAGGGAGACCACCCATCAGGGAGACCAGCCATATAATGCGGCTCCTTTTCCAGAGAGGACAGTGAAGTCTGCCTGGAAACAGAGGAGGTAAAGTGGGGGAACCTGACCAACAACCTCATTTGGGGAGATGAGCCGGTCGGAGAAAGCTGCAGCACACTTCATTGACACACTGCCTCACGTAAGCAGGAAAGAAATAGGAAAATAATCATCCAGGAGTAATTGTTTCAGCTAGATGAGAATCAAAGGGAGAAAGGAGAGAGAGGTTCAAAAGCTCAGAGGGGAGGAGAATCAGCATGTAGACCCATCACCGACCAAAGGTCCCCTGACCACAAACCCCCGCATGAAAGGCTGGATTAGCCGATCGCCACAGGAGGACAGAGGGAAGCGGCCTGTGCCCTCGATGTGGCAGGGGCCACTAGCTCTCATTCTGAAGAGTTTCAATGTCACAGACCAAGGGAAGTGGCCGAGCCGTCTGCTGAAGCCTTATGTCCTAACTCTCTTCCCACTTGAGGCAGTGGAAGGACGAGCATCCACCTCCAGCACAGGTTCTCTTCGGCCACACGTTTTGGCTGTTACCATCCTAAATGCAGCAGCTTCTGTTAAAGAGATTTAAGAAGACAAAGCAAAAACAATATGAGATGGATGCAAAAGCTGCCAAAAGGTGAAATGGAATCAAGAGGGACACAGATTAGGAGTATTCTTTGGGGAAAAAAGATATTTTCCAGGGAACAGGAGCAAATGGTAATCACCACTTTTTATTTACAAAACAATTAAAGAGAATATGAGTGTTAAGAAGACGAGATCTGAGGTAAGATGGCAAAATGAATGATAAATGGAGTTAACAGGGATAAAGAAAATGACAAGGAGAAAAAGTGTAAATCCATGACAGAATTTTAAGAAGAAGCATCGAAGAACAGAATTGACATGACAGAAACATAGGGGATCGAGTGAGAAAAATCCCACAGAATGAGGAGAAAAAGGACAGAGTTAAAAATGAATTCGTGTGGAAAACAGACACTCTTACTTTTGGATAATTAATGTTGCCCTTATAGTGAAAAGAATGTATTAAAAAGAAAGATATGAAATATGAAAGGAAGAAAAACTTCTGGAAATGACCTGGGTCTGCAGGCCTAACAGCTCAGTATGTTCAAGGAAGAATTCGTGAAGAATGACTGACATTATGCCAAATTTTGATGAAGTAAGTAAACTTTGGAGATAAAGATACCAACAAGTAAATCTTGGGACAAAGAAACTATTGACAGGCCATCCACAGAAATAAAAGAAAAAAGGATGGATTCAGAATTTACTGCAGCAATATTAGATGATAGAAGACAATAAACAATTGTCTATCCATGGACTTTTGAGAAAATTAATTTGTGCCTCTAGAATTCTACATACAGCCATATTCTCAGATATACCTATAAGGAAAAAGGGAAAACCCCACCAACCATGCTCATTGAAAGACCTATTTTAAGATGCATCCCAGCCCGTGGAGACATTTTCTTTTTCTGGGATAACACATAAGGCAATTCACACGTGTAATGGGAGAAAGAAAAGTTAATGTATAGAACAAAAAACTGCTTGCAAACATTTCATCCCTTTAAATGTCGCCAACGATCACTCCTTTAAAGAGCAGTTATCTCCAAACTTCTGAGGACCTCGATGCATGTTGCTAACTTACTTTATCCAGCTTCTTCCAAAGTGCACTGCCCCAGCACTGCCGAACTCTGCCCACATTAGGGTCAGTTTTTTACTGACATGCCAGGAAGTAGTTATATGCTGGCTGATACAGGGACGCTCCTGGGAAGTGGACTAGCCGTCGTGCAGCTCTCTGGGGAAGACCTTTTCCAGCCAGGGCTGCTCCACACCGCCCAGCCCAGAGAGCGGGGGGCCGAGAGGAGTGGCTGCCCTCCTGGGATTCTCACTGCGACTCTGCGGGCTGCCCACACAGCCGGGTGTGGGGGCTTCTCCGCGCTCACCAGGGCGCCCTCCGCACAGCGAAGCTGGCAGGGCCGAGTGTCGGGGCCGTGTTCCTTACACAGCTGCCCGCAGGCTGTCAGGTAGCGCGGCAGGGTCAGGTGCCCCAGGAGCAAAGGTGTCCTCCATCGAACCCATCCCTGCATGTGGGAACCCACCTTAAAGGTGTGTCTTCACCCAGATTACCGGAGTCCTTTGTGCACAGGTGCAATTCAGTAACTGAAGAAGAAAGTCACATGGAGGAAGCAAGAGCTGGGTCAACAGAGCAGGGAGGGAGAAGACGCTGCCATGTGCGTGGCAGGAGGCAGGAAAGCCAAGGACCGAGGCAGCCAGCCCCAGGTGCCACCGTCTTTGGGAAAAAAGCACCACCTTGCTGACCTGGAGTTTGGACTTCTAATCTCAAAACCAGGAGGCGATAAATTCCCCTGTGAGCCCACCCGCTCTGCAGGGTTTGTTTTAGCCTCTGGGAAACAAAGACAGTAGGTGTTTCCCAAATCAAGCAGAGCTCAGAATGCCAGGGTTTAAGCCCGAGAAGCAAGGCTCCAACTCATGGCCAACACTCAGCACTTGAGAAGGCTGCGGGAAGGAAGACACGACTGGTCTGAACTGAGGCAGGAGGTGACTTTTTTTGGAGGTGAGTTGTCTGTGTGGACACTGCAGAGATGTCTTTGGGGGCAGTGGGTGGTCTCCTCTCTCGGTGGCCAGCTCTCGTGTTTGAGCTGCCTGTGCCGAGAGGGCAGGATCAGGAAATCCGGGGGAAGGGTCAAGGACAGCACGCAGTGCTCGGTGAAGGTGGCCTTCAGCCCCAAACAGCTGTTTTGATTCTGCGACCCGGTGCCTGGCCCTGACCACAGATGACGGACTCTCATTACCACCGCGAAGCATCCCGACGCGGAAAGGATGCAAAGCTTCCTTAGCTTGTTTTTATCTCCTTGTGGAATGACATAACTACTCAAAGACAAAACCGTGTTTCTAGCCCGGGAAGGTGGAAGAGTTCTTTTCATTCAAAATTTCTAGCTTCTTTGAAAGTCAGAGCGGGGCAGAAACGTTCCCGGGCACGGGAGAGTTGCCGATGTGCTGGGGCTAGAGCTGCCCCTGCAGGTCACTGGGACACTGGACTTTGGTTTGCAGGTCACTTTTTCTGTAAACTGTGCACTAAGCTTTGTCCTACACACTTACCTGTGTTGCGTAGCCAGCTTCTCGAGGGCAGAGACGGCCTGCTGGCCGCTGTCCTGCACGCCTGGCCCAGGCTGCGCCCCGAGCACACGCATGCAGCCTCCGCCCTCAGCCCGCGAGCCCCATGCTCCTTCGGGGTGAGGCCTCCCCGCCGGCTTCCTCCGCTCCCAGCACCGCAGCACCCGAAGCCACACGTGCCAAGACTCTGGTCTGTTTGCGGGAGTCAGGTGGGACTTGACAGCAGCTCACCTCTGCTTATTCTGAAAACCTCAAAGATCACACCGTCACAGGCACACATGCCTCCCAAACGCCCCAAGAAACACGCCCCTTCAGAGGGTTTCGGCACCGCTGACTCCCTGGACCGTTGGGTCAGGGCCCGGAGGCTCTGCTTTCTTCAGAAACCCTGCCATGGGAAATCGCTGGGTTGCCCCTCAAGACCTTGTGGTGCTCTTGAAAATTTCCTTGCATTTCCATCTTATACGTATGAACATTTTCAAATATGCCTGGCATGCTCTCAGGACTGCATCTGCTACTATAAGGAAAGAAATGTTTGAATGACTAAATTTGCATCTCTTTGTTTTTGACAGCCCTGCTCGAATGCATGTATATTAAAATAGTAATTATACCCCAAACAGCAACCTTTTCCTCTCATGATTAATGTTTACTTAGCACCTATTATCTAAATAAGACTTGGGCTGCCCTCCCAGACCTCTAAATGGGAAATGCCAGGGAGCTGTGACCGAGGCAGCCCAGCCACCCTCAGGGGCTTTCAGGAGGGACCTGGACCTCAGGTGGGTGTCCCAGGGCTCAGGAGGGCTGGCAGCAGGACTGTGCCCTGAAGGGCAGAAGGAGCTGGCCAGAGAGCCAGGACACCCAGCCCTGGTATCGTAGAATAATTAAATCCTTTAGTCAGAGCATTTACGTCTGGGACCCCAGCAAGGCCTGGAGGCTAAGCAACCTGCTGCCGCAGGGCGGGGCGGCGTGTCCCTGCAGCACTCACCTGCACTGCACAGAGGACAGCAGAGCTGGCCCCTCGCCCCACTCCGGGCAGGGGCAGGAGCGCCTGGGAGGTGTGAGCTCGGCAAGCACCCACCCACTCAGGGCACTTGCTGCTGGGCAGGGGGCCCCGAGGAGCTGTGCGGGTCTCGTGCACGGGGGGCTGCCAGGCTGACACGCGCTCCTCTGGCCACCTTGCTCCCCGCCCCATGGGGCCTGTCTTACCTCCCTGAGCTGGCATCCTGCGGCGTCACTCACACGCTTTCTTAGCTGTCTCCACGTGGCAGACTGGCCGTAAGAAGCTCGCCGTCCGGAATTTGGGCTCCCTGCCCCGGAGCCTGGCGAGGAGGAGGAAGCCCGGCAGCCTGTCGGGGTGAAATCCCAGCACCCCATCCTCAAGGCCCAGCGCACGCGCCACCACCCCTGCCCCCCAGCTCCTCGGGAGGAAAGCCCTCCTGTCCTTGGAAGCGCATGTGGGAGGCTGCCCAGGTCATTTCCCCTCTTTAACCATCCAAGCCACAGCCCTCCTCAGTGATGCGCATTTCACAGCCTGTGGGGCGCGCCCTCTCCCTCAGAGGGGGGCCCAGCCCCTCCGACCCTTCTCCTGCCCTGTCCCCCTGCTCCAGCCACTCCAGCCGCCACGCTCTGTTGTCCACTGCTGGCTCGGCCTCCTCCCAGCCCAGCGCCAGCCCAGGGTGTCTGCTGAAGGAGAGGGCAAGGGGACAGCCAGCAGCTGCGAGCCCCAAGCGAGGCTGCTGGCTGAGCCTGCCGGCCGGCGCCTCCCCCAGCCCCCCCAGGGCAGCCCTGGGCTCTCTCAGCAGCCCCCGCTCTCGGAAGCCACTCCAGACGTCTGCAGGCTTCTCCCCCGGAGTGGGCGGCCCTCCCAAGTTAGATGCGGAAGCAGAGCCCCCAGTGGCCCAGGGATGTCTGGAGGCCGCTGGCCCCACCAAGCTGCGTGCCCCCTCCTGTGGGCACGGGTGCCCTGGTCAGGGGGGACTCTAAACTCCCTTCCCCTCTCCTCGGCTCCACACCCCACGGGCAGCTCTGTGACAACAAAGCACTTTTGTGTGTGAACATAACCAGGGGTTCCTAGTACGGAAATACTAAGCGCCACGACTTCCAAAGGCCTGGATTTTGTGAATTAAGTCTTCCTTGTTTAAAATGTTGAACCTTTTTATTCCCCCTGGCCACTGGGAACATAACTGTGCCTGAAGGAAGAGCAGGTCATCTGATTATAGTGAGTGTTAGAATGTTTGCCTCTACACTGTGATTTTATTCAATATGCAATAGGGAGCCATTGAAGGTTGTTGAGGGACACAGTCATGCGATCGGCTGTGTTCTCAAGAAATTGTGGCAATATGGAGGATACATTTGAAGGTTGGTACTAGTGGCAAGGAGACCACTGAGGAGCAGAAATAGAGCTGACAAGAACAGAAGGAGAATTAAACGAGTGCAGAAGGAGTGAGGATGGAGAGGAAGGAGCATTAGGCGAGTTATTCTTCCTCAGTAGAGTGTAAGCTCACTGAGGGCAGGAACGTTGCTGTCACTCACTCCTCTACCTTCAGCACCCAGAGCCATGTGTGGATAATCAGTCCTCAATACATATCATCAGATTTTGAAGGTGTTGCTATGAAAGCCTCAGGAGGACTTTGCGTGCTTAGCATGTAGGAAGAGACAGGCAGCAAGCCTAAGGACCATTTTGAAAGACCGGTCTACAATTGCTGGGTCTTTACGGGAGGTAAAGAATAGAGAAAGGGTGTTTTGTACAAAAAGCCTCACACCAGGGGCCCAGCCAGAGGGCAATGCCTGGGAAGTGACGGAGAAATCGGGAAGGAAAAGAAAAATGAGCAGAAACAGGCATGAGTCTCTGCGATGCACAAAGCACCACTGCGGCGACGTGGCTGCCTGCGCGGCGGACGAGGCGGGCAGAGCCGCCGACGGATTGAGCAGCCGTGTGCTCAGGAAGGAGCGAGCGCAGCGGCCTCAGAATCGTCCCTCTTGGGATCGCTGGCACCTAACCGGAGCTTTCAGTTTGCCAGGCTGCTCCGGGAAGATGTCGGGAAATGGCTGCTTTAAACAGTGGGGACTTATTCTCTTAAAGTCCAGGGAGGTCCAAATCAAGGCAGCCTCAGGTGATGCTTTCTGACCCAGCTCTGGCTGCCGGCGATCCTGGGCTCCTCTGCCACGTGGCAGGGCGCATGGCGGCGCCCGCTGGTCTCTCCCGCTCCTCGGGGTGCCGCTGCTTTCGGCTTGGGGCCTCTGAGTCCCTCTCTCCCTCCCTATGCACGTCCTGTTCATGGAGGACCCAGCAAGAGGATGCAGACCCCCTGGACGAGGCGCCGCACCCTAACTGAAGCAGCCTGGTCAGAAGGTGCTTTGCGCGGGGTGAACCCACAGGGAGGGGTCAGCGCCAAGAGCGTGACTTCCCGGGGCTCTGGCGGCATAAAACCACCCGAACCAGCTTCTCACGCCTGTGGGGTGAGCACCTGCGAGCTCTCGACCCCGTGCCTAGCTCAGGCCTTGATCCCGGGCAACTGGACGCTGATGCAACTTCCCCGAAACCACGCGTCCTGGAAGTCACCAGACACGACTCGGCTCTGAAGTGCCGTTATGAGCACGGCACTCGCCTGCACTGGCACGCCAGGCTTCCTGCGGTGACGGGCAGCACCGTTTCCCGGCCAGCCGAGCCTCTGCAGCTGCCCCAGCGCCCCACGCCCTCCCCCACCAGCCCCACAGCTGCCCGTCGCCCCAGCCAGGGAACCCCACCACCCGCCGCGATGGCCACCTGCGTGCAAAGCCCCCTCAGTCCCTCCTGGGGTGCTCGAGAAAACGTCTCTGACGCGTTCACGATAATGATCATTTCGGCCTGCTATTGGATCCTCTGTGCACACATCTTACTTTTCCTATTAGACCCCGAGCCCCCTAAGTCTGGGATTTGTTTGATTTTTAACTCTCCAGAGGCTTAGTCCTTTATTTGACCTAATTTGTAATTTAGTAAAAGGAAATGAATACATGGACAACTATGTGGCTTTAGTTATTAGATAAAATAGGTCCAACACAAACACCGCCCCAAAGTCGCTGGAGCCTGTGCTGGCTGCGGCAGCTCCCCGGAGGGCGGTGTGGACAGAGCCGCTCCCGCCGTGTGCGAGGAAGACCGCGGGCCGAGGCCCCCGCACGGGCGCAGGGGATGAGGGAGCCAGCAGGCTGGGAGCTCAGAGTGAGCCCCGGAAGCCTGGGGACCCTTGGAAACCTTTCAGGAGCCCTGTGAGCACTCTAAGCCCACCAGGCTTCTCCGCCAGACTCACAAGGAGCACCAGCCGAGGGCAGCAAGAGCCAGCGCTGACTGGGCACCCCGTGCGCTCCGCGCCGTCTCTGTGGCGCTGACGTGTCTGATGAGCAGCCGACTTCAGCCTTGAAGCACCTCGGTGTCAGAGGCTATTGACACCCCTTTCTACAGGCAAGAAAAACCTGAGGCGTGGAGGAGCTCCTGATCTCCCCAGGATCGCCCGTCTTTCCAGTGAGCGTGGCGGCATTCTAGGCGGGAGGCTCCTCACGGCGGCTGGAGAGGAACTGGACATCCTCTTTGGGGCCTAACAACAGCGGAGGCAGCGCTGCTGGCCCAGCGGCTGTGAAGCCGCCCCTGATGGCCTGTCCCAGGAGAAGGGGGTCCCCCACTCAAGGACGTGCTGTCCTCGGCCCTGCTTCGCCCCAGGCTTCTCGATCTGTACCCGTTTATAACGTGGGCTCCTGGTTGTAATCGGAATCAAGTGTCTCACTGCTTTACGGAAAAGTGTGGACGGGCGAGTCTGTTAACAGACTTCATCCCCCGTGAAGCCACAGCCACGCAGGAACTCTGCACAAAGCGCTGAGCCCCGGCCAGAACCTAAAGCGTGCTCGACAGCGCGTGGCCGCAAGAGGGTGGCGAAGGTTCTCGTCAAATTCCTGAACGCGCCACGGCTCTCACTCGCTCGTCTTTGCGTCTCCTGGAGGCTCAACCTGACGATGGTCAGACCACGTCCCACTCGCTCCCCAGCGTCTCCTGTGGCATAAGGAGAGAGTCAGGCCCCTCGGGGTGCGTGGCCTTCCGCCGTGGCCTCCCGTCCAGCTCTGCCCTGTCTGAGTCCTCCCCAATGGCCAGCAGCCCATGGCCGTGCCAGGCTGTCCGCTCTTGGTCCTGCATTCTTGCTGGCTACATCCTCCCTCGAGCCTTCTCTGGGCTGACCCAAGTCCTCCAGGCGAGCAGTCTCCGTGCTTGTCCTCAGAACACCTGGCACCTGGGGCAGCACTTAACCCACACTCACCTGCTTGTCTCCCCATGTTCCTTTCTCTGTAATGAACAAATACACACTCCCTGAGCGAAAGCCATCACTGAGTGGACGCAGCCCGTTCGAGCCCTCGCATAAAAGTCAGGCCGCTCCGGCGCGGCAGCTCCGCGCAGCAGGTGCGTGCAGGCACGCGGACTCTCACGCTGTGATGACAGAGGCACCGTGCGATCTGGCAGCACTGCTCTCACCTCCTTTCTGTGCCCTTCTTTTCAGCGTTTCAGCCTCTCCTCCAGGAGAGAGGCCAGGCCTGAGTCTCATGCATTCGGAGTCTTTTGTTCCCACAATACCCATATTAGCAAAGTTTTGACACTCGGGCGATGTTTGCTGATCGAATGAAGGACGGTCTTACTACACAGAACGTGGTGGTGGTGGAAACTCTCTAACTGGGAAAGGCTTCACAGTTAGAAATAAAAATGAAAAGCAACATTAGAAAGTCAACTTTCACTTCTTATTTGCGTGGGCTTCTTTCCAGAGAGTTTCCCTTAAAAGTTTGTGGGGTACACAATGGGCCTGGGGGTCAGAGCCCAGTGCTACTTGCACAGGCTCGGGGGTCTTGAGGACAGGGGCTTGGTAACTCACACGTCTGGCAGCCTCAGGGCTTTGGGGAAGCAGGGGGCTTGATTTATCATTTCTACACCTACCATGCTTCAATAAAGCGCCACTGAGATGGGGAGAGAAAGAGGGTCCTGAAGCAAGGGAAGAGCTAACAGTGGGGTGAAATCACGTAAATGCATTCAGTTTAGGCCAAAGCCGAGTTTTGAGTTACCCAGAAACCAACTTTCTGCTTTGACTCTGGAAATTCAAAGTGAAACTTGGGGTAGCATGACTCATCGGGGTTAGGAACTCACGTGGCTCCCACGGCTTCCTGGATCTTGAAATCACAAGCGATCTTTATCTGCTGAACCCGGCCGATGGGCAGCCAGACAAAGAGCGAGCTCTGTGCAAGGTCACGTGCAGGGAACGGCTGAATTTATCCACTTGTCCAGAAAACAGTCGGTCTAGGCACTGTGTAGCTGAGTGAAAGCCCGTCTCTGCACACAGGTGGTGAGGAGAGGAAGAGAGGAAGCGTTTATAGATGCCCCTCAGACTAGCAGGGACCCCAGCCTGTGGCCGGGGAGCAGGGGCCTTGTCCTGCTTCCTCCCAACGGCACATACTAAGGTTTGATTTGTTTATACTTTATCCCGCCTTGGTGAGCTTTCTCCCTGGGTGCTAAAAATAAAAGTGCACTCAAACCATGTGGGCTTGAGAGAGTGCAGAGGATTGATTTGATTGTTATGGAAGTGTGACCCAAATAGTAACAGTTAATATTTTTAAAATGCTTACTTGAGCCAGACCTTATCTCATTTAATCATCACAATAACCCTCTACTAGGAGGTAGGCACAGTCAGCATCGCATTTCAGAGGTGCAAAAGCAGAGGCGCAGAGAAGTTATTCACCTTCCCCAAAGGCACACAGATATCTAGTGGCAATGTCAAGGCTCAAACCCAAGAGTGCCCGCCCGCTTTGCTCCTGACCGTTGTGGTGTAAGGCCATGTGTTAGCTGGCAGTTACCCAGAGACAGACTCCCTCCAGGGGACGAAGGCATTCCTGAGCTCCCGAAAGACGCCCCATCAGCGCTAAGGGGCGCTGTCCTGCCAGCCTGGCAGCACGTGCTGGAGAATTGCGCCTCGGAGCTGGACACCTTGACGTCCTCCACGCCTGCACGTGACCCCAAACCTACGCCCACAGCTCAGCGTGGCTATTTTCTCTGAAAAACGGCTCAGAAATTGGCTGGAAACCTGAGTATTAGGCTTTCTGTAACTGTATTAGCAGCAGGTACAGACTTAGATGGTTTTCAGATGGGGACAAAAAGGCCAACGCGAAGAAGGGGAGGGCGGGAAAAGGCCTTCTCCGGATGGGAGAGACACGGGGCAGACGGGTAACAGGAAACGCTGCCAGGCAAGGGGAAACTCCGAAAGACAGCGGCTCGGGACAGATCTGCGTCCTAGAGAAGGGGTCTCCTCCCATTCTGGGGTCTGGAAACTAAAGGAGTAGCCTTGGTTTTCTTCAAGGGCAAAGAGCAAATTCACTCAGCTTTCTCGTGCGGTGGCTAGCGCTGCGGAGGGCAAGCGCAGGGTCCCCGGCCGAGCGCGGCCGCCACGCGCGGGTCAGAGCATGTGCTTGACGCATCAAGAGCTGGACTGGGTTTCTCTGGGCAGCAGTCCTCTAGCTTAAAATCGTGACCATGGCTGTACACGGTTTTGATGGGGAGGAAAGGAGATGCTGTACCAGGGCCGGGAGCATAACTTGGGGTGACCAGTGCAGAGTACAAATATGGAGCCCCCTGTTCAAACAGCAGGAGCGAGAGTGCAGCTAAAGGCACTAAATGAGGCTCTTTTTGCTTTCAGAAATAGCTTATTACTTATAAAACATAATAAGGATAATAGTAATACTTGAGTATTACCTAAATTTACAAATTATTTTAAAAAATAGTATTTTGGTGCGAATTTTATAAACTGCAATAGATAATAACACTTTATTTATGTGATACCTTAATTTCTCATGAAATTCATATGACTTGCTTTTCTGAAAATTCACTTATTAGTCATCAGTTTATCCTTTTAGTAACTTCATTTTCAATCTATATCTTTGAAAGTGATATCAGCCCTTCTTGGCAAATGCAAGATTGCAAACGATTTTTGACCTCCCAGTTTTCAGCAGGAGGTTTGTGCTGCTTCAACTGTCGTGGGGCTAAGAGAGTTTTACAGGCTATGCCCATCGTGGCAAACTATTCCAAAACAGTCACCAGACGTTGAGCCTTCTTGCTTTTGATAATTTTTAAGGAACATTTTTTTTCAAAAAAGATTTAACTCTTCATACAAATCAGCTTCATGTAAGTTTGAATTTAATCTCGAATGTAAATTTATACAATGTCATTTTACTATTTCCTGATATTTACCACAACTTGTGTGTCATACAAGAAACCAAGAGTGATTTCATGGCTTATATATAATTAAATATATATATGTGTATTCTATCACTGTATTCTCAATGACAAGGGAAAATTAATTTTAATTTGTCTTCCTTATTAATAATTGGTTCATCCGAAGTTTCTTAGGAAACTCATGTTTCTTTCTATTGAAAATTATAATCTTTCAATTTAATTTCTATTTCTAATCCTGTGGAAGTTTGGTCTGCAATTTAGCAGAAGTTTTCAAAACCAGAGACTAAACTCTCTGAAGACCCTTCTAACCCCTTTACGTGTTTTCGGCATGCCCACATGACACTTTTGTTCTGTCTTAGTTCTGTGGCAAAGTCCACTGCCTGAGCGACAGCAGCTCCTGCCCCAGGACTCAGGCCGGGGAGCTTGTGCTTGTGCCGAAGCTGCAGGGACGGGGCTCAGCCGAGAGCGGGGCAGCCTCCCAGGATGGCCAGCCCAGCTCTGCTGCCCCCACTGCTGCAGCCCCCTGCACCTCCCCCAGCCCAGGCCAGGTCCAGGAGCACCTGAAGGCCCCGGCGGCCCTGGACCGCCCCCCCCCCCGGCTCCCCAGGGAGCAGGCCCCCTGCTCAGCGTCATCTGCCTGCTCTGTTCCCTCCCTGGAAGGTGCTTGTTGAATATATGCTAATTTAACGTGGCAACAGTTCTATAATGAGACGGGCTCCAAATATTTCCGTGTGAACGAAACTCCTTAAAAACTAAATTAATATGCCAAGGAAATAAGAGAGAATAAATGCCTAGAAGAATGTATGGGAGGAATTTTCTTGTTGCCTTTCAGGAACATCCTTTAAATTTGATCTTTGAGTTTGAGAGCAGAAAACCTCGAGCTGCGGGACCCCCACCCCCACCCCCAGCTGTTTAAATGCTGAGATGCAAATCCAGAGACCAGCCTTGCCCAGCCCACGGGCGGTTGCTGAAGGCAGGATACAGGGCGCAAAAAGATGTAAGGTCCTCGGGTTGTCACTTGCAGCCCCTGTGCTCAGAAATGGCTCCTTAGGAGTCTACGCTAAAATAAAGCATTACAAGAGTCCGGATTTCTAGTCCTAAATTCTAGTAAAGGAACTTCTTTCTCAACGATGGCAGAATAGACGATTTGAACCAACTCTCCCACTGAGGAGAAGGTGAAAATTAGGAAACATCCTTGAAAACCTGAAATGAGAGATAACATACTGAAGTACTCAGTGTACGGGCTAAAGATGTCACACTATACTTACCAAAATTGCCTACAAATTTGATTCAATTCCAGCAGAAACTGCCCTTTTTTGAACTTGAGGAAATGATTCTCAAATTTCCTTTTCGGAAGACCTATTCTAATTCTAAAGCTGTCAAGGTCACTGCTCTGCTTAAGCCTCAAGATAAAGTCCAAACTCCTTGAAAGAGCTTCCCTGCGCTTTCCTGGAACTTCTTCGCCCTCAGATCACCTTGCGAGCTCTAGGAAGCGCCCCTCCAGGTTTTGCAATGCTCACCCAAGCCCTTCTCCGAGACCCCCTAGCTGGCGTTGCAGCTCAGCTCTGGCATCGCCGGCGCACCCGGCAGTTTTGGGTGCCCTCCTCCAGCAACCCGCGGCCCCTGGGCTGACTCGGGCGACACACGCCCTGCCAGGCGGGCAGCTGCCGACAGCGATCCCTCCCAAAGCCCGAGAGCCAGCACAGCGCTGCTGCAGAGTCGACTCCAAATAACTCCTGAAAGGGGCACTGAAGGAATGAGTGAGTGGCTCACCGTGACTAAAATCATCGATTCGTTTTTATCTCTGATGTTGGGAGCCCACTGGATGCAGAAATGAAAAGAATGGAAGATTTTCCCCCTAACAGGTTAAGAGACTATCCCACTTTGAAATTTCAGCTTGCTAAATTCAGAGCTGGAGGAGTCTCCATCTATTCACCCATTCAAACAACTTTTTATGGCCTACTATGCCAGGTTGTGTTACCAGCTTGAACCATAGGAAATTGCTGATGGGCAATTTTTAAACCATTTTCATAGGGTTCGACCTCTCAAAACCACGGAGGGGGATGAGTGTTCACTGGTCAATCACAGCTTCATGGAAATTTGGGTTTGTACACAAGAGAAATTATGATCTAATGTAGTAAGTAATTCCAAAATGATCCTCTTTTAAAAGTTATATCAAGTAAGAGGCTCCTTGAATCAGTAATATGTGTGTCCAGTGTTCATTTGTAATCAATTAATCTTAAATGGTGCTTATTAAAAAGTCGGGTTTATTTGAGGCAAATACTGGGAAATAACAATATCTATAAACCAGTGAAGAAACATCTGCCCAGGCTTGCTGAGAGGTAGAACGTGGCGCATTTAAAACGGGAAGACGTCGAAGCATTATAATTCATGGAACACGGAATGAGCCCTGACAACATGGCAGGCATTTTAGGCTGCCCGGGAGCAGCCCATCCCTGCTTCCTGAATCTGCGGTCCGAATTCTCCAAACACTAGGGAGGGAGGATCAAAATACACTGGAGGGAAGGGGGTGCCTGTGATGAGGCACCCCAGGCAGCTGCTGTCGCAAACAGGTCTCCAGGAGCCTCAGGGCTGGTTTCTGTATAGAGGCAGCAGAAACGAACTCCAAAGAGGGCTTTGCTTGCTAAAGGTATGCCATAATCACTCCCTGGATTTCCTTCCAGCCTGCCACCTGACGGACACAGCTGGAATCCCTGCAAGGAAGTCGGCAGGCCCTCTTGTTTGCCAGCATCCCCTCCTGAGCAAATGACAGCTTTGCGAAGCCTGTGTCTTCCCAGCAGGCAGAAGGGGAGCCAGGCTGGCCTGCTCTGTACAGTGAAGGACCTGGGGGAATCGGGCACGGCCTCCACCAGTACAGGCTGGGGCTGGTTTGGCACAAACCAGACACATCCAAATACCCAAGCTACTGTTTTCTAATGGAAATATCAGAACTGGAAAGCCTCGAGCTTGCATCAGAGCATCATTTGAAAGTGAGACAGAGAAGCAGAGAGCCCGACATTCAAATCCCTGTTCTTCCCCTCAGCCATTTTGTGCCCTATACCTCCCTGATAAGTGGAGAGACTAACACCTACCATAAGTGGTCGTGAATGTTAAATAAGACACACGCTCTTGAAATCTGCAAACATAATCCCTTTTGCACAGTAAGTGAGTGAATGGCCAGGGCTCAGTCAACGCGAGATGGATGCAAATCTACCAGCTGAAGAGGCGTCTCCCTGGAGCACGTGCTCCCCGCCGCAGCCACTCGCGCACTTCACTCCTCGAAGCTGGGTGGCTGTGCGTGAGGGAGTGGCGGTCTCGGCTGGAAAGCCCGCCGTGGGTGTGCTCGCCAGGCACGTGGAGGAGCCCTTGGCCCAGGCCACAGGCCTTTGCTGGCAGAGGGCTGCCTGGTGACCTGACACGCCAGCCTGGCTCCTCCACCGCAGGTGTGTTATGAGAGTCTCAGGGCGAAACCCTTAACGTCAAACATGGCAGCTGAAGCTTGCACCATGGGACACCTGGTACGTGGTCTCGGGCACACGTGGCGCCCACGTTCCACTTTATCTTCCCCTCACACGCAGCTCCGTTCCTTACATGCGTGAGCAAGTTACAGAAACTTTATCTGAAAACAGGCATAATGCTAGGAACAGGTGCGAGGAACAGCTAGGACGGCCTGTGTCGGCTTAGAGGGTGTGGGGTCTGTCAACAGCTCAGGGAACGCCCTTTTCATCATCATGGAATTGAGGTCCACAGACCTGGATGCAGATTCTGATTTCATAATGTGCAGCCCTGTGACGCTGAGTGAGCAGAGCTCTTTCCGAGCCCTGGTTTTCTCGTTTGTGTGAGGTCTTGCGGGGCTAAGGACACTGGACTTCACGACCACCCTAAAGATTAGAGAGCACGTGAGCGTGCAGAAGGCACTGGCCTGCGCCCCGTGGGCTTCCCAGAGCCTCTCTGGTAGTTCCCTGCCTCACCGGTTCTCCTTGCCATGCTCAGCAAAGGGGGCTTCTTACAGAGGCTCCGGCCAACGCACAGTAAGTTTAGTTAATGGCTCACCATCTCCTCCAACACTAGCAGAGTCCTGGGCTTTTTCTCTCCCTTATTTTTTGAGCATGTGTGTGAGAGGCTGTCAGTCACATTTCTCTCCATCTCTCAGCTCGTCCTCAAGCTACCAAGCTCCTGCTCTGTGTTAGAAGATAATATTGAGCCCTGGCAGTTTAAGAAGCTTGCCAGGGAAAATAACCAGAGCAGAGGGAGAGGGTCGGCCCAGGAGGGTGCCGACGGGCCCTGAAGCTGGCTGGAGGGACATCTGCACCAGACACAGGAAAGCGCTGCATAGGAGGCCCCAGTTTTCCTTAACGCAAAGGTCACCGTCACTTCACTGAGAATAAAGCCGCGCTCAGGTGCGCGGCCGCTTCCTCGGGTTGGCGCTCGTGCCTGCAGCCTGGCAGCCTTCTCCCCTCCACCAGTCCCGCTCTGTGGAAGATGTCACTCTGCTTGAGCTTTCGTGGCTCTGCACACTGGGCAACTGGGGTTTCCGCATGAAACTGCCGATGGGACTGGTGGGCGATAGAGGAGCAATTCATGAAGGTGGGTGCCCCGCGGGTTGCTTTCAAAGAAATTTCAGGCTGTCTTTCCTCCTGCTTCCCATGCATCCTCTTTCTTCTCGTGTAAGCCAGGAGGCCTGTCTCTGGCAGTCCCTAAAGGTTAAGGTCAGCCTGCCCCATCCACGCCTCACTCAGGGAAGAGCCCCAGGGACAGCTGCCCCCTGGCAGCAAGCGTGGGGGAGGCGGCGGGACTCAGAGGGCGCCTGGCCAATCCCCGCGCACCGTCCCTGAGGGAGGCTGAGACAGCTGAGGCCGAGACGCTGGCTCCTGAACGTCTGCTCTGTGCAACACGCTCCCGGCTCGAGCAGCGAGGTGAATTCCTTAGGGATGGAGAGGAGAGGGGTGAGTGAGCCCTCAGCGCGCTCCGTCCCCTAAACCATGCGGGAAGGTTCGGGCAGGACGTTAATTTAAGACGCACTGTGGCTGGGTGTGATCTGCCGTCTTGTCTTTCGTGGCTCGGGCCTGTGGCAGCTCCACAAAACCCGCCTGTGAGCATCAGTGTAGTTGTGGATCAGGAGGGATCACTCAGCCCCTCACCGAAGCTCTGTGACCTCACGTGGGGTGTTTTACAAGGGCAGGGGGGTCTGGATTAGTCAGCCGAAGGGGTGCTGATGCAAAATACCAGAAATCTGTAGGCTTTTATAAAGGGTATTTATTTGGGGTGGAAGCTTACAGTTACCAGGCCATAAAGTGTAAGTTTCTTCCCTAACCAAAGTCCATTGCCACGTGTTGGAGCAAGACAGCTGCCAACGTTTGCCGGGGTTGGGGCTTCCTGGGTTCCTCTCTTCCAGGGGCTCCATTTCTGTCCAGGCTCAGCGCCTCTGTTTCCTCCACAGGGTCAGCTGTAGACTATGAGGATCTCTAGGCTTTGCCTCACTCTACAAGGCCACTGTGAGCTCTCAGGTGAACAGCTCGTCTCTTTTCCCAGTGCCTTCTCTCCTTCCTCACAGCCAAGCTCCTCTGTGTGCTTAGTTCCCCCGACTCCAGCATTAAAACTCAGCTTCAGAACTCCTACTCAAAACTCCAACTAACTCCTCTGCTCTGCCATGTAGTTTTATCTCTGAGTCCCGGCCCACCTCCTGATGTGGTCCAATCAAAGACCTAATCATAACTTAATCATGCCCGGAGGAACAGACCTGTTTACCAGCATAATCCATATCTATTTTTGAAATTCATAACTATATCAAACTGTTACAGGCACTTACAAAATTTCCCATGTGCCAAACCATATGCTTGACCATAAAGCAAAAATAAGTCAATTTCAAGAGATTAAAAATCATATAGTCTATATTCTCCGACCATAGTAGAATTAACCTAAAAATAACAAAAGAGATAATGATAAAATCTCCAAATATTTTGAAATTAAGCAAGATGCTAATAAATTATACAACAGTCAAAAGTGTAAACACAGCAGAAATTAGAAAATATTTTGAATTGGGTGATAATAAATGTATAACTGTTAATATTTTTGAGATGCAGCTAACAGCATTCCTAGAGGGAAACTCATAGCCAAATTAAACATGAAGAAATGAAAAGAAAATACATGAGAAATATAAAAGCAGAAATAAATATAATAGAAAACAAATGACAACAGAAAAATCAATGAAACAAAAAATTGGTTTCTGAGAAGATTAATAAATTTATAAATGCTTGTAAGACAAATGGAGATAGAGAAGTGAATTGTCATTATCAGAAATGAAAGATAGGACAGCATCATAGACCCTACAGATGTCTAAGATACAGTGAAAAGTTATGTGGATAAAAAATATGCCAAGTATTTCTTCTGCTTAGATTAAATGGAAAGAGTCCTAGAGAAAGACCACCACCAGAGTGGATACAGGAAGGAAATATGAACACTTCTATTCCTAATTTTGTTAACCTGAATAATGTTCCCAAAATTATCTAGGTACTGATCCCTACAACCTGTGAATGTTACCTGCTACGACGAAAAGCACTTTGTAGATGTGATGAAGCTAGGATTTTGAAAGGAGTTTGTCTCAGTAGGTCCTAAAATGTAAACACAAATATGCCATTTAGGAGAAAGGTAGAGAGAGATTTTACACAGAAAAGGAGAGGAGGGAAAGAGTAGAGGGAGGCAGTCGCCAGGAGCCACCCACAGCTCAGAGACACGCGGGACAGGTTCTCTCTGGAGCTTCCAAAGCAGTGCATCCCTGGCAACACACTGATTTCCATCCAGTGAAGGTGATTGCAGAAGGGTCGATTCCAGATTTCTGTTGTTTTAAACCACAGTTTGCAGGAATACACTGATAAAGACAAAAATCTTTCGTTAAAATCCATGCCACCCTGGGGTGGTGGGTTGTTGTGATAACTTCTTAAAAATTTTTTGAATTGTATTTTACAAAGAGTGAATATTTTGATATGCAGATTATGTCTCCAAGAAACAGTTAAGGGAAAAAATCATACCACAAAGATAAATCTAGCCTCAGATGGGTTCCTCAGTGAATTCTTCCAAATGTTTAAAGAAGAGAAAATACCGTTATTATGCTAATTCTTCCAGAGAATAGAAAAAGATGAAACACACTCCAAAAAATTTTTGAGACTAGCATTAAATTGCTTTTTAAAAAAGCAAACCAAAACAAAGCAAAATCTGATAAAGTCTTCATAAGATGGGAAATTACAGACAAATTGATTTCATCAGTATAGTATAGTATAGTATACTATAAAAATATATATAGTATAAAAATCCTAAACAAACTAATAGCAGATCCAAACTAGAAACATATAAAAAGGATAAAGCAGTAATTATCAAGTGGGGTTTATTTCAACTGATCAATTAAATTCCACACATTAATTGAATAAAAGAAAAATCATATAGTCATTTCAATAGACGAAGAAAAATAAAATATTGTCTCTTCATGAATAGTCAAACAAAAACACAGAACAAACTAATCATAAAAGGGACTCTACTCATTTTGATAAAGTCTATACAGTAAGCATCATACCTGACAATAAAATATTGAAAGCTTTCAACCTGATATTGAAAGAAATAAAAGGACTCTTATTATCACTCCTATATTCAGTATCTTACTCCAGAGTCTAGCAAGATTAATAAGGAAAGAAAAGAAATTTTTGAACTATTAGTGTAGAAAGAGGGAGAGAGAGAACTGTCATTATAGGCACATGACAGTGTATATAGTAACTCTGAAAATAAGCTATTATATTTAAATATGAATTTAATGTCTATGAATACAAAGTCAATACAGAAAATTAACTCTACTTCTATATACCAAAAACAAGTAGAAAATACTTCAAAGAGAATTTCACTGAAAATAAATCCCAAAATATCAAATACCTAGAAATAAATCTACCAAGAATCCAAACATTATTGAGAGAACTTAAAGAATACCTGAAAAAATGGAGGAATATATGATGTTAATGATATTTTTGTAAAACTCAGTGTTGTAAACGTCGTTCCGAAGGAGACACCAAAGGAGATGCCAGCACCAGGTCGGCGTTGCCTGCAGAGGCACAACACACAGAGAAGAGGCAGAGCAGGGTCAGCTTTGCTAGGGGACGCCTGTCGCCGTGGCCAGCGGGTCTCATCAAGGAGGCGTGTCCACGCACAGCGGCCCTCTCCCGTGAGCTCAGCAGAGGAGCCCACAGGGAGCGAGCTGGACGCTGGAAAACACGCCCACAGAGTCAGCGTGTCTCCAGTGAAGGTTTCCATTGCTCAGGGCAACGGGGGAAGGAGCGTGCTGGCAGCCCCCTTGTACCGGCAGCCCCCTCGTACACCTGGGTGCTGGGCGCCGCACGAGTGGGGGTCCCAGGGAGCGGGGCAGCTGCACCAGGACTGCCTATTGTCCAAATGCAATCTCGGGGCTTTCCCTTGAATTGACTAGCTGCATTGTGTGTGTCCCTATATATCTCATGTGGATATTTACGTGGATATTAAATATAGATATGCCACTGTCAGTCAAAGAAGAGCCAAGCAATCTTGAAGAAGCATTTGGAAGGGAAAAGTACACAACAGCATATCAATACCATTTCCAAAGCCACAATAATTAATATACGGCATTGGCTCAAAAATAGAGAAAAAGAACAAGGAAGAAAAGATTTGATAGAGCCACATATGCATGAACAGGAGATTTTGAAAATGACAGCTCAACAGAATAATGAGGAAATGATCATTGCAAAGTACTGATGGGTCATGGGTAGATTATAGGAAAAAGTGGGTCTTAGGTTGAAAATTACACCAGATCTTTTTGACTGCTGCCACCCATCGTTAGCAAACGCAATATCTGGTCAACTTTGTCATTTGGCATTTCTTGGAGTTGCCAATAGAAAAGGAACTTGAAAGCCATCTTTATTTTCTCTGAGTCTGGTAGGCTGAGCACATCAAATCAGCTGACTTCTTTAAGCAATGGGGAGACCTTAAAGGTACAGCATATTCTTGCAGGACAGTTAAGCTGCCAGGAGGACAAATCCAGTAGACTTATTTTTATTTCCATGGATTTTTTTTTTAATTTAATCTAGTAACATATATATAACCTAAAATTTTCCCTTTTAACCATATTCAAATATATAGTTCAGCGCTGCTAATCCCATTCACAACAGATGCCCACATATTCTTGCTTCTCTGAGTGAGATTTCCTCCTCTGGCTGTATTTAATATTTTCTCTTTGAATTTCTTTTTAGTAGGTTGATAAGATTTGCCTAAGTATGATTTTTCTAAGGTTTGTTATGCTTCTGGGTTCTGCTCTGTGTAACATCATAGTTTTCTTAATTTTTGGAAAAATGTCAACCACCAATCTATTTAAATATCATCTCTGCCCTGTTAACTTTCTCCACCCCTCAAACTGCAGACACGTGAGTGTTAGCATGGCTGGCCGATTCTCTCTCCATCCTCCTGTGCTTCCCTTCTTCCGCTCCCTGTGCTTCATTCTAAATACTTTGAGTGGGAGGATGTCTCTGAGAGCATTGACTTTTTTCTTCTATTTGTCTAATATGTTCTTTAAAATACCGTGTTCTTAAGATATGTTATCATTTTCTAGTTCTAGATTCTCCTCTTGGTTCTCTTTTTTGTAGCTTCTGACATTTTTACTTTTCCCTTTTATCTCTTTGAACACATTAAACATTGTTATTTTAAGAGATGTCTGAAGGCATCATTTTCTGGATGCTTGTGTCTGTTGTTTCTTCATGCTGTCTTTCACTTGCCTGGTCATTTCTTACTCAGTGCCATCCAGTGTACATCAAATGCATAGAAATAGTTGGTTCCAAGGTGACATTATTCTCCTGAGAGGATCTGCAGGCAGGATGGAAAGCAGCAATCCCAGGTCACTCACTCAGCATCAGGACTTGAGGTAATTCACAAGCAGACTCCAGGTCCTTCGAGAGCTGGGCTCAGGGGACCCCCGTAATGCTTGAGGGGTTACAACAGTTCCCTTCCTTTGCAGAGGTGCCATTAACATTTCAGAGAGAGAGAAGCGGTCTCAGAGCAGATAAGTAACTTACTGAAGGCCATAGGACTATCCGTTAAGAAAACAAGACGAAGGAGAGGATAGAGGAAAGAATCACGGTGAGAAATCATGGTGACACTGACTTGTAGTTTACATTTTAATTCGAGTCTCTGAAATTCAGCCAGACAAATGATTTTGTATCAGCCCCATCTTCACATTACACAGCTCCAGTTCACGGGCATGACGGCTTTCCAGTAACACTTGGCATCTCCCTTTTGTGTGCTCTAGAGAAAGGGGAGGTGAGTGCTGCCCTGCCCTTCCAGGCCGTTGAGGACGAGTTTATATCGAGGCATTTGAAATCTGTTCTGCTTATTTCAGAAATGGGGGTGAGGCAAACTTTCAACTTCAGTAGATTGTTTTGCCCTAAAACAAACACGATTCAGCTTTTCAGGAATCACCTCTAAAATAACTCAGACGTCTTAAGCAGAGACTCTACTCACGACGTGCCTCGCTGGTGCTTCAGGAGCTGCTCCGACATGGCGCCCGTTGCTTCTGGCCACAGCTCTGCCGGGCTCCTCTGCGCCGTGCCGGGAAGGCGCTTCACCAGCCTGGCCTCGCTCCTCCGAAAAGGAGTCAGTAGGTCACAGGGGTACTTCTGAAAACCGTGTATCATATAACTCTTGTTCTTGGAAAAAGTGTCTTGACATTTCTAGTTACTGTATTCCTGTCCTCAAGACTCAACACTGGACTTTACTGTATTAAAGGCTGAATAAACTTATTGTTCTATGAATTGCATGTGTGGGGGTGCGTTCTGGATTGGGGTATTTCTCAGGCCTTTTTAAACTCTAATCTCTCATTTTTCTAGGAACACTAACAGGAAACATGCTGTGTAAATAGTTTCATCAGTTACCAGTGGAAAGGCCCACAAGACTGAAATTCATTTCTGGTTTGCATAATCTTTGAATTTAATAGGAAATTCTCAAGTGGGAGAGAGAGAAATACTCTCTCCAACTGACATTAACCATTTTTCAGCTGAGGGACCTGAGGTTTAGGGGTTACATGACCAGCCCAGTGTCATAAACAATTGCATGTATAATTCAATTTGGTAAGAAACACTTACGTACCCATTCCAGGACTACAGTATCCCATTTTTGGTGGCAATTGTTCCAGAAGACTCTCCACATTCCCATCTCTTGAAAGCAGGTTCCTGTGGGTGTATTTGGAGGGATACAGGTTTGGGTGAGGAGGCCTTTCTCCACTGTGACAGAAAACGGCCAACTCAGAAGCAAATTTGCTCAAGGGTGGGAGGGCTCAAAGCTAGATTCACCTCACTCAGATTACCCAACAAACGGCTAAATTTTATATTAGGAACCTCAGGGAAAAAGAAGCACTAAGCCTGAAAGTTCCAGTTGACATTACTTGGTTGATTCCAAAAGCACAAAACTCCCTCCAGAGTGAACAAAAATCTTAGATTAATAAATGTACTAAACATATACTTCACTTTGTGTTTTGACATAGAGGGGAAAGAAAATAATGGTTAACGCATTTTCTGGGTATATTCTCTTTTATATATTATCTCTTTTATGCAAGTAATAAGATTGTATGCATAGAGGTCAGGAGTAAAGAGAGTTTGCTACATCCCATACTGTGCGCTAAGTGCTGGAGAAGTCGTGGTCTGAGGCCACGGCCTCTGACCGCAAGCAGCTCGTGCAGAATGGCTCTGTAAAAAGGACCTTAGAGGTGACAATGCTATGGAGAAGGCAAATTCTAGCTGAATGTGAGGTGGTAGGCAGGGCTATTTGAGCTTGGTGTCGGAGTGTGTATAAGTTTAGCCAGAAGAAAAAGTGGAAGGAACAATCCCTGGGAAAAGACAGCAGCTGGGCGTCAGCAAAGACTGTGACACAGAGACTCCACTAGGCATCGATTGCTCTAAGGGTCCCGCCCAAGACGCCAGGCGCCTGCTCAGGCACCCACTGCCACTTCTGGCGCTCCTAGCGCCTTGGGCCTGGAGCCACCCGTGGCCTCCCCCTTCACCATGGCCACAGGGGACCCACGTGGACAGCTTCTGTCCTCCAGTTTGGGACCACGAGGGCTTGCCACGTGGCCTGCTCTTTGCAGCTCCAATGGGCCCAACACTGTCCTTGGCTGACAAGTTTAACACCCCAAGGAAGAAAATCTTTCTCCCTCAAGCCAGACATACCCGTCCTTTTCTCTGGACTTCAGCTTCCTCCTCTAGGAAGCGTCCAACAGACCCTCCCAAACCCAGGGTGAGCAGCCGTGCTGGGCACGCCCCAAGGTGGCCCTTACCTGGGACTTGGTTCTCATCACTAGAAAAGGCACCGAGGATGCCCTCCCCCTATCACACTGGGCCCCAGCAGACTCCCGAGCGCTCTGAAGAGAGCGCGATTCTTCCTCCTACTGGGTCGGGGGAAGCCAGCAGCCGTGCTCAGGTCGGACTCTGGGGGGAACCCGAGGGGGCCCCAGCCACAGCCGAGGAGATGAGTGCGGGTGGAGCTCCAGCGGAGAACTCGGGTGAGATGATGCTGCAGGTGCAACCTTGTGAGACCCTGAGAAGAAGACTCCGCTAAGCCTGGACCCCTGACCCACAGAAAGTGAGGTGACTGCCTCGTAAGCCGCCTGCCTGTGCAGCATTCGAAGGCAGCCCAGGCTCACCTTAGAGCGTCGGCATCCAGCAGACTGCAGAGGACAGACCAGACCCCGAGACCCGGGCCCTGAGCACGGCCCCAGGGCCTCAGTCCTCTGCCGGTAGCCGGTAGAGCCCGTCTTCCTTAGGAACGGGCGGCGGTGCCGGAGGGGCACACTGCTAGTGGCTGAGGCTTTCTCGCTCCTAAGGGAAGAGAAGTAGGAAATACTGATAGGCGGGACAATAAAAGGCAGCGCTGACAAAGGCTTGACGTGAGGCTCGTGAGAAAGGCAGACGCCAAGGCCCTGAGTCAGGTTTGCCTCAGAAGCTCTGGAACAAAGCTAGAGCCCGCCTGCGCGCTGGGGTCACGTGCTGGACCACGGCGACTCCCAGGACCCTGCAGCAGGCGGCCCCTTCCCTCCCCGCACTGCAGATCCAGCCTGCCCCGCACACGCTAAGGCCCCGCAGCGGCTCTCCGTGTCCGGAGGCGCCGGCCTGCTGACTCCCTGTGCCTGTGCAGCACACCCCTGCTGGAGCCCAGGGCGGAGCGCAGCTGCCTCGGACTCCAGATGCTGGGGGGCTTTGAACAAAAACCGATTCCCAAGGCCCCAGCCCGACCGGTCAGAGCCTCCGCACTTTGCTTCATCAGTAATTAATAGTGCAAAGGGCTCTAACACCCAGACGCTCCCTGCTTAGTCTCCCAGCTCATCAGATGAAATCCTCGGCAGTTTAAATTTCGTGATAGTGAATATGGGGCCCTACGCCTCCCTCAGCACATTCTGTTTCCATCAGGAACTCTCAGCTCTGGCTGCACATTGTGTTCACTTGGGCAGCTTGAAAAGCCACTGAGGCTGTGGCGGCCACGCCACCTCCCCCGGGATTTGTATTTCAAGGATGGGGGACTTTTCCAGGGGATCGGGAATTTTAACGCCTCCTCGGATGATTCTGTTCTCAGATGGGTGAGCTCGTTGGTGGGCAGGAGTGAGAAGAGGCCACCCTCTCCCCACCAGGCCTGTGAACGAGGAGATGCCCGTCCCACAGCCCCTCTCAGGGCAGCCCCCGGAGGCCCTGTGGGACTGGAGCCTGCGCCCAGCAGGCGCCCTCAAGTCTGGATTCTGGGATCAAGACGCGTTGATGTTCCTCAGCCTTTCTCCAAAGCAGCCACACATTCGCCGTCCCAGCCCTCCCCTCTGTGCCCTCTCCCCTCTAAATCCGTAAATTGCGGGCCTGGGGCAGGGACCCGCTTCCCGTCTGCTGGGCGGCACCCCACAAGACCAGGGGGCCCTGAGTGCTGTGCCCCAGAAGTCACAGCCAGGCCCCCAGCCTGCCGCCCCTGTGTCACAGCCAGGTCTGCGTGGGGGCCTCCGACGCACATGTGAGCAGGACACTGCGCACTGGAAGGAAGCAGGCTTCCATTCAGGGAGCGATGTGGCAATGCAGGCTGGGATTTGCTCTGTGGGGACTTTAGGATGGCCGGCTCCCTGGCAACGCTGTCCCTGCGAGATGGCCCTGAGGGTCTTGTGGACACCTGCTTGCACGCCCTGGGTTCAAGGGGCATAGAGAGCAACCTGAGGTGCAGAGGTGAGCTCTGACACCGTGTTCCTAGGCATTCGCCCTCAGACCCCTCTGTCCACATGCGGGGATAGAAGGAACCAGAGAAGGGAGGAGGAGGTGGGGAAACAGGGCGAGAAGTGGCAGCCCCAAGGAGAAACGGGCTCAGCCCTCTCCGCCCTGTGTCAACTCTTACTTTTGCTTTCTGTGCCCACTGAATTTCCACCGAGAGCTGTACAGTCTGTACAAGGGGAAGCCCTGGCGCTTCCCTCGAAAAGCTGCTCTGCAGACTGCGCTGGCACAAAGCACAGGCTCGGGAGGCCACGTGCGGCTGCAGGGCTGCAGGCGGCGGGTGTAGACGAGCCACGCTGGAGGCACACGGCGCGCTGGGATTTGAAGACTTAACTTGAAAGCAATGTGACACATTTCACTAATAATTCTATGTTGGTTACATGGAGTAAATAAAAATATTGTTGATGTTAACTTCATCTTCTTCTCTTTACTTTTTAATGTGTTTACTAGAAAGTTTAAAATACGCAAGTGGTTTATAAGAGATAGAAAACAGATTGGATAGATGATAGATGGATTGGGGAGTGATAAAGAGAGTAGAGAGAGAGATTAGAAACAGAGAGCGCTGCACTGACGCTGCAGTTTCTGGGTCTTGAAGCCCAAGTGTTTGTGGTGGCGATAGTTGCATACGCCCTTGACCTTATTACTACGTTCCCTTTTTATCTGTAAGATGAATACAGAAATAGAAAGTGCTGTTTTAGGACTGGTGTGAAGATGAGACACCCAGGACCAATATTTGTTAATATTTTTATTACAAAGCACTCAAGGTCATTATTATTTTGCATACAATTTTTGCAATTTTTCCCCTCAACTTCATATTCTTAGCTGTCCCCATTCTTTCACTCCTCCTGCATGCCAATCAAACGAGTTTCAGGTAGGTGACTTCCAGTTATCACAGTGATCCCCCTTTCACTTTCACCCCCAAACTTGCTCATTTTCCCTGTCCCAGGCAATGATATGACTGCGGAATCACCAGTTGATGAGAGCAAAAGCCAAAGAGCCATTTAAAGTTTCTTGTCCTCTTCCCCACATCCTAACCATGGTCTGCCAATTCTAATGCCAAAATATATCCCACATTTGCCATCTGCTCTCGGCCCTGCTGCCAGACTACTCCTTGTCTGAGCTCCTGGAACAGCCTCAGTGTCTCCCAGCTCCAGTCTCTTCCTTCTGCACATTCCTGCTGGAGCTGACCTTTAAGAAGCTTACGTCTGATCATGTCTTTTCCTTTCTTAGAAGTTTCTAATGGCTTCTCATTGAACTTAGAATAAAATTCAGGCTCTTTGTCCTTGTCTTAAATAGTTTGGCACTTTCCTACCGTTCCACCCTCACCTGAGATTGATTTTCTCCTTGCTCACCCTCTTGAGGACAAGCCAGCCTCTTTCTGATTCCTGACCAAGCCAGGCTTTCTCCTCCCATGGGGCCTTCACCTTTCCTGCTTCATTGCCTGGAAATGACTCTCGCTGGCTTTTTACTTGACAGGTTCTTTCTCGTGACTCAAGAGCCCAAATGTCACCTTCTCAGAGAGACCTTACCTGGCTGGTCATCATACCCATAAAGCAGCCCTTCGACCACCTCCAGCCATTCACTGTCATAAAACTTTTGGTTTATAAATGGGACTGTGGCTGAAAAGGGTGGTCTAGGGATGTAAATGTCAATTGAAGGAAAGCTAGAGAATAATCTAGGGACTGAATAACACAGTGAGCCCAGAAGTGGATGAGGATTGTGGTTGATGGAACAGATGCAAGAGTGTCCTATATGAGCAGATGTACATCACTATTGCAGGGTGGTGGGGATGTGGAGAAGCATGGGAAAAATACAATTGGTGTGACCTCTGGACTGTGGTTAACAGCAATACTGTAATATCCATGCATCAATGCTAAAGATGTACTGTGTTGATAATGGAGGGGTATGGAAAAAGGGAGCCAAATGTACGCTGTGGACCATGGTTGGTGGCGGTCTGATGATATTGTCTCATAATCTGTAACAAATGATCCACCACGGCGTGCTGTGCTGGTCAAGAGGTGTTGTGTGGGAATTCTACACATGTGCATGATTGTTTTCTAAGTTCACAACCTCTGTAATAAAAATATATTTTAAAATAAAATAGAGAGGTTGGGGGAAAAAAACACCAAATGTATGATAGGGACTATAGTTAGTAGTAAGATTTTGACAATGCCCTTGCATTATTTGTAAGAAATGTTTCACAACAAAACAAGATGTTGGTGGAGGGGTGATATATGGGACCCCTGTATGATGCTATGCATATTTATTTTGTAAGTTCACAACTTTTATTATACACTTGTTGTTTATGTATCTTCATATGTGAATGATATACTTCAATAATATATATATTAAAAACTTAATAGCAATTACAATTTCTATATGAAATTTCCCTATCTGCTTACCTTCTCAGTCTGTCTTTCTCCCTCCTGAGGATATAATCTTAAGTGTCTGCATACCTTGTCTGACTTGATCATCATTTCATGTTCAGGAGCTAATGAATGTTCAGTGAATATGTTTAAGATGGAGGGATGGAAGGATGGATGGATGTGTAGATGGATGCATGGATGGATGCATGGATGGGTGGATATGTGGATGGATGGGTGGATGGATGGATGGGTGGGTGGGTGGATGGATGGATGGGTGCCTGGATGGGTGGGTGGATGGATTCTGAATCTTTGATCATGACAATTCCTCTCTCAAGCCCTCACCCTTCTTTTGCCCTTTTTGTGATGTGATATGCATATAAGCCTTCCCCCAAAACAAAACTGAAGCATTAATCTCTATATCCCTTTGAAACCCTGAGCATGGAACTGTCACTGTGGTGTACTTGTATGCAATTGTCCTTATCTATCTACCCATCTGCACTATGAGTTTCTCCAATGTAAGGGCCACATTTCTATTCTCTGATTCTTACATCTGGCAACATAGCTAGGGAGAAAAGCAAAATGACTAGTGTCATACGACTTGGGTTCAAATCTCTTACCTTGTTAAATGGTTGACTTTGAAGGCAAATCATGACATGTTAGATTCTCCATTTCTTTACCTATGAAATGGAAGATTCTCAGTATAATTTCTTCAGGAATTGTTTGATGTTTTATAAACATGTATATACATATTCTTTTCTGCACAAATAGAAATATATTATGATATATTATGGATATTAATCTGCTCCCTCCTTTCACTTAAATTTGACAATTTAATTTCAAGATCTTCCCATATCAGCTGTTTTTTCTCATTAATCTACTGGATTGTTGGTCTTTTCTTATCAGGATGTAAAAATGCTTTTTACATTACGGGCATTACTGCTTTGTCCACAGTGTCTCTGCAAATATTGCCTGTTTTCTTGTTTGTTCATGTAGTGAAATTTGTGACTTCTGGATTTTTTTAATATGGAAAGGCCTTCCCACTCTAAGAATTATTTTTAATTCTCTAATGATTTCTTCTAGTACGAGATTTCACTTTTTATGTCTTAATCTTGGATTCATCTATAATTTATTTTATTGTAAGTTGTAAAAGAGATATGAGCATTATTTTTTCCAAATAGTTACCCAGTTGTTTCTATACTATTTATGGAATAATTCTTTCAGTTCTGTAATTATAATTCTCAAGATTATTGTAGTCTAAGTTCTAAGTTAAATGGGTTCAACTACCTCTGAAATTCTCTGTGTTATGCTTTTTTTTCACCATATTCTCAGAAATGTTTTGAAGTAAAAGTTCGTGTCAATGAACTGCTCAAGAATTTTATCTGTATTTTTGAAAGTCTGTTAAATCATTTCATTTATTGCACTCCACACTTAAGACCCTCTGTTCGTGTGATAAATAATTAAAATAGTTGCATTTATTGGGCAACTATTCAATTATACAAGCTTTGGAGGATTTACCTAAGTAATTATCTAGGCATGTGGAGGATTCTGAAATAAATTGTACAGGGTTGAACAGGGACTTTTCCGGCAATTTCCTTGCCAGGCAGTGCCCTGAGAAGTCGTTCACCAGCTCACTTCAGTGGTAAACAGTGGCATAAGAGTCACAGTGGAAGTAGAGAGGGGCTCACGGCTGCTCTGAGCACTGGAAGAAGAGTCACGTGGAAGAGCTCCTTTCGTCTGAACTTGAAGAACACAGCAGTAAGTGAGGTTGTCACTGGAGAGGCTCATTTCAAACAGAGCCAGCACCCGGGCAGGGCACAGCCTGTGAGCCTGCAAAGCACGAGCAGGGAAAGCAACCTGGACCACTGTTCCTCTCCTGGGCTTATATTTCTGACAAAGGATTGTCTACCAGGAGCCCTTTCCCTGCCCACCTGGCTCCCCACCCCGCTGCCCATGGGGTCACAAGAGATTCTGGAGTTGCTGAAGCTCCGCGGCTGCCAGCAATTAGATTCCCAAGGGCCTTTGCACGTCCCTTCACTTTCCTCTCTTTGGTTTTCTCATTTGCTTTACGGCAGGGTCAGGCGCACACTATAGGAAGCATCTGTCACAGGGCCAGGCTCGCGGCTAGGTAGGAACCAAGTTGGAGCTTAGCCATATTGGGTCCACAGTATCTTTTGGAGACCCTGACGGAGTTGTCCAGGTGGAAGAGAGGCCCAGAGCTCCTGACAAGGCAGGGATCAGAATCAAGGAAATGGAGCTGTTGCTTGAAGGGATGGACAAGCTCTCACAGGAGGATACTTGGACGAACAGGGAGGTGAGAGCTAATGATGCAGCCTTGAGCACACCAGAATGTAAGGCCCCTGCAGACCCCTCACAAGGCACCGAACTAGAGAGGAGAGCAGGAGACAGGCAAGTGAGAGGCAAAGCTGAGGAGCTATTCCGGGAACAAGACGGAGCTCTACGGGCTCTGGGATAAGCTGAGCTGAGAGGAGGAGCAGCTACTAAAGTGGGATCTGGGAGAACATATTAGGCTCGTCCACATAATGGCTCGATCAACCAGATGGAAAGGTAGTGAAGGAACTTAGCGTATCTAAGAGCACAGAAGCTCCAGTGGGTGAGCCAGTGTGGCGGGAGAGGGTTGAGGCCCGTGAGAGAAACATCTAGAAGGCTCAGCCTATAGATTGGTGTGGTAGAGTGAGGGGTCCATGGGGGAGTAGACAGAGAAGAGAAATTATCTTAAGATGTTCGAATCCAATTCAAATTAGTGAATAGGAATCTGGAGGATTGGTGGGATTTGGGAGCTTCTTTATGCTAAAAGGAGCACCAATTTTTATTCCAGTAAATATGGTTTAAAATGATGCTTTTGGCATGTGACTCTCATATGGTGCAAGCATATATTTTTATTTGAGTTCTGTTGCTAACATATCTTTCTCTTACTGACTTCTTGTCACATGGTTTGCATCATTTTTGTTAATGGGTCAATTTATTAAATACATTTTTACCTTTCATCAAGTGTTTTGGCTGCTGTTTGAACCTTTATTTCATCAAAGTATTCTCATCTATTGAAATAAATCTTATATCTAGAGTGACAAGGTGTTAGTGGAAAGTACATAGAATTTTCGGAATTAATACCGAGCTCAAGTATTTTCTGCTCAAGGACTTACTGAGTAGGTAACTTTGGACCAGTCATTTAAAACCCACGAGTCTCATTTTTTATGTATAAAATAGGGGCAAAAATCAATTCCAATTTCAGAGGATGTTAGAAGGCCTAAATGAGATTTTGAATGTGAAAAATGCTTTATGAACTGTGAAATGTTATATCTAATTTCTTTGAGTGTATTATCTCATCTGTCATCAGAGCTTGAAAAGAAAATTTACATTACATTACATTTGTGTTCATGTCTTTGTTACTTAAATTCCTTTGAGCATTACTCATCATTTTTGGAAGAATAAATTATGACACCTCCTATGTCTCGTGAACAGCATCTCATAGTCACACCACACCCCTAGCTCTCCTGTATTCTAGGATAACAAAGATCATTTCTACTACTTCCATTTGGGGGTAGGGCTCATTTTCCTTATTCATGGGGTTTCTGAGGTTAGTCCTTTTGTTGAAATAAAAGTGAAATGGGCAGAGCCTGCCTCCTTACGAGAGCAGTGCAAGGTTCAGACTCTGAGGTGTAAATCCCCAAGCACCTTCCCGTCTTCTCCTTGTCCCTCCTACTCATAGATGAGACTACATGTAACTAAGGACTCTCCTTTGCTAAAACCATGTATGTGTGGATGACAATGGTTATCCCTATGTTCTGTCTAGAAGGCTGTGTATTTTTATGTTTTGTGTAGTTTATCACATTTTAATCCCCACAGCAATTTTATGTATTAGTTACTATAATTATATCCACATAACAGATGAGGCACCTACGGCCCAGGGAGGCTGGGTGGTGTCCTCAGGCAGCTGGGTAGGATTTGAATGTGATCTCCTCTGACTGCAGCTCTAGGTTGAAAATCAGATAAACAATGCATAGTTTTTACTATGAGTATGTCTCGTGCAATATTTTACCTGAGAAACCTGCATAAAAGGAATGGTATAACAATTACAAATAGTAACCACAAAGAAGACATGAAGATGGGTGTGCAAACATGAATCAACTCATCCCACAGAATACCCACGCAAAAATAGCGCTTGAAATTCACCGTGCTAGCTTTGGCTCGGTAGGAAAAGGAATTGTCCGTGATCAGAACCGCTCCTTATCCGTGCTCCTTCCCCTGGAAGTGCAGGGCACGTGCTCGCCAGGCTCGGGCTGAGGCCACCCCTGGTTCTCACTTTGTTTCTGGGAGACCTTGGGACTTGACCTCCTATGTAAGATGCTATTCTGAAAATCTGACAAGTGTGGGTTGGAGCGCAAATAGGTAAATATTCCAAGACGCCCAAGCTTTAAAAATAAGTCCTTCATACCATCAACACAGTAACTTAGATGTTTAAAGTCTCTAAGCCTGACTTTCATCACAAAATAACTGAGGAGACTTAATGGGTCTTCTTGTTCTGAGCTTTCCTGTAAACTAGCTCTTACCATACTTGGTCCAAACGCCGTCACCTGTTCCAGACCCATGGATACCACTTAAAACTCAAGACGCTGGCTGCCCCATTTCATAGTTTAGAAAAGAGAGGCCTATTGAGTGCCCAAGGACACGCTGCTAGGCAGAGGCGGCTCTCGCGAGTTTTTAAGCCCCAGTCAGCCTGTCAAGGTAATTAGAAACCGTGACACCGTCCTTCCCCCTTCCCCTCGCCGTGGGCACACAAGCAAAGGTAGTGAGCGGTGGCTCGTGGTGTGTGAGTGAGGCTGTTAGGTGAGGAATCCGACGGCCTCCAGATGCCCAGGCTTTGTGTCCACGGTGAAGGGAGCCGTTTGTGCAGGTCTCCCTAAAAGGCCACTTGAATCTTATATTTTATCTCTAAGTCAGAGGTGGTGGTTAGCTACCTTGTTACATTTTGTTTTCACTTTTTCACTTTCTGTCCTTGTTTTGTTTTGTTTTGTTTTAATACAAGTGAGTTAGAAGGCAAGGCCTGTCTTCTCAAGTCCCCAGCAGGTGCCATCTTCGGCAGTGGCGTGAGACAAGCTTCATCTTTCCATTGGCTCTGATTACACAATGACCCCTGGTCATCAGAAGTTATTCCATTACGTGTAAAGTCCTCTAATAATTTTCTTGGCATGGTTTTCAGTACTCGGAAAGTCCACACGAGTTCTCCACTCTAGCACTGCTAGAATGACTCACCCTTTTACTTTAGCTATGCTTGGAAACAAAAGGAGACAAGGAGCACGTCAAGGAGATGTCAGAAGTGGAGGTGTGGAAAGCACCAGAGAAAATGCCAGAAAGAGCAAACTTTTGATCAGAAAACATATATTTCAGTAAATAAATGTTAATCATGTAAAAATAGGAAGTTTTCATTTTGGCTTGAAGACCATCGATTCATTGAAGACCGGGTGCGTGAAGTTTGAGCTAGTTTCGTCAGCCTCATCAGATGATTTTAATCAAGCTCTCCTTAATAAATCAGTCTTTAAAAAAAAATAACAAACCTGAAGTTCTCATCTTTACTTCCTTCACCTGTTTGGGTCTATGTTGCTTCATCAAATTAGCTTGGGCAAGTGAACTTTATGGAATAACAATTATTTTTGACAAATGGAGAATTGTTTATTCTAGAGACGACTTAAGAAGCACCTCAGACTTCCTTAGACGTGACCAGAATAATCCATCTCTCCTCAGGAAAGCTGTTTAAAATAGCTTCTGGCACCTATATTTTAATTTTGTCTCGCTGTCCGATTACTGACTGCTGGGCGGGCTGGGTGTGGGGACTTTGGAGCACTCTGCAGACCTCTGCGGTGACTTGGGAGGAAGGTGGGGAAAGAAAGCACTTTGGACTCAGGCGCCATGAGCTCACGTGGCCTCCACGTGGCCGTGGACTGTGGGCTGCACTTCCTCGGCCAGGTAGCACCTGGCGATGGGCCAATATGGCCAATATTGCGAAAGTCCACATCCGCCGAGGACCGGCCAGCGTCTGCCTGGGGAGGCTAAACGCCTGGGTGTAAATTTACAGGGCTTCAGAGCTTGTGAAGCAGGCGCTGCGTTACGGCCCCTGCTCGCCACAGGTCTGCACAGCCATTCGAGTACCGCCAAGGCAAGCAATAGCAGAGAATCGCAGCACAGGAAAACGAAAGAATGAAGAAAGGTAGAAGAAAGCAAAATGAAACCACTGAAATAACGAAATGTTAATAGAAAACTTTTATTTCTGGAAATATGTCAAAAAATATGTACTGGAAAATAAACCCTCTCAATTCAAACACGAAGAACGAAGGATAAAAGTTTTAAAATAACTTTTTAACATGCAGCTGAGTTTGTGAAAGAAATAAGTCAACTTCCAAATGACCAAAAGTGAAGAGGGAGACAGAAATTAGAGTGGCTCATTTTTTCCTGATCCCTGGGCCACGGAATTACCATCTGCTGGCGGGTTCAACCTGACCTGTGAGGTGCAGAAACCCCACGAGGGAAAACAGACTGTCCTGCCGGTGGCAAAAGGGGGAGGGACCAGCAGCGCCATCACACTCCAGTGCTCTCAGATGGTTAAAACTGGACACGAAAGACAGACCAGAAAGCATCCACCCCCCAATTAAGACAGACAACGTGAGATGTTTCCTACCTTCGGCTGGCATCTTAGGAGAAGTCTTCTCCTGTGTGGAAGAGCGGGTGTTGATCGAGGCAAAAGGTTCTGAAGTCCTGATTTTGAAGAGGACAGCAAAAGGGATTAATGTATATTTTGTAAGATAAATATGCATCTTACCATTTTAAAAGTAACAGAAATATAGGTCACACTTCAAAATCAAGTAGAGAAGTACAAGAGGAATTTTTATATCTCTGATAAATTAAGAAAAAAGGTCAGATAGGAAGAGATGGACCAAGGCATTGAGAAAACAAAATATAGGATAGTAGATGTGGACTCAATTATATAAATAATGAACCAAGTTTGCCTTCTACAAGACAAAGATTACAGAATTAGATTGCTAAAATTCAAATAATAAAACAAAACAAAAAGTAATTGAAACCATGGTTATGGAAATAAAAGGTTCAGTAGAATGGTGGAAGTAAAGGAAATCTCTCTCAGAAAGTAGAAGTATAAAAGCAAGAAAATAATAGAAAAAAAAGTAAGAAAATTAAAGGATCAGTTTAGAAAGTTCAATATTTAAATAAGAGAAATTCCCCAAAGACAAAGAATAAAGGAAATATAAGGAAAGCAAATATTAAAAAGAAATAATTTACAAAGATTTCCTAACACTTAAGGATACATATTTCCAGAATAAAAGCTGCCACATTTGCTCAGCATAATAGATATAAAATGGGCTATTCCAAGAAACATAATAATAAAGTTACAGAAAAATAGGGACAAAGACAAGTTAGAAGAAAATGAAGCAATTTTTCAGAATTCTGAAGAAACAGACTTCCAAACTGTCATTCCATCTTGGCTGGAAGTGGAAGTCCTCCAAACCAGAGTTCTAAATCCAGTCAAATTGTCATTCAAAGAGGGCAGAATAAAAATATTTCCAAGCATACATAGTTTCAAATTTTGTCTTAACAATCATTTTTAAGAAGCTACCTGAAGGAGTGTTCCATATAAATTAGACAGTAAACCATCAAAAAGGAAGACACAGAGAAGAGGACAATAACAGGGAATCCAGCTGAAGAAGGGGCAGAGGGGGTCCGCAGGCCAAGGCCAGGGTGGCGCATGGGCAGTGGGCACAGGCCTGTGCCAGGCAGCTGGAGGGGCACAGCACTCAGGAGCAGGGCGGCCGTCCAAAGTCCCAGGAACAGCGGAAACAAAACAAAAACACCCACTCGTACCACCATTCAATAGCACAGAACGGAAATGAAAAGGAACCGAACAGTGATAAGAAATGAAGAAGCAAAACGCTCTTTCGCTGATGTTATTATTGTGTACAGAGACTATTCTAAAGAATCTACAGATAAATTTCAACTGCTACAACAATTTGACAAGGTTGATGGACATGGATGAAAATCAGTGTCTAAACATCAATTGAGGAGACATCCAGTACCTGGTCCGACATGCAAAGAGCTTGGAAGTTGTCATTCCCATCCTCACAATAAGAGAAAAGCTGGAAGCTGGAAATCAGCAACTCTTCCTAGAGCCACCAGAAAATGCAGGTCTCAGAGCAAACCACCTCCGCGAACCCTGTGGACACAGATACAGAGAAGCCCAGCTTGCTGGGATCAGAAACCAGCTCCCAAGCCAGCACTGGTTTGAATTCTGAAAGCGTAATTGACTAATTGCTAGAAGGGGAGTGTGGACTAGCCTGAGAGATGGGAGCTCCTGAGAGAAGAGATCGGATTCCTACTCCATACCATACAAAATATCTATTTCAAGTCCATTCCAGCACTACACATGAAAAGTAAGACTTAAATCATCAAAAACTTGGAAAACAGAAGCACTCCCAGAATGAAAAAGAGACTTCAAAAATCCACTCCACAGAATAATGAGAACCAGACAAATTCCAAGGAGCATTTATTCAAGGATATGGATGAATATCAGCAAAAACAGTGAGTTTGCAACACTTCGACTATCCTATTCCCATTTCCATCTCCACAATGCTCAGTAGCAGCCCAGAAACCACAGTACCTGTGAAACTGGTAGCTTAACATTTGCAGCTCCCCAGTGTCCCATCCACAGGCAAAATTAGAATACGCAGATTCATAGAGTCAGAAACTGGGCTGCAGGTTACCAAGGCCTGGGGTGGGGTGGGAGGGGGAGCCGGTGCTTAATTCGTGCAGGGGTTCCTTGGGGTGAGGAGAAGTTCTGTAACTGTCTGGTAGTGGTGATGGCAGCACAACAGGGTGAATATAATTTAGACCACTGAACTGTACACTTGAATGTGGTTAAAGTGGGAAATTTTAGATTCTATACATTGCCTTTGATGATGGCTTAAGTTCCAAAATAAAGAAAAACCACGGGCTTTGTTGGAAGTAGCCACCAGAAAAGCAATATGCTCGCCCCAAACACAGGAAACCTCAAAGGGAAGCATATTTCAGCTTTATTCAGGAAGTGGCCTGGACTCAAAGGACCCGCCTTTAATTTGTTTCCCACATGTAGCTCCCAAAAGAGAAGCTGTGTGTGGGGTGTAGAGAAGCTGGGGGAGGAGGGGATGTGGAGAAGCTGTGGGGGATGTGGAGAAGCTCTAGGGGTGTGGAGAAGCTGCGTGGAGGTTGGAGAAGCTGGGTGGGGTGTGGGGAAGGTGTGGGGGGTGTGAAGAAGCTGTGGGGGATGGAGAAGCTATGGGGCTGTGGAGAAGATGTGTGGGGTGTGGAGAAGCTGTGGGGGTGGAGAAGCTGTGGGGGGGTAGAGAAGCTGCGTGGGGGTGTGAGTTCCAACTGGCCACATCCAGGGTGGGAAACCTTTGAGACTTCTGACCGTCCTCCTCTCTCATCTCTGGCCATCAGTCCAATCTCGCAAAAAAGGATCCGTTTCACTGCACTCACAGGTCAGGAGGCAGACATGCAAGTGGAAAGCACTGCCCGGCTGGCTGCCCACTCCGTCTTGCCCCCCGCCTCCTTTTGGGGAGCGGTAGGAGTTGCACGTCTTACCACTTGCTCAGCCCTAGATTTTGCCCCCCTGTGCTATGGGGTGAAACACTTTGTTTAAATATCCTTCTCTAAAGCTTTTTTTCAATCATCCAGGTAAGGAAAAATGCTAGTTTTATCCTTTGTGATTTGTGCAAATTTGAACCTACTTCAACACATGAAGCGACTTGTGTCCCCTTGTGACATGACGTGAACGTCACTTTCTCTCGAGTTTCTGCGTGTGGAATCAATGTTAATGTCACCTTTTTAGGGGTGCCCTTGACCCGCAGGTGATGAGCTTTGAGTTAGTTTCTGTAATTGCCTGAAGTTAATGAGGAATGACAAGGCAGCTCTCAAATTCGACGTGCAGGTTACTTTGGCTTAGGGCAGCAAATGTGTGCACTTCTGAAAACGAATGGGAGACGCTTTAAAACCCATTCAAAGCAATAATCACTATCCGCTGCACTTGAAGCCCATGTTTGGCTATACTGAATGATAGCTATTGCAATTCAATCTAATATCACTTAAAGGAATTATCCACGTTTACTTGCGATTGATTCCGGGCGTTTCTTTCGCTGCTCCCCATTCAGTATTTGCTCAGCCGTGAGAGTTTGAGCTCTTCTGCACGTCCTTGCCAGCAACCTCTCGTGTTTACCAATGTGTGCGTGTGTGCAGAGGAGACTAAAGTGGTTTTCCTTCCACATGTCTCTAGAAAACCACCTTTCTGTGTGATGGCGGCTCCATCGCATCCCTACACATCGGGTCCAAGTGCTGAGCCGAGGCCCAGAGGAAGCTGCAGCACCACGTGCTCTTCGGAGGTGCCTCTGCCCCGTTCCGGGGGCCCTGAGGTCATCTCACGCCTGGTCCCCTCTGATGCTCCCACTCGCGCTGCCCCGGGAGAAGGGGGAGTGGGCTGCCAGGTGGCATATCCGCAAGGTGAGGAGCCGTCCTGCCCTTCCTGTCCCAGGCGCATGTCTGTGCTGCTGCAGTGCAGCCAGATCATTCGGAACCGCGGGCGAGTCCCATGGGAAGGGCGCCTGCATCCTGGTGGACTGGCAGTAAAGCAACGTTCCATCTCCACCTGCCACCGCCACGTCTTATCGCCATTTGGCCCAGAAGCAGGGTGGGGAAGGGGAGGGTTTCCGTGAGGGCACTCCATCGTCCCCACCAACGTGTCTGCAGAGCACGTCCTCTGCAGGCCTGCTGGGCGAGCTTCTCTTAGTCCTGGTAGAAGGTACATTGTTATCCACCCACCAGAGACGAGAAAACTGAGGCACTGAGATGCCACGTGGGCTTCCAGGGGTGAAAATGGCGTTCAAAGTGTGGCCTCTTTAGGCCAAGGACCACAGTCTTAACACTGTCTGCTCTGCCACTTCAGCAGAAAAGCCAGCGCTGGCAAGATGGGACCTCCCCTTCCATAGCCAATGTTTTGATGTTAGAAGCCTCGAGAGCGATTCAAAATGCAATAGCTTTGCCTATATGTGTTTTCAAGACAAATACATTTTTTTAAAATATTGGATGCCCTTCTACTACTTTTAGGCAGGGATATTTTTTAAAAAGCAATGGCCCATTATCTAATCAAAGTGTTTATTAAGGATTGAGTGCTGATCAGGAATTAGCAACATCTGGGCGCAGTCTTTTATTCAGCCTCCTAAAAGCTTCGATTCTGAAAAATGTTTCATTCACACTATGAGAGTTCAGCGTACATGAGGCCTATGGTTTCAGCTGAAGGTTACACAATGTCACGTTTACACCGGGGGCCTCAGCTTGGAAGGAATTTCACTAATTCCCGTTAACTAAGACTCGTACTTCACTTACCCACGCACATAGATGTTGGAATAGGCTGGTACTCCCAAAGAAGCCAAAGCAGTCCTGCGCTTCCATGAGGATTTTGAAGCTACGGAGGCGTTGGAAGCCTTCTTAACAAGTGGGAGTGATCAACTTGGAACGCAGGTTGGCAGAAACCCAGGAGCCAGAGAAACGGAAGGATAAGGCATATTTTGTGCTGCCCGGGTGGTGGGGTTTGCTGAAAAGAGGATGTGAAGGTCTAACCCTCACAGCAGGCTTCATCTGCAAAGAGATGAGCTTAATGTTCTAGCAGACGTCCTTGCTCTCCGCAGCTTCCAAACCCAGTCACGCTCACGGAGTACGGCTGTTTTCAGACCTCTTAGAACAAGTGCTCACTGAGGAAGGTTCTTGAGCTCATGCACCATCAAAATGAGGGTGAACAAAAAAGCAAAGAAAGAGACGAAATGGGGAAGTAACTCAGGAGTCTGAGGGAACTAAATCACAGGAAGCCGGTTGCTCTGTGAGCCTGGAAAGCAACCAAAGTCAGAGCAGGAAGCAAATGGGCTCCAAGAGGAGAATGAAATAGAATCCAAGAAATAAATAGAATGAATAAGAAGCTTGGGGAGCTCCGTGATTTAATGGCATGGTTGAGAAAGCATATATCTCCTTTCCCATCAGAGAAAGAGCCAGTTAGTCTAGGAAAAACAAACCGTTCAAGAGCAGCAAGAAAAAAGTTAAAGAAATATAAGAAAAGCGTGACCCAAATACGAAGCAAATTAAAACTTGGCATGGTTTAAAGCTACTGATAGACTGTAAGAAGAACGAGTCCCGTTGGCTTGGATCGCAGTGACATTCTCTTGAAAGTAGCACAGACCTTGACATTGGACCCAAAGAAATTACCTCGTCTTGGCAGCTTTTCAATAAACATCATTTAAACAGTCATAATTATGTAAATGCTACTTGTTCATTTTTAATATTTAGAGAAAACAAAGTAGACAAACCTAAAAGACTTAAATGTTTTTACAGATCAGAGTACAAATGTTATCTAAAGCCAATAGAAGTTGGGAAGTGAAATGGAATGAAGTGAGATGGAGGAAAATATAGTCTTTTGAGGAAAGTCAAGAGATGTTTGTCTTTTGACTTTTTTATGTTTCATCATAAAATATGTATAATTAAATTTTTGCTTATTTTTTAAAATATAGTATTTTGCAAGCATCTGAGTAAATAGAAATTTGGGCACTTCCACAGGCATTCAAAGCATCGTCTCCCAAGGTATCCATTTAAGCACATGGCAAAGTTATAAAGGCAATCAACTGTACTGGTTAGAATTAGGCTTGTCTGCAAGTAACAAAGTCCCCATATAACAGAGGTTTATGCAAGAGGAAAAGTCTAGAAGAAGGCGGACCAGGACAGGTGCTTCAAGTCTGATTTTAAAAGTCCCCGGGCCTGGGTGTATTTGATTTTGTTGCTCTGGGGGAGGAGACTTCTTTCAGAAGTCTAGTTCACAACTCCAGAATGGCTGCTCGAGCTCAGGAATCATGTCTGCATTCCCGCCAGCAGAAAGAAGGACGAGAACCAGAAGGGACAGGGATGCACATCAATTCCTGCTGATAAAAAAGCCCTTTATTAAAAAAGCAATTGCTGACTCAATCTCTATGTTTGAATGTTACTCGGCAAAACTGTCACATAGCCACACCCATCTGCAAGGAAACTGAGAAATGTATTTATTCTGCTCACCTAACTTAAACAATTATATATATTTATTCCACTGTGATGATATTTGGAGACAACTGGCAGTATCTGTTTCACCAATAAAACGACAAAGAAAGAATTAGGGTTAGGATAAAAGCAAACAAAGTTTGGAAAAGAACTGAGTATGGGATGGTATAAGTGATACTCTCATCTTTTCCAGAATCATTTCAATAAAGTGTGCAGAAAGCTGAGGATTCAAGAATTGGACATATGGAGGCAACCAACAGAGAAACTAAAAACAGAAATTGTTTTCAAAAATTTCCCCTGGTACATGGACCTTAGGGTCAGGCAAAGCAAGGCAAGAGCCTAATGCCTTTAGCTATAAGCACACCCACATTTATATTTATAAAGCAAAGTTTGATAATGAAACAGTGTCATCAAATGCTAAAAACAGCTCAGATGAGAAAAACGGGAGGTAGACTAACAAGGCCCTGTGCCTGTCTGCAGGAAGCCATAAAATTAGATCCCGTGGGCCATTAAATCTTTACATGAGAGACATGGCTCCCAGTCTTTCCCCTTTCTGCAATTTCTTCAATTGGTGAAATCCGTGTCATATTTCAAAATTTAGGACCGAGCCAACGATGCCACGTGTGGCCTGTCCACCAGTGAGTGGCGAGGCCTGCAGCCTCCTTCACTCTGAACTTGGGTGGAAAGTTTGCTCTGAAGTTCTGAGGACCTGAGCATTATACACAGTCATTCTGATATTACACAATTTTTAAAATAAGCTATTTTTGTTACATCTCCCCCAATTTTTCATTTCCCCTTGAATGTTCACCTATTAGAAGATCTTTAAATCATGGGTATTGCCCCCTCATTCTATCAAGTAAAGCTGTAGAAAGTTAAGAGTAAATGCCCCAGTAACTGTCATTCTCAACCTCCTGTTTAACCACTGCTAAACTCACAAAACTGGAATTCCTGGCTCAAAACATTTTTCATTTTTAATTTTAGGAGGGAGTTGCATATTATTTTTAAAGAAAATACAGCTGTTTAGGCGCTCACAGATACGTATCTGCATGTTAAGACCCTGCGTGTAGATTTTTTTCAATCTAAGGATTGAAAATAGTTTAGTGTGTCTTTAATTTATATTTACCTTACTACATGGCAAATTTATTATCATCCCATATGCTTACTGGCCATTTGACTTTTCCCTCCTATTAATTGTTTGTTTAAATCTTTTGCCCCTTTTTCTATTTTTCATTCTTTATCAGCTTGTAGGAGCCCTACATACATCAAAACAGACCTCTTTCGTTCATCTGTGTTGCAATCATTTTCTCTACTATTTGACTTTATACTTTGATTTGTCATAAAATTCATACAATGACATTTTTGTTCCTTTTTAAAATAATGTACAGTTTTTGTTGTTTTTAAAACAAGCATCTGAGTGTGTATAAACTTGGGCACCTGAGCCACAATTCACAGGAACAAGTTCGTGCCGGGAATAAACCGGCCGCTCCCTCGTTTTTCCCAGCAATGGAATCAGGCACTTGCTCCAGCCCACTGGCCTCTGTAGCTCAGGGCACGCCGAGCAGGCGAGTCTAGCCTGGAGGACAGACTCAGAGACAAGCACCAAATGACTCACAGCCAAAGCTGTGGCCACCCGCCATCCTTCCCCTTCCTGTACCAAAAACAAATGCAGCAGACAGAGACCTGGCCCTTCCCTTTATAATCATCCTAGGAATTGCAGGAGGGAATATTTTGTGGTATGCTGGAGGAAAACAATCTGAATCAGAGCATACTTTTGTATTACATCTGTAAATTGGTGTCACAAAGTAGTCATTTAATCAATTTCCCAGAAATACTGGTGGGTTTCCTTATCCACATTCCACAGATGCAGAAACTGTGCTCCACACAGTTGGGTAGTGGCACCCCAAATGGGACAAAATGAGCAGCAGAACCGGACGAGGACCCAACTGCAGGCCGCCTTCCAGGTACTTAAAATTCTACCTCAAAGTTCTATGAATTAAAAGAAAAAGGAATAATTAAATACATTCCGCTAGGCTCTAAGTATTTTTTCTTAATGCATAATTCTAAAAGCAGGGCCTGGCGGGGTTTTGTGGCGGGGATATTTCCTTCTGTTTGCTTCTTCTTGGCACGTATGATCAGGAGGTGCAGTTATCACCCCACCAGGATTCTTCTGAGAGTTGGATTGCAGCTGTCAGAAGTAAGAAGACACAGGAAACAGATACTCTGACTTATTTTCAGTGAGACTAGTTTCCAGAATAAACGTGCTTGCTTTGTGCCCTTAGGCTTTCTGTTTTAGCTAAAATGTTCTTCCTGTCCATGTCTGAAAACTGTTTATTGAAGAAAAAGCCCTAGGATCTCAAAATAATAATTTTTTTAAAGTTATTTAGAGAAATAATTTTTTTAAAGTCTATTTTTGAGCTCTTGGTTTAAATTTACTTCAGCAGAGACCACAAAGAGATGGAGCACAAGCTTTGGGTACGTGCAGGTGCGAGCCCGAAGCCTGGCTCTGCCCCTGGCCACGCCCTCAGCGCCGTGACGAAGGTGGCAGTGGCAACATCAGCGCCCTGGCCCTTCGATGGCCTGTTACCATGTGCTTCACAGGATTACCGCACCGAATAGCCACACAACCTGCTTTAGTTTGCTGGGAGCTGCTGGGAGCCATGTACTAGAAGAGGGTAGGCTTTCAGCATGGGCGCTATTAGGTTAAAAGGCACCATCAGGAGACGCCTTGCCTCGGCGCTGCAGCTGGGCCACCTCCAGGGCGGCTTCTGCCTCCCCTCCCGGCTGCTGCCTTCGGCTTCCTGCTCTCCTGGCGTCCTCGCTCCAGGCTCCTCTCTGTCCCTGCAGCTTCCTTCTGTGTCTGTGGCTTTTTACTCCTGTTTATAAAGGACTCCAGTGAGAGGATGCCGATCCACCCTGGGCTACGCCCTCCTGGAGCAAGCTAATCACATGGCCCTTAACTGATCTAGTCAAAGTCCACAACTGGTCCCATTCAAGAGCATAATTTTCTGGGGTCCACAAAAGACTCAAACTAACACACAACCCAGCAGGGCTCCACGGTCTCCTTGTTACCAGTGGGGGAAAGTGTCCTATTTACAGAGCTGCTGAGGTGAAAAGCAGCAGAGCAAGAAGGTACTGCCACGGGGAATCTGCACGTAACTGAGCCCCACGAGGCCTCACGGAAGAGGTGCTGGTTTACGAGTCGATGACAGCAAAGTCCAAAGGAAATCAGAATCTGCCATCTTTCTGAGAGCCATAGTTGAATTTACTAGCTGTAGTTGAAGATAACTTTAAAAAATGAATTTGAGGTAAGAAACGAATTATACAAGATACAATTATTTTGGAAAGAAAAGTATTATTTAACACATTTCCTCATGTGATCTGGCTCCAGATTGTGAAGTGACTTTTTCTGTGCTGGAGTTCACTCAGATCCCATCTTGGTACAATGTGCGTGCAGATCTAGCTCTAAAAATAACCCTTTGTATTTTGGAACTCATAACTAGTCTACTAAGCAGGAGGAAAAAGGATTTTCAAGATTCTCATTCTCTTATTGATCATAGGTAAATTGCTATAAAGCATATCATTTGTTATCTCTGTTATGCCAGATGGATAAAAATTTTTAAATGTTCAAGTAAATTAATTGTGTATAATTGTTCAGGGATCTCACCCAGTGGGACATCCTTTTTCCAGATCTGTTAAGAGAGTGGGTGTTTCACTTGGGAGATTTTTTTTCACTGATTTCCCATATAAGATCCTGTATCCACTGTCAGACTCTGGAAAACTCCACTGGGATCGAAGAGTAGCCGAAGCACAGCCAAATGGCCTTTTATGAAACCAGTGTATACAGAGGGTTAGGGGAACTCCGTCGGTTTAGATTTTCTTGCAGGATCTTCTTTGTGCATTTCACTGTGGTTTGAGTAGATATACAAAGCCAGGGTCTGACACCAAGGTGCCATTAAATTAAAACAAAGACATTTCTCTTGTGTCTCAGCTTTATTTTGGAGAACAAATCAAAACCAATGAACAAGTGTGCACCAACTCAGAGAGAGGAAGGGATGGCAGTAGGTTGGTTATTTTTAGTGGACCTACTTTGTATAACAGAGTATACGCTAGAAAAAGAGAGATTATTTTTTTCCAAATCTGAAATTGGCAGCACGAAGAGGCAGCCTTGTTTCCCTGCCCACAACTTACCTTCTATTATAATTTTAAGAAAAGTTCTGACAGAAAAGAAGAATTTTCCCCTTGCCTCTGAAAATTTGACATTGACATTCTGTGCTCTCCAACACACGTGGCTACTTAAATTTAAATTAATTTAGGGTGAATAAATTAAAAATTCACTTCCTCAGTCATACTAGCCACATTCAAGTGCTTAGTAGTCGCAAGTGACTAGTGGCTGCCACATTGCACGAGAGGGATAGAAAACGCCCGTCATCGTGGAAAGCGCCATTGTGCAGTGCTGACTGTAGGTAAGGCATCCTGTGAGTGCCCACTACCTCTGATGATCTGCCAATATGGGACTCACCCCATTATCTCTTTTTATCATGAGACAATAATTAAGGTTAGTCAAAATTTCATTATTCCTTGTTAATCAAAAGTTTTTTATTACAGAAATTAGCCAAACGTCAGTAAGAAAAAATTGACATTGCAACAGAAACTAAAGTATGTAGTGTTGACTTAGCAGTCAAGAAGTAAGCAGCAAGAAAATCAATATCAGATAATAGAAGGTTGAAGAGCCCTCGATGGTGGGAAAAACATTTTATTAAACTGTTCCCCTTGACCACATGGAAAGCAGAACAATTTCCTCCAGTTCTTTGACTCCAGGGGAAGGGATAAACCATGTATCTTGGATATAATTGGCTATATTTAGCAAGGCATTAGAAGAAAAACTTGAGTTTGGGTGAAAATTACCAGATTTTTAAAAGAATAAAGTAAGACTTTAAATTTTCGTATTTTCAGATTTGGAAAACCTGAGCTTATAGACTCAAAACAGTAAGAAGAATACTGAGATATGTTGAGTAACAAATGGTCAGTAGATCTCAGCCTCACCAAAATCCAATTAGAAACATAGTTTCCACTTGAGCTTATTATCTCAGGTAGACTCAAGGTAGCCCCAGTAAGTTTAGAAAGGAAAGTTTGTGGGCCAGAAAGCGAAGAAATACATGACTGAAAATTATGTCTGAAAAAAAAGAACTTCTTGTGTAGCCATTGCCATAAGGAGATGGTGGTGAGAATATAGATGAGTTTCCTACAAGTCTCTGGGGAACTATATTACCCGAAAAAGCAGAAAGCCTGAACAATCAATCAGCCAATCAATCAATAATAAATCAAAGCTTCTTGTCATTTACGAGTTAAACAGCTTCAGGCACTAGCAAGAGGAAACCTCTGAAAGCTGAGCAGCCCTGTCTCCATGCAGACGTGGAGAACAAGAGTCAGGAGAGAAACTCCCAGCAGATGGAAGTGCCACGGCAATGAGGAGGCAAGGGGGTTCTCCTTGGAAGAACTGAGGTTTAAGAAGGCAACGGCCTCCACCTCCACCGAAAGGGACCCTCATGGTACATGGCCATAGAGATTTCAGTGACCATGAGTTTCTCCCATTTTTCCTCTTTGTAAATGGGAGATGTTGTACCTTGTCCTTGAGCGCTATTATATTTGGGGTAAAGGTAGGGACATTTCTTTAGTTCAGAGATTGCCATGCCCCCAGATGCCACAATGAGCCCTGAAGGAGAGGACATCATGTTGCCTGAGATCCTAGACTCTAAGCTGTAGAGAGTCTAGGTTGTCTCAGTTGAGGAAAGGTGAGTAGGAAGAAATGAAATGGATATTTGCCCCAGTATCCAGATTCTCCTCTCCTCTCTGGCCACAGAGCAAGGCTACCTGTCCCAGCTTCACCTGCAGTCAGGTGGGCAACATGGACATGAGTGCTGGCCATGGAAGGTGATCCCAAGGGACACGTGCCGCTTTCAGGCAGGGGCCACAAATACTTTCCCCTGCTCTTATCTCCCTTTCTCCATCATCAGCTGAATGGGGAGGACTGAGAGTCTGGGGCCAGGAATACTTTCCCCTGCTGTTATCTCTCTTTCTCCATCATGAGCTGAATGGGGAGGACTGAGAGTCTGGGGCCACGAATATTTTCCCCTGCTCTTATCTCTCTTTCTCCATCATCAGCTGAATGGGGAGGACTGAGAGTCTGGGGCCACGAATACTTTCCCCTGCTGTTATCTCCCTTTCTCCATCATCAGCTGAATGGGGAGGACTAGGGTGTGGAAGAAGACAGCGCCCAAACCATCCAAGCCCAGCGCCTCCTGCCCTTCACCATGGGAAGCGAGCGAGACTCAGACTTTCACTCTGCCAAACCTGAGATTCGAGGTTGGCTTTACAGCAGTTAGACACTGCTGGCTGATGTGCCAAGACTTGGTTTCCAGGCCCCTAGAAATAGGATTTTTCAGTTTTGCGAAGAGCTGCATGGAAGATTTGGTGTTACGTGCAGAAGAGAAAAGGTGTTTCCCCCACAGCTTCTATGACCAAGAAAGGGGGAAAGGAATGGAGATGTCCTCATCCAGGGTAGACATTGTGGCTCCACAACCATATTTTTCTATTTAGTTTTGGGGACACTGAAAGATAAACTTCCTGATTTTACAGGAACATTAAAACCAGGCCAGCATGTCTTCTAGGTTAAAAGGCTTTAAGTGGTAACACCTTCCCATCCCGTCTCAAAACGCAGCCTCTCGGTGGTAAAGTGCCCATGGGCCTCGACCTGCGTTTCTGAAGAGCGGTGGTCAGAGCCTGTTACCCTCCGCTCGCCTTGTAGAAAGGAAAACACATCCCAGCATGGTGCCGGGGCCTCACAGCCTAGCAGTTAGGAGGATCTCCCAAAGGCTCCCCAAAATAACATTGTCTGGAACGCCGCGGAGATGCTCAGCGAGGCAGTCGCTGGGACGGGAGCCACCTCGCCCTCCTGGCACCCCGAGGGCTGCCGGAAAAGTCCCAGGCGCTCTCTGCTCAGGCACAATGGGAGCGAAGCCTGTGATTGGGAAGTTGCAGGTCAGTTATTTCCTTGAGAATATGTAATTTGTCACCTTGGAAAATATTTTTCTTTTTCTCCATGATTCTCAGAAATCAGGTGCCGGGAAGCCGCAAGGCGAGCCGGCTGGTCCCGCAGGGTGGGACGGCCCGGCCGGGCGCTGCCACCGCCAGGGTCGCGGCCGGCAGAGCAGGGTGCGAGCAGCCTCAGGCGCGGCGACCACGAGTGCCAACTACAGCCTAGACCAGGCACAGGTGTGGGGCCCGCGACAGGGATCTGCACGTGGCACCGCCCGACGAGGGCGCATCGGACACTGCGGCAGTCTCGTAGGGTGCCGCTGCGGCAGCACGGGGGCTGCGGCTGCCTGGAGATTGGGGATGAGCTAGTCCTTCAGCATTCCTTCTGCACGGAAGTCGGAGGCAAAACTAGCGCCTTTGGACTTGGTAAGCCCGGGCGTCTCTTGGAAAATTTAAGGAGAAAGGAACCCCCGAGAGTCTGAATGCTTATTTGGCATATGGACCATGCACAGGTTTGAGGAGGTGGTGCGAACCCCAGGGGAGTGACATTGCCCACTCCTGGCACTCGAGAGCTGCCTTGGCGAGGACGCTGAGCTCGGCCCTTTGCTTCTCTGTGAATGAGGCGATGGGGCGCACGCGAGCTCACCGCTAGGACACGCCAGTGGCCTAGGTGCACGCCTCGCCTTCTGATGCCAGGCGCCCAGCGTGGTCCTGCGTCCACGCATTTGCCATCCCGCCGCGAGCGCTGCCTCTGGGCTGCGCACGGCTCAGCCTATCGCTCTCGGCTCACGCAGCCCTTGGGGCCGCCATGGTTCTGTGCGGTATCCACAGGCTTGGAAACAGCCACTCTGCGCTGTGGCGATCGGCGAGCCCTTGCTCCTGGGACGTCCCAGGGACGCAGAGCAGTGGTGTGGCCATGGCACCTGAGTAAAAGGACGAGAATGCAGCACTGCTATTTAGAGATTACCATTTTCAAATGTGGCATGACTCGATGCTCTTCATAAAACTGTCACAGTCTTATATTTATGACAGTGTGATGGATCAGACACCATGGATGTTCCTCATGCAAAGCAATTCAAACTGCTGAAAACTTTCCAGAGTATTCGCAAAGCTGGCAAGAAGGGAAAGAATCTATGGAAGCTAAAACTATTGTGGAAGTAGAAATCTCAAGAGGTAAGGAAGCACTAAAACTTGCTTTTGGATAAAAACCCAGATGCTAAATCACTATCACCTGAGCCTCTCTTTGAAGGATGCACAGAGTTCCAAGGACACGAGATGAGATGAGAGCTTCCCAAGGTGCTGAAACAAATAGGAGATCTCAGTATGACTCTGTAATCCTAGCTGTCTATGCCCTGTATTTAGGATAAATGAAGAATAAACTCATCTTATGGAAGGAGCGAGCATGGAAGCATGCCCATTCCAATATTGGCCGAGGAAACAGAAATCCTAAGAACTGGTAACCACAAGACACTCTTCAAAAGTGTCTGATCTGCTGCCAATCCTAGATGGGCACATTTTTCACTTCAGGTATTGTATTTTTCAGCTTTAGAGGTTCCATATTTTTTGTCTTAATTTCTCTTTTCTGAGGTTGTTTTCTTTTAACTCCCTAAAGACATGCTTTAAAGTTCCCATCTGCTGATTCCATCGCAGCTGTCATTCCTGGGTTGTTTCTATGATCACATTTTTCTCCTGGCTCTATGTGGCATCTTTCTGCCTTTGTAGATCCAGTGATGTTTATTGGATGTTGAGCATCATTAGTTGCATCATCGAATGCTGAATTCTGTTGTCCCCCCTAAGCAGTGCTGGGCAAGCAGTTAAGTCACTTGCAGCTCATCTGAGCACCTTCAGAGCTTATTTCCAAGCTTTGCTGGAGTGGTGCAGAGTGCCCCTTATTCTAGGGTTAGTTTAGCACTGCTCCTTAGGCACGGCTCTCCTGGGGTCTCTACTGCATGCTCCAGGTGTCCAGTGGTGTCTTTCTACCCTGACCAGTCAGAAAGAGAAGGCCTGTCAGCTCCATGTGGGCTCGGGAATTGTTTGTCTTGCAGATTCCTGGTGTTTCTGCCTGGCCTTGTGATTGAGTTTCACTACACACATGTCTAGATTAATAGTCAACAACAAACCCAAGAAGATCCTTACGCAGGTTTCGGGAGCTCCCCCTTCTCCGGTACTCTGCCCTGAAAACTTGGCTGCCTCCACCTCCTGAATCCCAATCTGTCTCCTCAACTCAGCCAGGGTTCCCAGCCTGCTTCGTGTTCCCATGTTTCTTTAAGTGCCTCTGGGAAGAAAGACAGGGTAAGTGTAGGGCTCCCCTCGCGTTTCCCTTCTCCCAGGTATCACCATCTTGGTCCACCTATCAGGCAAAAATCTGAAAATAGTCATTTCATAAGTGTCATCATGGTCATTGCATAGTATACATAGGCAAAACTTGTTGAAGTATGTACTTAAAATGGGTGTGTTTTGCTGTATATAAATTATACCTTCATAAAGGTTGCATTTTTCAAACTATAAAGATGATAATACTGTGATACATGTTACTCCAGGTATCAAGAATTATTGTAAAGATATAGTAATTACGATAGTGTAGTACACAGAATAGTAGAACAGAATAAAAGAACCAGCACCGTATATACACATATATTCAAATTTCCATCGTGACAGAATAGGCAATTAGGATCAATGAGAAAGAATGTAAAAAATGGTTCTAGGAAAATTGGTTATTTATATCAGGAAAGAAAAACACAATCCCTAAGTCACATCATATTAAAAATATATAGGTTGATGAAAGATCTAAATGTAAAAAGTAAAGACAAAAAATTCTTGGAAGATAATACAGGAGAATATGTTTACATTTTCAAATTAGAAAAGACTTTCCTACATGCAAAAATATAAATAAGAGAAAAGATTCACAAATTTGACTACATTAAAATTTAAATATTCACATCATGAAAAAATACCATAAAGAAATTGAAATGGCAAGCTGCATACTGTAAGCTGATAACTGCAACATGTAATTGAAAATGAAGTTAGTGTTTTAGTTTTCTGGCTGCTAAAGCAAATACCATGCAGTGGGTTGGCATAAACGATCGGAATTTATTGGGTCACAGTTTTGAGGATAGAAGTCAAAATCAAGGTGTCATGAAAGCAATGCTTTCTCCAGATGACTGGCGTTCTGGGCTGGCTGCTGGTGCTCCCTGGTCCTTGGCTTTTCTGTCCCATGGCAATGCACATGGCGGCCTCCCCGGCTGCTCACTTCTCCTCTGTGTCCCTGGACTTCCATCTTCTGGCTGCTCCCTCTAGTGATCTCTCTCGCTGTGACTGTCCATGGAAGGCCTTCTGTAGCAGGATGGAAACCCATCCTGACGGAGAGCGACCCCTTAACAGAATTCACCTATCAAAAGGACCTCTTTATAAGAGGATTGAATTAAGGCATGGATTAAATTTAAGGACATGTTTCTCTGGGGTAAACAGCTTCAAATCACCACAGTATATGTTTATCAAGAACATATAAGGAAGCCTACAAATCAATAAGAAAAAGAAAATCTTCTCTAGAAAAATGAGCAAAACTCTTGAACAAGAACTTCAGGAAGAGACTGCATGGACGGTGAATAAACATGAAAAGCAATCTCATAAGTATTTAGGGAAATGCTTAAAACCCAGAGAGAGATTATCAAGAGCTGAGCTGAGCTGAGAAAGAGCTAGGCTGAGCTGCCAGGTGTTGAAAATGCCCAATTAAGACAATCAAAGCCAAAATGGAAATAACTGTGAAGACTTTAATCCCTGCAATGGTAACAGCGAGAGGCTCACCCAGAAAAAGGGGCCGGGTCCGGGTCCCGCATTCCGTCTCCCCTGGGGAGCGGCACCACCGAAGTCCAGAGGCCTCAGCACAGACGTGGGAGCCCCAGTGCCTGGGGAGCCCCCAGCTGTGTGGCCCTGGCTGCAGGGAGGGGGCTGCAGTGGGAAAGTCAGGGAGAAGAGGCTTTCGCCACTCCTCCCCAACACAGAGGTCTCACACCTGGGCAGGCTCAGGTAAGGTATGCTGATACGGGCACATGTGGCCAGCCAGGGGCTGAGACCGGCACTGCCACCCCCTGAGAGGCTGCGGGGCACTGGCCATGCACCGAGACCTGCAGGTAAGGCCTTTGTACCTTCCTGCAGTCAGACTTGAAAATCGCACTGGGATTTGGCCAGGAGCCAGACTCCTAAGGTATCGTTTTCCACTTACCAATTTTGCAAAAATGTTAAAGTCTGACAATATGAGGTGTTGGCAATAATGTGGGTAATAGGAACTATTTTCACTGGTGGGAGTGAAAGTTTTTATAGGCATCTTGGAAAAAATGGGATATTCTAGCAAAACTAGAATAACCTGTCAATAACAAACCCAATAACCTGTGAATTCTCCTAGAAGCATTTGTCTAGAGAAACTTTCACACATGGGCACCAGGAAAACCTTAAATATTCCTAGCGGTTCCCATCATATCAAATAACAGGAAACAACCCAAATATGTGCTGGGATTAGTAGATTTTGATGTACTCATACAGTGGAATAATACATAGCAGTGAGGACTAACCACAGCCATTTAAGAACAACTAAACAGTTTTTCTGGAATATAAAAAACTTAATATATTGTCTAAGTATCCTCTGAAGTGGAATCCTCTAAATACTTTACCACACGGGCACAATCTAAGCAAGGCTTAGACTCTGAAGTTTGGTACACACACACGGTAGTAGTAGTCTTTGTTCTGAAAGTTTCTGCTACAAATCTCTTAGTTAAAACATTGAAAGACAATAACATAAAAGCATTTCTAGACCTGAAGAGCTGGCAGTGCACTTTGATCGACTACTAGAAATAGAGGACAGCATGAGGTTTGCTTCCGAAGCGTGACGGGGGTCCTGGAGACGCAGCTTTGCCCACTGCCCTCCGCTTTCAGCCCTGAACCTGCAATGCCAGGGCCTCTCAGCAGCCAGTGCCTCCCACACACCCTGGAAGAAATTGGCCTGTTTTAGACATGGACCACATCAAGAAATAAAATAAGCAATAAAAAGATGAGCCCACTGCAGGCCAGCCTTTGTTTCAGAAGTCTGAGGCATTTTTTTAAAAAATAGTGCTTCAGAATATATTAATAGTAAATTCTCAGAAATGTGACTCAAACGAAGTTTATAGTGGGAAATGCCACATTTAACGATGTGGCTGATTTCTATACTTTGTTTTGTTTTGTTTTTTACGGAATTCATTTTCAGGGGAAAAAAAATGCATTCTGGCCAGAAAACTCATCTTTGCAAGGCATTCATTCTAGAACACTCTCTCATCATCTTTACAATGATAAAGGTGAGACTTTACTTTTACTTTCTTAACTCTTTCTCAGAACTTAGCAATAGTTTCTGTGTGAAGCTGGGTGTTTTGAGCTACCAGCTTCAAACTGAGCTCATTGTGACCTGCCGTGCTCTGAGGAGTCAGCCGTCAGTATGCCAGCTGGCTTCGGCTTCTCTCATGCCGTTTCAAATATGCCTATTTATGACTCCCATAGAATCCTGGAACTTAGCAATTTGCTTGTTTCCCTCCCCGGGAAGGAAACATATTAGTATATGAAAATCAACCAATAGTATAACTGAATGAAAAAGTTATCAACATCGCACCTTACCCATGCAAACCGAGTCAAAGCAGGCACCCTACAGTCTGGAACTCGTGGGTGAAGTGGAGACTCCAGCCCAGAAGGCTTGTGCAGCTCTGCTGGGGGAGAGTGACTGACATCAGCACCAGGGAAACGCCTAAAAGCTGAAGAAATGCACTTGATGCAGGAAAACAGTTATGACAATACAGTAATCCTGGTTCTCTCATTTTGTTTTATGGATTTGCAAAAATAGCTAGTCTTTTATCCAGTATATAATAACGTTAAAGATAGAAAAAATAAATAAATAATGAAAATGACAGGGACAAAAGTTCCAAGTGATAAAATTCATTAAAGATTAAAAATGATAAGAATAAAATATTACTGATAGAGTTTGGACTTGTAAAATGTTACCCAGACAGAGTGAACCTGTTAGAAATAATAGTCCCTATAGAAAAATGCACAGAGCAAAAGTTGTAATCCGTAAATTTTTTTAAAGAGAAGTTTAGGTTTACAGAAAAATCATGCAGAAAATACAGAGTTACCATATACCTCCCTATTTTTAACACTGTTTATCAGTTCAGTACCTTTGTTGCAATTCGTAAAAGAATATTTTTATAATTTTCCTATTAACTATAGTCCGTGGTTTGCATTAGGGCCATTGTTTGTGTTGTACAGTCCTGTGTGTGTGGTTTTTTTTTTTTTTTTTTTTATTTAATTCTAGTAACCTATAAACAGCATAAAAGTTCCCCTTTTAAACACATTCAAATGTGTAATTTAGTGGAATTAATTACATCCACAATGTCATGTAAGTTTCATTAGAGACCAAAACTACTAATAAATTAAATATTTACTCTAAAATTTACAGGAAAATTAATGGATTCCAGTGAAATAATTTCAGAAAAATAAAAATGGAAATGGAAACTATTGGAAACAATTTAATTAATTAAAATAGAACACTAATTTAAATGATTTAATGGAATTTGTTCTGGAATATACTATCTGTGATGATCAGGCTAATGTGTCAACTTTGACAGGTAATGGTGCCCAGTTTTTGGTCAAGCAAGGACTGGGCTAATTGTAATACACAAGAATTTCGCAGACTTTAATCCTCAGTGACTTATTGTATAAATGGTTGATTATATCTACAATCAACTGAGATTGCCTTCAGCAATAAGAGGCGCCTCATCTGATCAGTTGAAAGATTTCAGGCTTCAGGGAGAGAATTCCCAGCTCTACTTCAGACAGCAAGTGGCTCCTGGGAGCTCATTGAAGCCCCTGGCTTGCAGTCTGCCCTACGGGATTTGAACTTGTGCATCCCCACATTTACATGAGACAATTTTCTAGAATCTCATAAATATATAGATATCTCTTGTCAGTTCTGTTTCCCTAGAGAACCCCGACTAATATACAACCTAAATGAAGATTTAGTGATGATGTTATAAAAAATGTTGGATAATTTTGGTTAACATATTTGTTTGGGAAACATTTTAGGTGGCAAAATATAGAGTCTAACCATTCCAAAGTCAAAGATAGGACAGGAAAAGTGGTGCAAAGAAAACTAATAGCTATTTCTGAGATGTTCTCCCATTCAGTCATCCCTCCACCAAACAAACGTGCTATCCTTTCTGAGTTTCCCCTTTGTTTCTGACTAAAACTTTCATTGTCATTCTATATTCCTCCTATTCCCTTACAATTAACTCAATTTGCTATCACAACCAAATAATTTTATCTGCCAGAATTCATTCTTCTCTGTATCTCTTTGGTATAATAATTGTTACATTTTAAAATACAAGTCTCATCATGCCATCAGCCCACCCAAAAATGTTTGCCTTCTGTTTCTAGTTATAACAGGTTAACTGGTACCAGAGTAGCCCTCCCACCATAAAAAAAAAAAAAATTTAAAAATAAAAATAAAAGTTTTGAAGAGACTATTTTCAGGTATTGAATAACAGACAGTGTAAACCTGTAATCCTTTGGAGAATGAAAACACATGAATGAACCCACACCTGTGCCCCAGCTCTCTGCCCAGGAATAATTTCCTACAGGCAGCACAGGGAAGTAGAGACCAAATGAGCATGGTGACATGGTGAGCTAGAGGCCAGAGATCAGAGCCCAAAGTTTCTGAAATAACTCGAACAGAAAGTATTGTGTTGAGTACCAGAGGAGGCAGCTCATTGGAGAGGAGGCCCCAGAATTCTATCCGAGGGTTCCATGGAGGTCCATAGCTGAAGGATTTGGTGCATATACCCAGGCTGAGACCCCACAAAGTGTAGGAGAGAGAAGCTGCTATGATGCTGAGAGTGGCACACAGTGCTAGCAGATGACGACACTATGGCCCAGCCACAGCACCCAGACGTTGCGAACACCCTGGCATCCAAATGAAGCCTCATAAAGTTCACACCTTAGGAGTAAGACCACAGTCTACAGTAAAGGCTACTCCAGATCCAGCCTAATGAAGCTGAAGACCAAGTTTTGACAGGTCAAGAAGAGCTATAGTAAATTAACTATTGCCCAAACAAAACTTAACATTACTTAAAGGAAGACAACTCAATCAGGACATCCACAGAACATCTACTATGTCCAACATAATATCAAAAATTACTAGACATGAAGAATCAGGAAACTGGGTCCCATGTTTTTTTAAAAGGCCTGTTATGAACAGTTATAAAGAAAATGTGACTTTAAATTTTAAGAAATGCCTATTTCAAGTATTCTACTTTTCACTCCCTATTTTGAAAGCTTCCTTATGCACACACAATATCACCACCACCAGATCCACATTTTCTGGAAATATGTCTGAAGATTTTGGATGACTTTTTTGGCCTCTGATGTGTTTTTTTCTCATAAAGTCTTTACACATGTACCCTATAAGTGCTGTCCACTTTTATTGCTAAGAGAATCCCACCGTCTAAGTCTAGTTTTTCAGGATTGTATACTAGATATGTTTTTTCTTGTTGCTGTAACAAATTCCTATCTACTTTCTGGCTTAAGACAAAGCAAATGTATTGTCTCCCAGCTCAGCTGGGCTCAGGCGCCTTGCTTCCCACGGCTGAACTTGGAATGTTAGTGAGCCAGGCAAGCACCTGGAGGCTCTGGGGGAAGAATCCACAAGCAGGTTCATTCGGGGCTCTTGGCAAACTCAGTTCCTTCTGGGCATAGGGGTGAGGTCCCCGTTTCCTCGGTTCCTTTAGGCTGCCTGCACTCCTCATCACGCAGCCCCACCACCTTCGAACCTGTACCAGCGGATAGAGTCCTTCCCAGGCTTGGAAATTCTCCAACTTCCCCTTCTGCCAATCTACTATGCTGAGAAAATTTTAGCTTCTAAGGTTAAATGATTAGATCAGGCTCACCCATCCCATTGCCCCTGGAGTATCTTTAGATCCTAACCTTATTACATCAGCAAACTCCCTTTTTCCATGTAACTTCATACATTCATGGGTTCTGGGGATTAGAGCATGGACAACTGTGGTGAGCTTTTCTGTCTCCAGTACAGCATCTGCCCCACGAGGTCTTTTTGATGTTGGGACAAAGCTTCCTGCTAAGGTCACCCCTCTGCAAAGCATCCAGGGCAGGCTGGCTGGGCTAGAGCTGGTGCTGGGGCCTGAGAACCATACAGTTTGCTTGTGGCACTAAAACATAAAAAAAAATAAGAGGATGTTTCTGTTTGAGTAAATCATGGGGAAATCAACCTTCCATTTCTATTTGAAAGGCAACCGGAGCACTTCATAAATGTTTATGCATTATTATTCTACTGCATATCACATCATAATTTGGCATGGTGAATACATTTACCTTGGTGCTTATATGATTTTTTATTAATTGATATTAATTTCTGCTTCCCAAACATATATGTACTTAAAGCACCTGTTCTCAAAGTTTGGACTGCTGGAATCTAATAGAAGAGCAATGGAGTAATTATGTTCGTCAATTGTTGATACAAAAAACTGCCACAAATAACTACTTTTTTAACCAAGGTGCTTCACTTAGCAGACACTGTTAAGTGATAGACACTGGACCAGCAAGAGGTCTGAAATGTTTGGTCTTACACAGAAGCATCCTATGCCTTTCTTCACATTTCAAAGTAAAGCATCTTGACTCTCTGGAGTTCTAATCATTGTTCGATGCTTTAGCACATTAAGCACGAGCACTCTTATTGCCTGTGCTATTTGCAAGTTAGGTAATATTTTCTCTTTATATAATCAGGGAAGGGTTAGATACTTACCTCTGCATGCAGCTTGGAATTTAATCTCAAATCTCACTAATGCCAGAGGCAATGCTATTTTGCTATTTTTACGAAATCATATTGAAAATTGACTGTTCCTTCTCGAGGACAAGATAAAATATGGGGGAATCCCTCAGGAACAAAACCCTGGCTATCTTTATTTCTAAACCTGGGAAGTAGTCAAGGGGGAATGAGGTTGGGGAGCCAGTCAAGCCTCCATGTTAACTTCTCTAGTTCTTTAAAAACCAGGCTTTTTAAACATAAATGCAAAAATGTGGCTTTTCCCTTTGTCTATGTTTCTTCCTTGGAAATGAAATGGCATGGAAAAGCGCATGCTGTGTTCTAGTCGAAGGCAGCTTAGCTGCGTGTGTACGCATGATATTTAATTTAGTGGTGTTGATAGGATGAAGCAAGCGTCAGTTCACATCTTCCGCACGAGGACACATTTGAGTTTATCTTTGCCTTAATCTCAAATTATAAATGTTAAAAAACAGAACAGTACAATCCCACCAGAAAATAATTCTGTAAAATTTTCCGTCCTGCAGTCAGTGCCCAACTTTAGTGACACACTGAGTGGACATGTGCTTCCACAGGGACAAGCCAGTGCAGGAAACCAGATGGACGCCGCCCCAGCAGAGCCGGTCAGTTCCTCTAGTGTAAGGCAAGCAGCAGAGCCTTCGAGTCCAAGCCCCACAAAGGCCCTTGCTAAGAAAGCTGATGCCCAGAGTTTCACAGGAGCTCGTGTGGGCAGTATGGGCCCAGCACTAACCATTAAAGGCGTCCATCGTTTTAAAGAAAGAAAACAGCGCTGAGACCAATCAAAACAAGCGACATCAATTGGTGTAAGATGATTGCAAGAGGCCCACCTGGTGCTAAAATTCTGTGATTTTAATGGTAGGAAACATGGAGGAAAGAACCCAGTACAAAAATTTAAAAGGATGAATTAGAAGATGCTTTAGAAGACAAATATTGCAAATGGACTCTCCCAGGGGCTGAATCGTGCATGTAAAAGTGTTTTATTTGCTCAGACATTTCATCCTTTCAACAATTCACATAAGAAATACTCACTGTTTGTTCACTGTGTGCCAGGCGCAGCTCTAAATGCTAGATACACAGCAGAGAACAAAACAGACAAAAACGCCTGCCCTCAGGGAGTGTGAATGGATTTATAAAGGGGGCCAGGTCCTCCTTGGTGCTTTTATTTCATTTTTAAATTGAATTAAAAGCCTTTAAGCAAGGCATACTCTCCTCCCCTGTGCGACAGGCCACCCCTTCCTGCTTGTTTTATTAACTCTGGCCCAATTCGCATACACACACATATGTATACACACATGCAGACAGGTTTTTGTGTGATGTACACACACACACGTAGATTTTTTGTATTATGTACACACACGCGCAGACAGGTTTTTGCGTGATGTGCACACACACGTAGGTTTTTGTATTATGTACACACACGTGCAGACAGGTTTTTGTGTGATGTGCACACACACGTAGATTTTTGTATTATGTACACACACATGCAGACAGGTTTTTGCGTGATGTGCACACACACGTAGATTTTTGTATTATGTACACACACATGCAGACAGGTTTTTGTATGATGTGCACACACACGTAGATTTTTGTATTATGTACACACACGCGCAGACAGGTTTTTGTGTGATGTATGCACACACACATCTTGGCCTCTTTCTGAAAGCGCTGGCGTTTCTGACACCCTCTGCTGTGAAGGAAAGTCACTTGCCTTCTTCACCTGAGGTGCTGACATTGCCGCTGAACGGGCCCCTCGCCGCCTTTCGGGAAGCACCCTTCAGCCACACCGTCGCCCGAGCCCCTTTCTCTGCGTGGCACTGGGCAGATGCCGAGGCCGCAGTGAGCAGAGGGCCTGGCCCGGCCGGAAGCCACGTCTGGTGGCCTCAGCACGTGTCACGTGGCAGGTCCTGAGCTGGACGTGCAGAAAGGCCAGACCCGGGGTCAAGGCTGCCTGCCGCAGCGAGGCAGGAGTCAAGGGAACGTCTGGGGAAGACACACCTTGTCCCAGCCAGCAAGCACAAGCAGCAGCAATAAACTTACCTTGAATCTATAGATTTCTTATTCAGCACCGAAAAATGTGCTCGGAAAGGGTCGACTGCCTCTCAGCAGGCTTGATTCTGCGACTGCACCGAGTCCTCCATTTTCCATAACATGCTGTAAATATAATTTCTAGGTCTGCTTTACTTCAGATAATTACAAACTATAAATTAACTGCACCTACATTCAGTATATGTTTTCCCTTCAGGCCATCGATCCTCACTGGTGTCAAATGATTCTTTCTTCAAAAGGGTAAGGTCCGTTGCAAACATCGTGGAAGCAGTTGTCTGCCCATAAATTTAATTAGAACAAGCTGAGATTTCCCCACATGAAGACGCAATGCCTGCTTAGGACCCTGCTCTTTAGTAAGCATACAGGCATCCTCACGGCAAAGCTCATGTTGATCGCCAAGGTTCACAGCTGAGAGGGCATCTGCGCCGTCAGCTCCTCCTGCCTCTGGGTGAAGCTGTTCCCAAAGCCTCCAGGAGCGCGTCCGCCTCAACGCCATCCTCCTGGGCAGCCTTCTCGAGGCCAGAATGACCAGCGTCCCTCCTCCTGCTCACTGACCACCTGTGCTGGCTTTTGCTCCTCACCTGTCCTCTGAGGAGAAAGGAAACTGGACAGTGTCCTTCCCTGTTTCCAAATCGGGGGCCTTTGTGGCAGCAAATATCAGACACAGCTGATGGAGCTTGAGTCTTGAGCATCCCAAATGGCTGGTCTCAGCCCTCTGCCTCCTGGGCTGTTTTCCTCAACGTGACCCACCTACCTGAAGCTTCCCGGGGACCCTCCATCTCCATCTAATGCACTCCTGAGATTTTGTGTAGATCTCCGCAATCCATGTGAAATAAGAAATGAAAATCGGTCTCTGCCTTCGAACAATGGCTTGTTGACTATTTAGACAACCCAAGTATAAAATGTACATAAACCAAAAAACTAGACAATCTTGCCAAGAAAAGTATTTTCCACCCCATCTCAATAAAAGGTGCTAGTTGTTTGAAAAGGCTGCAGACAAGTGTGCAAACTGGGAGTCCCAGGCCCTCCACCGCCAACACCCCAGGCCTGGGGTCCCACTTCCTTACATAGCGGATTCCTCCCCCTCCGGCTTTACTGCCACGGATCCAGGTGAGCTCTTCTTGCCTTGCAGTGCACAGTGGCAACGCTGTCCTAACTCGTTTCCTGTCACCAAATTTGCCTCCTTTTCTCCAGCCTCCCTGCTGAAATGGGAGCAATCTTTCTAAAATCCAAATCTGACCATGCCGTTCCCCCTTTTAACATTAGTCCATACCTCTATATCCAAACTTCTGAGCATGATACGAGCTTCTTCAAGATGTGGTCTATTTACATTTCATGCTCCCTTAGATTTAGTGCCCAGGGAAGGCAACTGTGATGGCTTGAAGCTATTTGGACCCTGGAAAAGTATGTTTTTAAAGCTAATCCATTCCTGTGGGCCTGAACCTATTGTAAGTAGGGTGTTTTGATGAGGTTACTTCAGTTAAGGCATGACCCAGGGTGGGTCTTAATCCTCTTACTGGATCCTTTATAAACAGGATGAATACAGAGAGAAAAGAGAAAGTCACAGAGGCCAGAAGCTGAAAGCAAGGAAACCCAGAAGAGAAGGTAGAGACCAGCAGATGCAGATGCCATTGCTGCCTCGCCACATGACAGCAGAGCCCAGGATCACCGGCATCCGGTCTTTGGGGAGAAAGCATTGCCTGACGACACCTTCATTTGGACATTTTCCTCAGCCTCAGAACGGTAAGCTTGTAAGCTAATCAGTCCCCACTGTTATAAGCCAGCCCATTTCTGGCATATTGCTTTTGGCAGCTTCAGCAGACTGAGACAGCAACTTACTTCTGTTCTGCAAACCCGCTCCAGTGTCTTGCATGCCCACACTTCCCAACACTCCTCAGTGCCCCTCTATGCCCCCATCTCTCCCTCCTTCTACTGGTTTGGCCCACCCTGTCCAATGTGGGGCAGCAGTAGAAGGTCAAGTTCCCATTAAATTCTCACATTTTAAAGCAGGAGCTCCAGCCTCCAGACCTGAGCCATCGCCCAGGCTCCCAAGCGGTCCAGAGCAGTGTCTTATGGGTGCTGAGGCACGTCTGCCATGCTCTCCACCCAAGCCGCATCCCCAACCACCGTGCTAGCGCCCCTTTCTGAAACGACACCCTCACTGGAGAGCAGGACAGGAGAACAACACAGGGAGGGCTGCAACTGTCAGGAGACCCGACACCTGTCAATGGCCACAGACTCAGAGCCACCGTCTGGTGTCCCAAATAGGGCTGTGTCTCCGAGATTCTTGGCACGTAGCTCTCATAAGGTCCCAGGGAAGAGAGGATCCCCGGTCCCAATAGCCTCATCCTAGGATAACTATAGTGGCAATAGGCTCCATTCTCACCCACAAGTCCAGGGTCCTCAAGTATAGCCCCCAAAGGATAATGAAATCACATCAGAACAGAACCGCGGAGCTCTGGCACATTCTGGGCTGACCTGTCATCAACGCTGTGAGCAGGATGTCAACACTGGGCAGCGGAAGGCCAGGTCCCCCGGCTGGGAGAGTGGAGCGCTGGGCACACACACCGCCTCAGCCCCACGCTCCCAGGCGATGGACAAACGCATGAGCAAGATCCACACACAGGGCCTCACTCCTGTCTCCAAGAACAAACAGCAATCGGCCTGAATTCTGATAGATGCATCAAGGAGCTAGTTTTCAGGGTGAAAATTATTTGTGTTTTTAAGGACAAAAGTCTCTTCAAACTTTACCACAACTTTGGGAACCAGATTCTTGCTTCATGCATTCAGACTAAATATGACGTTAGTTTTCCCAAGACCGGGGTGGGGGGCAGTTGCTTTCCCTGGTGGGACATGCAGATTCCTTGTGCTCAATATGGGGTCACCCCCTGCAAGTCGGGGGCCTCCTGGCCTTTGAACAATCTCCAGCCTCCCCTCTGCTGCTCTCGGCCTTGCTACCACCCAGAATTCGGAGCTGTGCGGTCTCCTTTCAGTTCTTAAGGAGGCTAAGCCGGGAAGGGCTTCTGCACACAGGGCCCTCACAGACGCTGCCCCCTCGGCCTGAGCACTCTCCCTCGCCCGCCCACCACTCACCCCTGAGCTGGAAAACTCTTTCCCTCCAGTACCTGCAGCCGACCTTCTGCAGTCTTCCTCCAGCACCTCAGGCGAGATTAGGACTACATTTATACAAGCCTTTCCTTCACATACGGGCGCGGCTTCTCTGCAAACAAGCTGCTGAGCTCCAGGGCTTGTGTTTGTCTTTCCCCAGTGCCTAATACAGCTTGCTCAATTAGTATTTTCAAAAGAAAATGATTTCCTCAAACATTATTATTCGGGCCCTGAGTTAAATTCTGTACCCCTTCCTGATTAAAAACAAACAAACAAAAAACAAAATCTTAGTTTGAAGCTTTGACATGTCAGATTTTTGCCCTCTTCTACCTATTCACAATTAAATAGATCTTGGGGTTCTTGTCATCTGCTGGGTCTCTTGGTAGGTTTAATTTACAAATGTGTTTTCCATTTCAACACCCAGCCAGAAGTGACACAGGTTCTCGAATGTGGATTTCTGGGACTCAGCCTCCCTCGTCTCCAACATTCCTTCAGCTCCACCTGTCAACTTCTTATCTCTCAATGGCACAGCCACTTTGGAAGACAGTCCAGAAGTTTCCTGCAAAGCTAAACACAGCTTACCATGCAATCCAGCAATTGCACTTCAGGTATTTACCCAAATGAGTTGAAAAGTTATGTCCACACAAACAACTGCACAGGATGTTTATAGCAGCTTTATTCATAATTGCCAAAACTCGGAAGCCACCGAGATGTCCTTCCACAGGTCAGTGTATAAACTTTGGTCCAGCCATACCATGGATTATTATTCTGTGATTAAAAGAAATGAGCTATCGAGCCACACAAACATCTGGCAGAAACTTAAATGCATATTGCTTAGGGGAAAAAGCCAGTCTGAAAAAGTGACACACTGTCTGATTCCACCTGCACTAGAAAAGGCAAAACTGAGAAAGAAAAAGACCAGTGACTGCCAGGGGCTCAGGGGTGAGGGAAGGGTGAACAGGTAGCGCACAGGGCTTTTTTCCTCTTTTGGAGAAGTTGTGGGTTTACAGAACAATCATATGCATGAAATACAGGCTGCCCATACACCACCCGCCACCAACACCCTGCACCGGTGTGGACGATTTGTTACAATTAGTGATAGCACCTTTTTATAAGTGGACGAGTAGTCAAAAGTCCATGGTTTAACTTTGGGTTCCCCGTTTGCGTCGTGTAGTTCCATGGATCTTTTAAAAACTTTTTATTCTGTTGCCACGTATGCAATCTAACATTTCCCCTTTAACGTTTTCAGATACATATCTCAGCGCTGTAAATTGCATTCACAGTGCTGGAGTTCAGGACATTTTTAGGGCAGGGAAACTATTCTGTTTGACACTGGAACAGTGAATCCATGATGCTGTACATTTGCCAAAACCATGGAAAGGTGCTAACAAAGAGTGAGCTCTAATGCCATCCACGGACTCCAGTTGGTAACAACGTGTCCGTGCCAATTCATCAATTGTATCCAACGTACCACACTAATGCAAGATGCTAACAACTGTAGAAACCCTGAGCGGGGTGGGTGGGGTGGTATATGGGAATCTTCTGGACTTTATGCTCAATTTTTTCTGTAAACATGAAACTGCCCTAAGAAATAAAGTCTACTATTAAAAAGAAAGAAAAAAACACTTATCTTCCTTTGAAAGTCCAGCTCCAATGTCATCTACTCCATGAAGTCCCCCAGGTTCTATTCGACCACGTGTGCCCCCACCCTGGTTTAGACTGACCCCCATAGCACTTTCCCTAGGGATTCCCTCATGCTTTACCATACGTAATCATTTGCTGAGTGATTGTCTTACTTTTTTTCCCTCAAAACTATGGCACTTGAGACCAAAATGCAGTGGAAGGCTAAGTGGCATGATGTAATGACAACACAACTGAAGAAAGACCAGCTTAACTTTGCAGACTTGCTCTGTGACCTTAGGAAAGTTGTGAGCCTGAACAAAGCTAGACTTCCTCATCCACAAATTCAGATTATTTTACCTACCTAGGATGGTGAAGGTTAAATGTAACCATGTCTGGGATACTCCGGGAACCCCAGGGAAACCTGGTTCTATCCTACTCTTGCTAGAAGCAGTAGGCAGAATGGGATGGTCAGGAGATTGTTTTTCTATTTTCCTGTTACTGTAAGGTAATTATATAGCTTGGCTCTTGCAGAATATCTTTCTACCTTGAAGATAAAGATCTTTTATTCCCATATTGCAATTTCTATTTCCAAAAAACTAAAATTCTTGCTCAATTAGAGTTATCAGTGATTGTGGGGCGGGGGGAGTTACTGCTCTTAATATAAAGCATTAACTCATCAAATTTGCCTCAAATAACCCCAGGTGAATAAGAGCTACTGCTTCAGGTGAGCTTGGCACTCAGGTGAATAAGAGCTACTGCTTCAGGTGAGCTTGGCACT